>CM065715.1:90494352-90506852 GCA_033310375.1 Conus canariensis
AGCTTTATTTCGAAGTACGTGAGTAAATGGCATTTATTCTTTTAAGTTGTTTACGAACAACACATAGGTACAGGACACTTATTGTTTGTAGTGGTTTGTTCACAGTGCACAGGGTATGCGTCCTTTGTTGTTGATACTGGTTTTATAGGTACATAGGATACATGCCATTTATTGTTAGTTGTTATTTATGTATAGTACGTATGATGCATGTCATTTATTGTTAGTAGTAGGTCATGTACAGTGCATAAGATATATGTTATTTGTTGTTTGTATTGGTTTATGCACAGTGCATTGGACATATGCTACAGTTGTTAGTAGAAGCTAACGCACATTACATCGGATATAATTATGTCAAAACATAGGATGCATGTCATTTATTGAAAATAGTGGTTTATTTGCAGTACATAGTATACATTTGATTTATTTCAAGCAATAAGATAATGCATTTCTTTTTGTTAGTGTGGTTTATGCACAGCACACATGTTGCCAGATACGTCCCACTTGATGTGGTCTTTGTATTTCTGAAAGAGATGAAAGTTTTTCATCTGATCTAAGATTTTACACCAAAAAAAAATTAATGAAAAATTTGGTATGTTTTTAGAAGGTGTATTTTAAAGAGTTGTGTGAAGGAGTTTTTTATGACTCGTGAGTTGACTTCAACGCGGTGACAGCCCTGACATGGCCTGTTGCGGTATGCTGTGCAGTAAGGAACATTACATTACACAGGATGCATGCCATTCATTGTTTTTCAAGGCTCTGTCCAGTGCATAAAATAAATGACCTCTATATAAAGCCGTAGTTCATTTACAGTAAGTGGGATATGTGTAATTTATTGTTACATGTTATTTATAGTGGTTCATGCACAATGCATAGGGAAATTTGTCATTCATTTTTAGTAGTGATTTGTTTTCAATATATAGGATATACGTCATTCGTCGTTAGTATTGACTGACGGAAATTATATGAGAAACATGTCATTTTAGGTTAGTGGTGATTTATCCAAAGGACATGGGATACCTGTCGTTTATTGTTAGCATTGGTGCACAGTGCATCAGATACATACCATTTGTTAGTAATTGTGGCTCATGAAAAATACATACGATAGATGTCATCTATTTTCAGCAAAGAGATCCATAGTATGTCGAGTAAGAAAACTATTTGAATGTGACTGGCAGCTGACCCATAAGACAGGGATCGGTTTTGTCGCTCATTAAGAAAAAACAGTTTTCTTCCCTTTTCCTTTTCCTTTACCCTCACTCGGCTTCAGTTTGTCAAGAGGATTTCCACTTTTCTGTTTGTTTGGAGGTGAATGATGGTTCTTTTGGTACTGACGTTTCCCATAGTTTTCCAGCGAGTGTCCAGCTACATCTAAGCATGTCTCCAACAAGTGGCTTGATGTTTAGTTGGTGTGAACTGGGTGCAGGCTGGTAGAAGTGGGGCTTTTAGTTCATAATGTTTGAACGGGTGGGGAATGATGGGGTTATTTTCCCTTAATTCTCATCAACCGTAAGCGACCTTTTCCATACATGTTAGTCTGTAAATCCTCTCTCTGATTGTGGTTTCTGATGCTGTGCATTCTCTTTGCTATTATCATGTTCACTTTAACATCCATGATCCCTTCAGAATGAATATGGTTGTCCTTGGAGCTGCCCTAAGGACCACCATGGCCTCCTTCCATCGACACCTTATCTGGCAAGGTTCTTTCTCTCAGGTCAACATGGAGTGGACATTCACGTTGAGTATGCCCTGCTTTCGCTCCACCAGTCCCATCTGCAGTAAGGGGATGAATAGCAGATGAGGGGATTGGAGATCAGGGAGGTGGGGGGGGGGGGGGGGTGAGGCAGGGGGTGAATGGGCAATCTTCAGCTTATAGTGCATATAGCTGTTATGCATTGTTCCGGAATCTGAGTCACATTCTCTGATGTCAAAAGCACACACAATGTCACACCTGAGTCAAAGCACTTCCCAACCGGCAACTCTATTTTATCTTCAAAACCGGAGATGATCTAGCAGCTTCACTGAACCTGAAAGATGCCTCCATGGAGGAGTGCTGACAGATGGTCATAGTCACAGGGGATCTTTCGGTCTTTGTAACCAGCCAGTTTTGAGGACAGCTTTGAGCAGCTGAGAGAACAGTTATATCAGACCTGGGCGGACAGACATATGATGTTGCAGTGAATACCTTCCCACAGCAGCAGCATGGGGAATAAATCTGAAAATCGGCTAAAGTGGGAAGTGTGAGTGCCCAGCAAGAGAGATCAGTAGCCATTCGGAAAGCAGACCTTGATTAAAAATAATCAGGGGAGAGAGGGCTGAAAAGACTCTATGTAGAGAAAACAAAGGTAAAAAAACTTTTTCACCTCAGGGTAAAATTCGTCGATTAAGAAGACAAAGATGCTAAAACAGTACGTTTCAGGTCATAGACCCTTTCTCAACTGCACAGGGAAGGGGGCAAGAAGTAAGAATAAAAGGCTGACTGCTACTCACAGAAAAAGAAAGCAATCAGTGGTAGGAGTGAGTAGAGTTAAACAGTGAAAGGAAAACTAAAAGTGGGAGGGGGGTGGGGGGGGGGGGGGGGTAAGGAAAAAGGGGAAAGTGTATGTGTGTGTGTATGAGCGCCCACGGAAGCATGTGCACATGTACTCACAGAAAAAGAAAGCAATCAGTGGTAGGAGTGAGTAGAGTTAAACAGTGAAAGGAAAACTTAAAGTGGGAGGGGGGTGGGGGGGGGGGGGGACTCTATGTATCTCTTGGATAGAGGTGAAGAAGTCTATATCAGCAGACTTCCCCAAGACTTGCATGCATAATATTTGTATTAGTTTAGAGACCCTTTCGCCAGTTCTTGCTTGATAGAACCACATGTATGATTATGGGACAAACGAAGGACAATGGGACAACAATTTCTTTTCAAGGAGTCAGTAAAACAGACATTTTCTTCAAGGGAACCTAAGGTGTTCTGCCCTTTGCAAGTTTCTTTTGACAAATGTCTCTAGAGTGACAATACATTGAAGCAACTGACCTAACACTTAACCAGCAAAATGGGAGAGCACTCATGCTGGAGTCCTGAAAACAGCGAAGTGTCCCGCTGTATTAATATCATGTGACTCATGTGATATGGCTTGTTTCAATAAGTAAGGAAAAATGAACTGATGTATGACAACATTATGTTCAAAATCTCTGTAAAACATTATCTTCAACCACGGGGAAGAAAACATTTGGCATCTTCGCATGAACCTTTGACACTTTCAAAAGATTTTCATTGCATCATCCTCAATTTTAAGCTCTGAGTTTATTGCAAGTTACATTTACCATCGGGGTAGTGGGAGGAATACGAAGGTGGACAGTTTTAGTTATTTATTTCATTTGTGGCCAGAGTTTCTGAATGACAAACAGAAGACCTACCATGTCCACGTGTGATTGACACATCAGGTATATTTTTTTTTCAGAATTAGGTTTGTAACTGGCGATTCCAGAATATATGCATATATCTCACACAAAAAAACGTGCGTGGAGACGCTTTTTTTTCTTTTTTTTTTGCAGCAGGAAATGATTTGACATGACCATCAAAAACATGGTATTTTTGTGCAGTGCCTCTGTGCTGATTATCCTTAAAAGAAAGAATGTTTAACACCAGCTGTGGTACAACCTGTATCTTTCATTATCTCTTCTACATTAGGTCAAGATATTTTGTTTTCAACCACAAGGACATTTTCAGCATTCTTCTTTAATACAGCGCCTTGACTGATTCTTGCAAGGGCACAATATGCTCGTTTGTGCATCCATGAACCACATGTCCAGCACAGAGGTGCATTCCTACCTCTTATATTTACATTAGGACCCCGATTACGCATTCTACGAGACTCCAAAAGTACACAGGACTCTGTCTGCCTTCTTCTCCCTGCCTGCCTCCCCAGCTTGTAGATATTCTGGGACAAGTCTGTCAGCATCCTTCTCTTTTGCTAGTGGGTAGGAAGCAGCCGCCAGTGAGGGAAGTGAGAGGTTCAGTACTGTGCCAGGCCTGTAAGCTCTCGTTCCCGGACTGGTGTACTGCTGATAAGGGTTCAAAGGTCATCTGGCCTCATGGTTTCTCTGTCTGCTATTCCAGCCTCTCAGCCAGTCCTGACCCCTCGTCTTCCCTCCACCTTTCCCTCCGTTTCTCTCCACCCTCTATACAGACACCTTCCCACCTTACTGCACAACTGGGTTTCTTCTTGTTAAATATCCTGCTCATGTAATGATGAAGAAATCTGCCAGCTTCATGAATTAATGTGAATTGCAGGCTACACAGAAGGTGTATACTTTGAACGCGTATTTCAACCATGGTTTTACTTTCGACACGTATTGCAACTATGGATCCATTTTCTGGTTACACCTAAGTGAGTGTAATTCTACTATTTTGAGCGTGTGTATTGATGGCCTTTTTTTTAGTACCTGGCTGCTTCATAGCTCCATGTTCAGACTTGTTCTGTCTTGGTATTCACTCACTGCCATGGTCTTTTCCATTAACTCTCCATCAATGTCCCATTTAAAAGCCACGTCCCATGCGTAGTTCTCATTGACATCTTTGGATGACAGCTAAGGAGCTGGTACTGTTCGCTGGTAAAGGTCGTTGCAAAATTAAACTGTTACAGACCTCTACACGCCTTCATTTCTGCCTGCCTCCTCTCGTAACTTTAGTGAATCAAGAAACTGTCCTGTTTCCAACATTAGGTTGAAGCTATGACCTGACTTATTTAAGCGTCTCCTTGATCAGAGAACAAATTTTATTTCCTCTGTAGCCTTGAAGGTAATGGAGTTACCCAGCATCGAATACCATATGTCTTGCTAGTGGGAACTGTGATGTTTGGGATTGAGGTCTTCATGATCTGGGCCTATTCCGGAGCAAATGCTAGGCTTGTACTGCAAGCATCAGTTATTATCTGTTCCACATTTAGGATGCTTGCAAATGTCCGAAGTGCATGAGCAATTCCATATTTGGCCATATACTGTCACATGTCTCTGAAGAGAAAGCTTCAAATATGTGAAGTTGCCAAGAGGGAAACAACTGGACCAGCAACGTCAGCTTATTGTATTAGGCTCGAAGGCCTGTTTCCTGTTTTGGGATGTGCAACAGGGAATTTCACATTCGTACAGTCAAGTGGATGGTCGTCAGATGTGTACAAGGAAGAGCTAGTGGGGCTGTTGCCAACATAACCAGGTGGAAACCCACTACCCAGATGATAGGTGCATCACCATTCCATCTTGTGATGTGGAGTTATGGACACACATTGGACATAAAAGATGATAATTTCAAATATACGCAATCATGACATGAGAAAAAACAAAGTAGCTTCCTTGACTGGAGCCGTACTTTTGATGCTGGTAATCAGAGGCTGCTTTTCTAAGCAGAAACTGACATGTGGTAATAAAACTGCCTGGGTAAGGCTTGGCATCAGACAAACTAAAAGTGTTTGTCAACACTGGCAAGGAGATTGTAGTCATGTGTTCAGAATCTGCTAAGAGGTGTGTAACAACTCACTTGCCAAATCAACCAGCTTTGAAAAAAGGGGAGCTTACATATTTACTGAAATATTTCAACACTGTATTCCTTGCGCTAAATAAAGTCAAAGCAAGTAAAAGAACCGCTGTCACGAGCTTCAGTGCAAGGAATTCGAGTCTAGTTGGCGCCATCAGTGAAGAACTTGATGGTAGTAGGAGTAAATCTAGATAAAAACTTTGAAGTTTGGGGTAGAGAAGAGGTTCATGTGAACAGTAAGTGAACTGAGGTCAGTTGGCCTCAATGTGTAAAGACTTTCTGAATTAATTTCATATTGGTTCCATGAATTCTGAATTCTGAATGCGGAAGAATAGTCAAATGTAAGTAGAAAACAGAACCATTCAAGAATGATCGAGATTGGCCGTAAACCTGAAGTGCACAGTAATAAAAGCATGCATCTGACCTTACGGTACGAACTGCCATCAGAAGGGAAAGGATTGCAGACATAGTCTACCATCCACTGCTGGCTGTGAAGGGAACACTGAACACGATGAGTTCAGGGCAGCCTCGCTACCATGGGTAAAAACATATCTTACGGAGACATGTATATCTTGAGTCTACAAAGATACTGAGATCAAGAGCAGAAGCTGGGCCTCAATGGTTGAGAAAATAGGCCATGACTCAGAAGCATATCCTGCAGTGAAGAATGCACAATAAAGCTCGATAAAACGACACACAGGCACTTTGTAAACGGACAGCTTCATCACATACACACATAGGATCTTGGCAAGGAAATTCTGACAGCATCACCTACTTTGCCTTCGTAGCACAAACTTGTTAAAGCAAATTTGAGTCCAGAAACACTATTGTTACATGGTAGTGTTTCTCTCCCAGTCGAATTTAGTATTCGGAGCCATCAACAGAAAAAGATAATCAAACAAAAGGAAGCCTTTAGAATTTGACAACAATAAAACACATATTACCTAATGAAAGCTCATGTGTAATAAATACAAGAGAAACAACACCAAGTCCAAACTTCTTGTTCTGCCCCTTAGATGGAATGGAGACACATGGACATCATTCAAAGAAATATACACATGAAGACTTGAGGGAAAGAACGAACACTTGTTCTGATGATACAAAAGTACTGTGGATAGGAAGAAATAACATAAAGACTGCTCATTATTTTCTGTCTTTGTCTGGACAAGTAAATGGGGGATGGGCATAACTCAAGGATTCATAATAGTTCCACTGCTCTGCAACATTATGTGATATGATTGTGATATGGTTTACCAAAATGCCCTCATAAATCTGCGAACAGTGTCAGCATACTGCTAATATGTAATGTAGATTAACGTTTCCCACGCTTCTAGTGTGGCATTAGCCTCTTAGAAAATCAGTCTAACACAAGTCCAACACTTACAAATGTAACTTGAAGCAAATACATCAGAATGGTCAGTAAAACACACCCACAGAATTCTTGTTAACAACGGTATGACTCACATAATCACACACATTTCAGTGTGATGGACACATTATAAGAGCCAGCTTTGTGCACTGTATTCTTTACACCTGGACAATCTAGTAATAGGTGACGTACAATAAGAGTTTCCCTACACATACATGTAACATTTCTATTGTGTTTGGTTCGAAGTGAATTTAAACGCATCCTATGAATTAAAGTTAATACCTCTCTAGATGTCGTATTTTCGAATTTGTCTAATTGAGTCTTGGGGTAGATGTCAGGATTTGATTGTATACAACTGTGATAATACTGGCTCTCTGTGTCTTCTAATAACCTCTTGAAACTGTTAAAGGATGCTCTATTAAGTAAAGTATACATTCTGATACTTGACTTACTTGACTTAGCCCTCTTCGCTCCTTGAGAAGCATAGGGCTTAAACAGCAACCTTCCACCTCTGTCTGTCCCTGGCACAGGTCTTGATCTCCCCCCAGGTCAGGTTGGAGGCTCTCAGCTCGTTTAGCAAGCTCCTCCTCCAGGTCTGCTTTGGGCGCCCTCGCTTCCTCTTGCCCTGCGGGTTCCACTCGAGCGCCTACCTGGTGATGTTAGAGGGCTCCTTCCACAGTGTGCGGCCGACCCATCGCCATCACCTGACCTGGACGTCCATCGGCTGTTGGTTTGCCCTCGTCCACAAGTTGGTGTTTGGCACTCTGTCGAACCATCGCAAGAGGAGGATCTGCCGGAGACATTTTTTGATGAAGGTTTGGATCTTCATGGAGGTGTTGGTGGTGATTCGCCAAGTCTCTGACCCGTAGAGTTGCACTAATTTTACGTTAGAATTGAATATTCTCAGTTTGGTGTTGATGGAGATGGTGGCAGAGGTCCATACGGGTCTCAGAATGGTAAAGGCTTATCGCGCTTTCTTCACTCTTGCTTTGATGTCTTCATCTGTGCCTCCTGACTGGCTGATCTTGCTGCCCAAGTACCCAAACTCACTGACATCTTCTATCGCCTTTCCCGCGATGGTGATTGAGGCTTCTTGTTTGTTGTTAGTGCACAGGAGCTTCGTCTTCTCTTGGCTGATCTTGAGTCCAACACGTTGAGCTTTGTTTTCAAGAGCAGTGACTTTATCTTACATGTCCTGTAAGCGGTATGATATTAGGGCCAGGTCATCGGCGAAATCCAGATCTTCTATCTTCTTCAGAAGGGTCTACTGGATGCCTTTGTTGGAACTTGCGTAGGCCGTCCTTGTCACCCAGTCCAGCACCACGAGGAAGAGGAGTGGGGACAGAAAGCAGCACTGTCTGACGCCGGAGGAGATCTCGATGTCTTCAGAGAGCCTTCCATTGTGGATGACCTGGCAGGAGAATCCCTCATAGAGTCGTCTGATGATGCTGACGATCTTTTCAGTCACGCCGTAGTAGAAGGGTGTTTCAGATTGCTTGTCTGTTGACGCCATTAAAGGCCTTTTCAAAGTCTATGAAACACACGTAGAGAGGCGTCTGCCATTCCGTGGTCTGCTCCACGGTGAGTGTGAGGGTTGCGATCTGGTCTGTACAGGAACGCTCTTTTCTGAAGCCCGCTTGCTCATCTCGAGTGTCTTGTCGAATGTGTCTTTCATTCTCTCAAGGACGATTCTAGTGAGAACCTTGCTGAGGATGGACAGCAGAGTGATGCCCCGCCACTTGCCACACTGGGACAGGTCGCCGTGCTTGGGGAGCTTCACCAGCAGGCCTTTCTTCCATTCAGCTGGGATCTCCTCTGTTGTCCAGATCAGGTTGAGCAGGTGGTGGGGTTGATCAACAATGTCGCCTCCCCCTTCCTTCAAAGCTTCTGCTGGGATGTTGTCATCGACAGCAGCTTCCCCATTCTTCAGACTGTTGAGTGCCTTGCATATCTCGGTCTTGGTGATTTCTCTGGTGTTGATGTCGAGGGGTTCTCCAGGCTCCAGCTGTGGTCTATCTTCTGGTGTGGATCGATTTTGCACCTCCTGGAAGTGTTCTTTCCATCTCGCTAGCTGGTCTTCTATTGAGGTGAGAAGATTCCCTTCCTTGTCCAGCACTGGTCTGTTGGGGTTGCTGCGTCGTCCACTGAGGAGTCTTGTGGTAGCATACAAGGTCTTAAAGTCTCCCTTGCCGGCTGTTTCCTCTGCCTGGTCTGCGATGGTGTTGATGAGTACTCGCTTGTCTGCACGTAGCTGTTTCATGACTTCCTTTACAGTTGTGGTGTGTCTGGTTGCAGCTCTCTGTTTCTGTTGACGTGTTTTTTGCCATAACATTGTGATAGGTCTAGCGGAATGTTCAGTGCAGTCGTTCCTTCAATATTGCGAGCTGCTCTCCGAGCAGCTTGATTAACTTTCTCATTTGTTGAAATTCCACAATGTGAGGGCACCCAACAGAAAGTCACATTTATTCTTTTCATCGATAGGAGATGTCACGTAATTAATTTCTGTAATAATCTTACAGCGGATCTTTGGATTTAAAAACTGTAAGGCAGAAAGGGCTGACTTTGAATCACTGCACTGTAAAAGTTGACAATTTTCTATGGAAGAATTTTTCATTGTTCTTAACTTTTCCCACACTTTTTGAAAATCTTTTTAATTTGTTATTTCATTCTTGCAAAGGTTGGATCAATATTGCCGTTTTGCTTGTGTTGTGATATGATTAAAATGATTTTTTGCTTTTAGTCTCAAGAGACTTTTTAGTGCGCTCTTTTCTGCTCCGTAAATATTCTCTCAGTTTGACGTTTTCTCCTTTTTCTCTTTTTCACATGTCTCATTCCACCAGACGTTACCTGTGTGCTTTTTTTTTTTTTTTTAAACTTGATTTGACAGGTTTTATCATAGGTATTGACTGATTCGCAGAAAGTATAGCAGTCTGAAACTGATCGTGTAGGTCGTCAGCAGTTTGAGTATTAAGTTCTTTTGTATCAACATACAAAGTTTTTAGTAATTCCATTAATTTGCCCCAGTTAGGTAGCTTATAATAATATTTTGGGACTTTTTTCTTTGTCAGATCTGTTGGTTCAAGCCTTGAAGTTTGGAAGGCAGTAATGATAGGGATATGATCACCACTGAATGTGTTATCAAGGGTTTGCCAATCACAAAGTGGTGCTAGATCTGGAGATATCAAAGTTAGATCTATTGCACTTAGCTTGTGCTTATATTAGGGTTGTCAGGAACACATGTTAATCTCCCTTCATTTAAAAGATATAAGGCCGAGTCGACTAGATCACTGAAACGGTTACTAGTAATCAACTGGCAATTCTTTTTCCCAAAGCGGGGAATGAGCATTAAAATCTCCAGTTACTAGATACTTGTTGTTTTCATTTGGTCTTAAATGAAATGATTGTAACCATTCAGAATTAAACTCGTTAGGTCCACGTGGTAGACAGACTGACACAACAGTTAATACGATGTTAGTATTTACCTGAAACCTGACTGCGCAGGAATAGGAATCAGGTGTGTCTGGTGGAACGGGACTTGCACGGGAGGTGTAGTTCTCTCCTTCCTTGATGTAAATGGCTGCGTTGATTTTATCGCTGGTATTCTCCTGTTGAACTACTGGGGGGAAATAATGGCCAGCAAGTTTAGGTAACTTATTTCTATGTGTGTTTAGGGATTGTAAGGCCAATACATTGTAGTTTTCTTCTGCAAGATTGTGCGTTAATTGGTCAATGAAAGTTGCAATAGATCGACAGTTACACTGAAATACCTTAAAAGGACCGGTTTTTTTTTTTTTTTTTTTTTTTTTTTTTTTACATCAGAATTTTAACTTATGACCAGAATTTTAACGTATTTGTAAGCTAGTACAAACGATATTTAGATGAAGTAAACAACAAATACACATTAATGAATGTCTGTGTCAAAAAAATGGATGATGATTTTAGATGCTGCAATTTAAATATTAGCGTGAGTTACGCTATAGTCACAAGTGGTGCTGGTATTTGACAACATTCCACTTTCACCAGTCGCCCAGCAGAGGATCTAGGTAGGGCTAGTAGTAACAGGATGGCTGGTGCCGCGATCGTCGGGTCTTCCTGGGTCGGCTTCACAGCAGGTCTCTCACGTGACGCCTGATGTTCCTAGCCAGGACACTGGCACCACTGTTGGTGTGGTGGAGGCCGTCACGCAGATGCCAGGAGCTAGCGCGCAGGTTATTGTGGCTGATCAGGCTGATGTCCTTGTCTTCACTAGGCTCTGATGTCAGGATGGCGTTGAACAGATCTCTCTTGATATTCAGTTGAGTATCTATGACTGGTGCTACTTTACTAACACTTATTTTGAGACCAGGGTTTTCTTTCTTAATGCGTCTGACACACTGTACCAGATCTTTACTGCAGTCCGTGGGAGATGTTGACTTTAAATCATTTACTCCACAGTGGATCAGTAGCGCGTCGTGTCTTTGGTATGCCGATTCAAATGTTTTTTTGGATGTCCTTAATCTTGAATGTTTTCCACGATTCTGTTTGGAATCCAAAGGAATTTCCAAGTCTCTCATCACTGACTTGCTTGTCACAGAATCGTGCAAGACAAGAAGACTGGGGAGCCCAGACTCAGTTCTTTCTTCTTTCTTCTTTCCTCTAGATGCAGAATCATAAGGTACTGTCAGCTTTTTGACCTAGGCCTAATGTTTTTTTTTTTTTTTATGTCACTTCGCTGCTTTTGTTGCGTTCTATTTTTCATTGAATCGGCGTTTTCTTTGTCTTTGGGTTTTTTTGGTCGTCCTTTTTTTTGTTGAGGGCCACTCTTCTGCTGCTCCTGGGCGATGGTGCTGGCCCCGAGCTGACTGCTTCAGCATACGATGTCTAAGCTGGCTGTTTGGCAGTCTGAGTGGCAACGCTGACCTTTGTCGTCATCCTGTTCTTATTTAGGATCAGGTCGGTTTTTTGTACTCCCAGTTCTTATAGAACAGGGAGTACTTTAGAATGGGAACGAAGAAATGCTCTGTGTGTGTGTGTGTGTGTGTGTGTGTGTGTGTGTGTGTGTGTGTGTGTGTGTGTGGTGTGTGGTCAAAATGTGTTCCACTCGCTCCAGACAAAACTACTGGACCGATCTTTCTGAAAATTTGTAGGTATGTTCATTATGGGCCACGGATGATGCCCAATGTTTTAGTTTACCGTTATATCCGTTACTAACGGCTGTAACGGCCTGTAACGGTTTTTCTTCTTTATGGAATATCTCAGAAAGTACTTGCCGATCTTCTGAAAATTTGTAGGTATGTTCATTATGGGTCACGAATAATGCCCGATGTTTTAGTTAACCGTTATAGCCGTTACTAACGGCTGTAACGGCCTGTAACAGTTTTTCTTCTTTATGGAATATCTCAGAAAGTACTTGGCCGACCTTTATGAAAATTAGCAGGTATGTTCATTATGGGTCACAGATGATGCCCGATGTTTTAGTTTACCCCGTTATAGCCGTTACTAACGGCTGTAACGGCCTGTAACGGTTTTTTTTTTATGGAATATCACAGAAAGTACTTGGCCGATCTTTCTGAAAATGTGTAGGTATGTTCATTAATGGTCACGGATGATGCCCGATGTTTTAATTTCCCCGTTACT
>CM065715.1:90511852-90564352 GCA_033310375.1 Conus canariensis
AGATGTTTCTGTGCGCAGACATCTCATGCGAATGAATGTCACGCCACTAACATCACTGGGAACGACTGTCTCTACTACATGCACCTACAAGACACATGCGGTTATAGTAGATCTGGAGCTTCCAGGGATTGTAGGAGGGTATTGTGGAGGAAGATGGAAGGCATCTAGATGTTCGAAGACTATTGAATTCTTTCCCTATATGGGGATCTACGGATGCTTTCATCTTTGCTATTATGTAACCATTTCTGTATTTACATCACTGAAAGACGTAGGCGTTGTATGATGTCGGGATCTTCACCATTCGAGTGACACATACGGATGCTGCTGACTTTCCATTGTTCTGGTGGTAGTACTGATTATGAAAAGCTTGGAGCAGAAGTGAACTTGTTGTCACGAACCTGGCCGTACATTTAAATGTATGTTGTTTTCATACCTTAATTACAAGGGCGGAAACAATATGCTGGACGTCTGTGTTTTAAAACAGTAATGTATGAGGCTGTCCATTAGATATGCTCATAGTCCCAGGAAGGCATATCAGTATAAAGGTATTAATATGGAAATGAACAAAAACTATCTAAGTTCCTACTCATTTTAGGTCTAAATAAAAATCGTATCTTGAACCAGCAAAGCACGTCGCATACTCAAGATAAAGAGTTACTGAAATAACCAAAATAAATATTTCCAGTCATATATGGTTATGAATCTCATTGCTGATCCACAAATACAGTTTTACAATAATGTCCACACATTGAACAAAGCTAGTTTTGTAAATGTGTTCAAACTGCTCTCTAGATGACATATGTGGCGAAGGGAATGGCAGAAGACTATCATAGTTGCTATTCTAAATAATGACACACACACACACACACACACACACACACACAATATATATATATATATATATGTGTGTGTGTGTGTGTGTGTGTGTGTGTGCGACCAAGTACCTGATGGAAAACAAGTACTTGGATGTGTCAGTCCAGAAAGGTGGCATCCCAGGCGTGGCTGGCTGTGTAGAACACGCCACAATGATCTGGGACGCAATCCAAAAAGCAAAAACAGAAAAGAGAGACCTGGACGTAGTGTGGCTTGATCTGGCAAACGCATATGGATCTGTGCCCCATGAGATGATACAGTTGGCTCTTGAGATGTACCATGTGCCAAAGAACATCCGCGACATGCTCAAGAAGTACTTCAATGGCTTCTCAATGCGGTTCTCTACCAAGGAGTACACAACAGACTGGATCAACTTGGAAGTGGGTATTGCAATGGGCTGTGCAATTTCCCCAATACTGTTCGTGCTGGCAATGGAACTCATCTTGAAAGCAGCAACAAACAACGCGAGACAAACAGACCTTGGCGATGGATACAAGATGCCTCCTCTCAAGGCCTTCATGGATGACACTACAGTGATTTCATCCAGAGAAGACGAGACACGTCATGTGCTGAAGAGGCTGGACGACATAGTTGCCTCATCCAGAATGAAGTTCAAGCCAAAGAAATCACGGAGTCTCTCACTGAGGAAAGGAAAAGTGGCCGGATCTGTGGTCTTCAGTGTTGCCAACCAGGCCATTCCAACAGTCACAGAAGAACCAGTCAAGAGCCTTGGAAGATGGTATGATGATACGCTGAAAGACACACAAAGAGCAAAAGAAACCAAGCAGATGGCGGAGGAAGGCTTGGAGACCATTGACCAGTGTGGGCTCCCTGGCAAATACAAGGTCTGGTGTCTGCAGTTTATGCTGATACCAAAGCTCCAATGGCCTCTGATGATATACGACATCTGCACCAGCATAGTGGAGGCAATGGAAGCCAAAATCAACAAGTTCACAAGGAAATGGCTTGGTGTCCCCACCCTGTCTGACTGACATAGCGCTGTACTGTCGCCAAGCAAAGCTGAAACTACCACTGAAATCCATCCTGGAGGAATACAAACCAGGGAAGATCAGACTTCAAAGCATGCTGGAGGACTCAGGAGACAAGGTGGTAGAAGCAATCAAGCCCCAGCTGAAGACAGGCAGAAAATGGAAAGTTCAAGAGGCGATGGATTCTGCAAAAGAAAGTCTAAAGATCAGAGAAATAACAGGACACACACAGACCAACAGACAAGGACTGGGGGTGACCAAAACTGAATGGTGGTCAAGGCCAAAGGAAAAGCCAAAAGAGACATGATGATTCAGGAGATGAGAAAAAAAAAGACCAAAAAAGACTCCAAAAAGCAGTCCAGCAGAGCCAGCAAGGGCAATGGACAACGTGGGAGAATGCACTCCAAAGAAGTCTCACTTGGAATGACATTTGGCACATGGCCCCTCTCAGGATCAGCTTCATTCTCAGATCTGCATATGACCTTCTGCCCTCAAATGCAAACCTGGTGAAGTGGGGGAAAACAGACGATCCTGCATGCCCCTCTGCCATGAAAAACAAACAGTGGAGCATGTCCTAAGCTCATGTAAAGTAGCCCTGGCTCAAGGAAGGTACACATGGAGGCACAACCAAGTGCTCAAAGAGATTGTACAAGTAGTCTGGGCTAGTACCAACACCACAAAAGGGAAAATCAGGACTCCAAAAGCACCCGTAACATTCTTCACGGCAGGAGGCAGCAAATCATGGCCAAGAACAACAGTGCCACTCGAAACATGCAGGCAGAGTCTGCTGGATGGGGCAGATGACTGGAGTGCACTGCAGACCTCCCAGAATGGAAGAGTCACCCAGAGATCATCAGCAAGAGTGGCATGAGACCAGACATAGTAGTCCACTCTAAGTCAACCAAGCAACTGATCATAATCGAGCTCACGGTGCCATATGAGAACAGAATGGAGGCAGCTCAAATCTACAAGACTGAAAAGTATGCTGATCTGGCAAACAGCCTAAGGAGAGAAGGCTATCAGGTCAAAGTCCTCACTGCAGAAATTGGAGCTAGGGGGTTTGTAGGAACGTCTGCATACAGCCTCATGAAACAGCTCTCAGTTGCAGGGAAGGAAAAAACCAGAGCCCTGAAAGCAATGGCAGAAGCGGCAGAGGGGTGTTCAAGCTGGATCTGGTCAAGGAGGAACAAAAGTGAACTTCATAAGGCTTAATTTCCCTACAAATATCAGGTGTCCCTGTGGCTCAGTGGTTAAAGCGCGAGTCATTAAGTGGAAAATGAGCATGTCCAGAGGGTCATGGGTTCGAATCCCAGCCATGGCTCGTCCCAAGATGGAAAAAAAGGGGGCAGCAGAGGGACATCCGGAGTCATGAACCGGGTGTGGCCCAACCCCCCTAGAGTGTCAGGAGATAAGGGCCGAAACACTTGCTTGAAGGGGGCTTCTCTTCTGAGGATTCTCTGCTGCCACGCTCTCCACGAGTTTCTTTCTACTATATATATATATATATATATATATATATATATAGATAGATAGATAGATAGATAGATAGAGGGTAGTACTGAGGATCAGCGTTATGTTAAAAAGAGTGCTCGACCAGAGTGGGAGCGGCATTTGCTGTATTAAAAAGCAAGTTAAAATCAAGCTTAAAACCTACAGATCTGTTTCGCGCTGTCAGTGCGGTCGTCAGGGTGTAGTGAGCTTGTATTGCCAGTGTTGTGTGTATATATAGCTTGCTGCTGTTTTTCCCCGTGCTACATGTGTTTCAGGTGTTTTTGTTCACTGTTAGGAACTTCCATCTGTGTCTGCAATTGTTAACCATTTCTGTTCTGATATTTAAAGTTGCTAATTGTGGTTTACATAGTATGATGTATTTCTCTGTTAGGCATAGATTACATCTTTTTGAAGTGTTGTTGTATGGTGCTGCTCTTTTTAAGATTTTCCAAGATATGTTGTAGTCTGTGTTTTTGTCTTTAAGTTTCCAGATATATTTACTCAGTTCTGTTTGGTTTTTATATTTTTCTTTGTTGAATGATTGTTTATGGTTTGCGTATCTAGTTTTGAATTGGTTACCAGTGATACCTACATATGTTTCTTTTGCGTTCTCTGATGTTACAGTGGCTTGGTACACAATGCTGCTGTAAAGGCATTTGTTGCTTAGAGGGCACTGTTCTTTTTTGGTACAGTTACAAGATTACAAGCTATATATACACACAACACTGGCAATACAAGCTCACTACACCCTGACGACCGCACTGACAGCGCGAAACAGATCTGTAGGTTTTAAGCTTGATTTTAACTTGCTTTTTAATACAGCGAGTATATATATATATATATATATATATATATATATATATATATATATATATATATATATATGTAAATACGCGCACATACATACATTGTACATGCATAGATACATAAATGTAACATGTACAAATTCAAGAAAAAATATAAAAAGACAGTATTAAAGAAAAGAGTAAATCATTTATTTCTCTTTGTTGCCATTATTTTATTTTTGCAGATCAATTCGCTCACTCATGCTGCATTAAATAATGAAATCCTAATATGTGCTTTTCATCAGAATTCGGAACCGTACCCCAATCAAAATCATGTTTGATAGAAGTGAAATAAATTGATTTTGACTCTAGTATTGCTTTGTACTAATTCTGAGTCGCGCTCTACAGGTTGCGCTTCGAATATCAAAAGTGCAAATGATGACAATATGCAGAAACTGCATATTGTATAGTCTGAAACCTATGGTGATAAAAAGTAATCGGTTAAAGTTGGTAAGTTTACATCGAATATTCTTTTTAGTTGATAAAACACAGTGTAGTGTTATCATAAGAAGCCGTCCCAACTGCGTGTCGTTGGTATTTCTGAAAGGCTTGTCATACATACACACGCACGCACGCACGCACACACACAGACATACACTCACCACCCATTGAAGTCCACGAAAAACTCTCGAGTGTAAAGTCTAAAGATCTTACTTTAAGTCAGAATCTACTGTAAGTTTTTTTCACAATTGTAATTTCTTCCCTTACTGAAACCAACCTTTACTGCTTGCCTTGGAAAGCAAGAAGATTACGATTCTCTCATGGTTGATGAGAATATCTCCGACTTCATGATGGTAGGGCTTTGTTAGATATTATGAATGGAGCGCCCATGTTGGTTTTTTTTTAATCTTCTTTTGTTTCATGTTTACATATTACATTCAACATAAACACTACCACGACAAGCGGACACAAACATATCATTCACATAAAAGTATAGATAAAAATAAGTGTTTGCCCAACCTTTTACCGTTATTCTGGACATATGTATGAATGCTTTGAATCTTTGAATCAACACACACACACACACACACACACACACACACACACGTGTGTGCACACCCGAGCAAGCACGCACACACGCACGCACACACACACACACACACACACACACGCGCGCGCGCGCGCGCGCGCGCGCGCGCGCGCGCACATCCATGTATACACAAATAATGATAATAATAAGAAAAAAATTCCACACTCGACCATCCATCTGTAATTGTACTCCACTTCTTATAGAACAGGGAGTACTTTACAATGGGAACGAAGAAATGCTGTGTGTCTGTGGTCAAAATGTGTTCCACTCGCTCCAGACAAAACTTCTGGGCCGATCTTTCTGAACATTTGTATGTATGTTCATTATGGGTCACGGATGATGCCCGATGTTTTATTTTACCACAATAGCTGTTACTAACGGCTATAACGGGCCAAAACGGGGTTTCTTTTTCATGGAATATCTCAGTGACGAAATACATTATGACGCATGTTTGATTGTGACGTCAAACACATTTTGACGCATGTTTGATTGTGACGTTCTTCTGGAAGGTAAACTGGAAGCACGTTTACATGCTTTGCATCTTGTTGTTTGAATGCATAGCATCCATCACAAGTCAAAATTTCGTGTAGTTACTTTGCCTTTTCAGTTTCTGTTTTGTTGTTGTTGTTGTTGGCTTTTTCCCCCTCTGCTGCTATTTTTTTTTTTTCCTTTCTCTTCCCCTGTTCTTTCTCTTTCTTTTCTTCGTCGTATCCCCCCTTTTTGTACTGCCAGTTCTTATAGAACAGGGAGTACTTTAGAATGGGAACGAAGAAATGTTGTCTGTGTGTCTGTCTGTGCGTCTGTCTGTCTGTGTGTCCGTGGTCAAAATGTGTTCTACTCGCTCCAGACAAAACTACTGGGCCAATCTTTCTGAAAATTTGTAGGTATGTTCATTATGGGCCACGGAAGATGCCCGATGTTTTAGTTTACCGCTATCGCCGTTACTAACGGCTGTAACGGCCTGTAACGGTTTTTCTTCTTTATGGAATATCTCAGAAAGTACTTGGCCAATTTATAAGCGGTTTGGATGATCTTGTGAGAAATCGGAGCCTCTGTCCATGTGTAAGTGATGTAATGCTGAAAATGGATTAAACAACCGTTAAAAACCGTTATTCTGCCGTTATTTCTTATATATAGGTGGATTTTAATTAAATTTGGTATATAGAAAGGTTATCACACACAAATGGCACTTCTATATAGTGTTTCAAAATTTGACCGTTAAAAACCGTTATTCTTGACATATTGTCCGATTTGGATCAAATTTGATATGTACACAGGCTTTAGCCCAGTGAGGACTAAAATACCGGTTTCAAAAGTGTACATCGGTTAAATAACCGTTAAAACCGTTATTTTGCCTTTATTTCTTATCTCACAAAGCACTTGGCCGATTTATAAGCGGTTTGGAAAACTGGGAGTACGTTTATATGCTTCGCATCTTGTTTGTTCTTTCTTTGATTCCATTCCTTTTTTTGCCATCGTTCTTTTTTCCGTATTAATGTTGCTCAGAGGAAAGTTTTTTTGTTCTTTGTACTATTTGCTTCGACATAAATTTTGAAAGCGATCTTATCATTTCTTCATTTTCGGATTTAAGAATTGTTACTAAATCATGTCTTGTCAAAACAGTTAAAGAAAACAAACTACACCTATTTCGGATAAGCTCATAAGCAGGGTTATGAAAAATAAAACGAAGTTCGTCTTCAACGTGCTCACAACACATTAAGCATAACTGATCACTATCCTGGTCGTCAAGATAAAATCTTTGGTTAGCCTTTAACCCAAGAGTTCTCATTCTAAATCTGGCTAAAAAAAAAAAAAAACCTCGTTGCCACTTATTTTCAATGACTGAGATATATTTTTCAGCTTGATAAATGCTTTTAAAAGAGAAATACCAAGTACAGTTTGCTTTTTTTTTTCTCTATATGAGAATGCCAGTTTTGTTTACATGAATGAATCAAATGGTCTTTAAATTCCGAGATAAAGGCAATGTCATTTCTAGTTGCCTGGCACATGCAAACCATACCGAAACCGTTCTCAATAAGAACCTTTTTTTTATATCGTCTACCCAATTTTGCCATCCCTCTTCATGTTGCCACAATATCATTTCATACGCTTGTTTACATAATCTTTCCACTGGAAGCTTTATACTCTTGATAAGTGTTCGGATCTTCAGTGGATATCTGCCAGTTTCGCAATACCCAAGAATGTTAGAGGAGTTGAGGGGTATATTAAAAGAAAAAAAAAAACAAAAAAAAACGTTTTATAGCAAGAGCATGCACAATATCTATCTGCTTATTCTCTACAGCACCCCGGATTTCTGCTGCATATGTCAGCATAGGCTCAGTTTGTGTATCAAATAACTTCCAGAAAAATGAAGAATCAGCAGAATTTGATTTATTCATAGCTCTAAGAATTTCAATTATTCCCTTCCTTCATTTTCTACATAACTCTGTCCAAGCAGCGTTTAAACTGAGTTTGGTGGTAACAATTACTCCAAGGTCTTTGTAAGAATTTGTAACTTTTACTTCCATATACCCATGCCACCATTCTTCATGAACAGAAAGATGTCCTCCTATGCGAAAAAAAACCCATTACATTAGTTCTATCCAAATTTACGCTGAAACCAAGTCTGTCAGCTTCCTATTTTAGAATGTTTAAGTGATTTTATAAACCAACAACGGTATGTGAGAGAAGAATCACATCATCAACGAATAGCATCAAAACATTTCAATAGCTCCCGGAAGCATTTGTATTCCATGCTTTCCTCTTCTTGATAATTCGATTACCAATTCACTTATGAAAAACTAAAACAAGTGGGGCTAACTAAACAAAAGAGAGAGAGAGAGAGAGAGAGAGAGAGAGAGAGAGAGAGAGAGAGAGAGAGAGAGAGAGAGAGATTTAGTGACACTTTGATATGTTATTGTCATTACCAAAGAGGTCTTTTGACAAAGGGGGAAGGGGTAACAGAACAATAACATTTCCCTCTTCCTTTCCTGCAAACAGATAGTACACTTTCATTCCTAGTGTGTATCAAATCCAAGGTTAACAAAAACAAATACATTCGTAACATTTCCTTATGTCCTCACGCACAGGAGTAATGCAGGAAGGTTTTAAAAAATTGTAAGACTAACTCGACCATCCACTCAATCAAATGATGACATTGTATCTTACTGATCTCTTCCACATGCGATGAATGATATTATTCATTCATATGTCTCTTATAATGCATGATCTTAGATTTCACTATCCTTCGTATGTCTAATTTTCAATGCTTCCGAGATGAATTTCGCAACTGATTTAATTACAAGTTCATCGTCTGATGATAACATGACAACGACATTTTGTCTTTTCGCTATATCTAACTGGCAAAATGAACAATTTGTCCGCACTTCATTATAAGCAGTACAGTGGAACAGAAAGTGTTCTTCGTCATCAATAATGTGTCTACAGACAGGACAAGGAGATTCTGTGGATGTTTCACATTCAAACCATCTTTTGTTTGCATTAAAACCTAAAGTTCTCAACCTGAATCTTGTGTAATTTATTCTGTGCCATTTATCTGTTATGACACTGAGAAACTTTTCAGAATGAAACTCATTTTGTAAATGAGAAAAACCAGCGGTATCTTTATTTACTTTTCATATCTGAGTGCCAGTTCTGTTTAAAAAAAAAAAAAAGCCTATCTTTAAATTCCACAATGAACTGTTGCTCATTTCCTACTTTCTGGGTCCTCCACATGATTCCAAAACCCTGTCCTGAAAGGACTTTCTTTACTTTATGAACCCAGTTTTCTTTACCTTTTTCCATTTCTAAAAGCATCATATCATAGGCTTGCCTGCTCAAACGTGACTGGGGTAGCTTCAAGGTCTTCAACCAGTTCTTAATGCATTTCACAAATGTACTTATATACAAAGGGCATCTGCCCATATCTCCATATAAAACGGTGTTGGATGAATGAACAGGTACTTGAAGGAAACGCTTCACAGCATACGTATGCACTTTTTCCATATGCGAATTTTCATGTAAGCCCCAAATTTCAGTTGCATATGTAAGAAGAGATTTTATCTGTGCATCAAACAGTTTCCAAAATATACCACAGTCTGTTCAATTCAGTTTTCTCGGGGATTTCAGAATTTCAATAGCACCTTTTTTTCCCTTTTCCTAGAGATTCTACCCATGCATAACGGAAAGTTAATTTTGTTGGAAATATCATCCCTAAATAATTATATGAATTAACTACTTGAACATCGGCATTTACATAAGACCATTTTTTTATGCACTATAGGTGGCCACCCATTCTAAAGACCACTATATTCTTTTTATCCTAGTTAACTGAAAAAGCTAAGCGATCCGAAACCTAAGCGACCCGCTTCTTCTTTCATTATATTTAGTTGATTTTGCAAACCTACAACTGTTCCGGACAGAAGAACAACATCGTCAGCATACAGTAATAAAACTAATTCAACTGCTCCAGGTATTATCTGGATATCATGTCTTCCTTTGCGGGACAATTCCACAGCCACTTCGTTTATAAAAAAAAAATAAAACAACTATGGACTCAACAAGCACCCTTGTTTTACTCCATTTGGACAATCAAAATAATCTGAATACTGACTCTTTACACGAACACATGCATGCATTGAGTTGTAGATACCTCTAACACTTACTTACTTACGCCTACAACCCCTTCTGGGCATAGGCCGCCGACAAGGGTCCTCCAGGCACTACGGTCCAAGGCGATTCTCTCCAGCTGGTTCCAGGTTTTCCCCAACGCTGTCACGTCTGCCTGCAGGTCTCGGCGCCAGGAGTTCCTTGGGCGGCCTCTCTTTCTTTTCCCCTGCGGGTTCCAGGACAATGCCTGCCTGGTGGTGTTGTCAGCAGGCTTTCTTAGGGTGTGGCCTATCCACCTCCATCTCCTTTGGAGAACCTCTGCATCGGCTGGCTTCTGGTTCGTCTGCTGCCACAGGTCCTCGTTGCTGATCCTGTCTGGCCAGTGGATCCTCAGTATGCGCCTCAGACAGGAATTGATGAAAGTCTGGATTTTGTTGGTGATGGTAACTGTGGTTCGCCACATCTCAGCTCCATAAAGAAGTACTGATTTGATGTTGCTATTGAATATCCTTATCTTGGTTTTCTTGGAGATGACATTTGAGTTCCAGATATTCTTCAGCTGGAGAAAGGCTGCTCTCGCTTTCCTGATTCTGGCTCTGACATCAGCATCTGTACCACCCTGTATGTCGACGACGCTGCCAAGGTAAGTGAAGTACACCTCTAACAGCCGTGTACAATTTACTATTAACACCACTTTTACGGAGTACATTCCACAGAGCATTCCGATTTACCGAGTCAAAGACATTGAAATCTATAAATGCAGTGTAGAGCTTCGACTTACAGAATAAATGTTTTTGAATCAAAGAACATAGTGTAAATATATGGTCTATGGTGCTGTAACTGGTTCTAAAACCTGCTTGTTCTTCCACTATTTTTTCTTCAGTTTCAGCATATTCAGTTAATCTTGTATTTAGTATGTAAGTGTAGATTTTACCTAAAATGCTGGTACGTGATACTCCACGATAGTTGTCGATATTGTTCACGTCTCCCCCCCCCCCCCCCCCCTTTTTTTTTTTTTTTAATGAATTGGTATAATAATAGATTTAGCCCACTCTGATGGAAAGATACCATTATCAAAACGTTGGGCGAATAAATGAACAAGGAAATCAATTACAGTTGTGTTTGCATTCTTCAACATTTCTGCTATGATTCTATCTGGTCCTACACTCTTTCCTAATTTTAAATGTTTAATAACAGCAACGACGTCTTCACTGGATGTAGGATGATTAAGTAATGGCTCAATTCATTCTCTTCTACCACATCGGCCTCTTCTGCCTTAATTGTATTATCAAAACTATGAAAAACGCCCCTAAAATGGTCATGCCACTGTTGAACTGAGATTTCGTCATACACAAAACTCTTTTTATTTACAGATCTTACCACTGAACAGAATATTTTAGAATCATTGACTGAATTTTTTAAAGTTTTTTAACCTACTTTCTTCAAACTCCAGTTCCTTTATTTTCCTTAGTGTAACATACTCTTTACGTGATACAGCGTATTCTTCTCTTTTTATACTTTTATCCTGGCTGTTTTGCATCTCTGAAATCTTTTTACTAATCTTTTAACTTCCTGTTTCTTTCGTTCGCACTCATTATCAAACCAGTCATTGTATGTTCTGCTCCCTCTACAAATAACTCGAACGATACAAGCTGCAGCTCCGCACAAAGCACTGACAAATTTATCTAGACTCTCATTCACATTAATTTTTAATAATTATAGAGATTCATCACATTTAAGTTCATTTCAGAATATACCAGCATATTTATCAGCCCAGACAATTTTTTCTATGATAATCTGTACTGTTTAGAACATCGACAACTGCTTTGGTACATGTGTCGAATGTTTCACTTGGCTGCTTTTGGGGAATCCCGAAAAAGCGCAGATTATCTCGGCGAGAGAAATTCCCAAATCTATCGGTGTCTGTTTTTAGTTTCTCAACCTCTTCTTTCACCTCCTTTATCATTTCAGTTAATTTATGTACGTCTTCCTTTCTGTCATCTGACGCAGCAAAAACGTGTTGTGTATCTGTTGTTACGTCAGTCACTGTCTGTCTATTGCCTGTGTTCAGTTTCCAGTCTGTCACGTCGTTTGTTTATCTCTTCACATTGTACTTTTACTTGGCCTAATTCCTCTTTAATTTCTCCAAGATCATTTCTGAGTAAAGTCTGTTGTTGAAGTTGTTGCTGTATGGCTTGACAAAGTCTGTCAAACATGTCTTCATGTCCTGCCACCAAGTTAGTTGCCGACGTCCTATTTTCTGTCAAAATTTCTTGTCGGTCATGGTTGGGGCCAGGGTTTGTCTCAATGTCACCGCTAAGTATGAGCCTGCGGAGTGAAAACACAGAATGCACGATACAAAAAGTAATAACAAGGATTTGCACGTGCATTTCGGCCTGACACATACCAAGTATTGCTGCACATCAAGCTGTGCGGAACTCAGTTCCTTTCATGTTAACGTATTCCAGCAACAAAACACCATCCACGGACATCACCTTGGCTACATTTGTCATGAGACTGTTAATCAACGCTATGATGACACAACATAATACAAATGTGACGATAACATCAACAGAAGTTGCTTGGGAATAACTATGTGCATCAGTGCTGTCCAGATCAAAAGTCTCTTTCGAATGACCTTTGACCTACCGCTCCGTCTGCCACCGAAAATGCCGATAGCGGCCCTCCACGTTAGCAGGTCCACCATTGCTGCTTCTGCTGTTTTTGATTACTTATTGTACCAGTTTGTATACTACAGGAAAAAAACTGCAATATTCTAGGATTCTGTCTAGACTGTAGACAGGGGAAACCAATAAGCTGATAAACATGTGAAAAAAGAAAGCACACACGTGGGTACACTCGGGTTTTGGTGAATAAGTGACGTAATTTTCTGTACTACATGAAGAGAACAAAAAAGACGTCATAAACAAGAAGCAAGATTTGGAACTGCAAACAAAGCTACAGTACGTGATAACAAACCACGAAAGTCCCACTTGCATAAGGTGTAGTAGCCTAGTCAGCAGGGGTTACGAGACAGTGCAATCATCACAACGGCGGAAGGGGATGAGGGATAATCTTCTATCGGCCGGACAGGCGGTGTTACCAAGCTAACACGACGCCAATCCAGCCACATTTGAGAAAACGTTTATGACATGGACAAACCACAGCAAACCAGTAATGATGGAGCAGAAACTGACTCGCAAAGACTCTCGTAATCCCGATAGAACAGCCCTGACACGTTTGACAGTCCTGAAAGAGACCATAGCCAACAGCACTAGACCATCAACGCCGCAAGCCCATGGCAACAAACTAAAGCCGTCCTGCATACAAGATGCAACGAAAGACACAGAAGAGACGATGCAACAAACGATGACACGCTGTTCGCATCGGACTGTCTCTACACAGACTAGGTAGGTCCACCAGTTCTAGCCGTAGACACAATACAGTTGCTGCATATTTGAACAAATTAACCAGAGCACACACCAACAAGATCCTTCTTTGGTTGGCAGGAAATGAGAGAGAGAGAGAGAGAGAGAGAGAGAGAGAGAGAGATGCATTGACTGTGACACACATGAATTGCTGATCTGTTTGAAGCAAATTAGCACGAAATAAATATGCCTGCCACTGGGTCCAGTTGTTTAAATCCATCCAAAAGAGACTCTGTGTGTGTGTGTGTGTGTGTGTGTGTGTGTGTGTGTGTGTGTGCTCTCTTTGAATAATGTTATTATCACACTTAAATTTAGTATTTCACTGCACATTCAAGTCATATTCCTTTTTTCATTGTAAATATTGTTTATTGATCACTAGCTACGCCTGTGCTTATTCATCAGCTGTTACATTCATGTTTTGATCATTCTGTATGCCTTTGGAACCAGATCAACGCGCATTTTTATGTGTAACCATCTAGAAAATATACTCATGATCAGACTAAAAGGTCAAAATTCATTACTACTACTACTGTTACTACTGCTACTACTGCTTCTGTTACTACTACTAATGTTACTACTACTACTACTACTACAACTATACTGATAACAACAACGACAACAATTACAACAACAATAACGACAACAGCAAAAGCAGTGAAAACAACGATAACAACAACAAATGAATAAATCAATAGACAAATAGATAAATGAATAAATAACTAAAGAAAGGAAGAAAGAAAGAAAGAAAGAAATGAAATAAATAAGCACTGTCGTTCTGTCCATTATCAGGTGAAGACTGGCATCATAACCATGGATGATTTCTTCCCATACATTTCACTCTTCAAGATCACGGCCCTCTGCCTCTGGTCTTCCAGCCTTTCACTACACACAGTCCGATCGGACACCACCAGGAAAATACACGTTTTGGAATCAGTGCCATCAGCAAGTGAAGATGTCAATGCTGCAGAAGAGGCATTACAAACAGCAGTGGCATCAGGGAAGAGATCTGAATTGAAGACAACATTGAGAAACGTTGGACGAACAGTAACAGTGCCAGCAGAGCAGATAGAAGCAGAGCAGAACGCTTCTGAACAGCACGCTAATTCAGATATGTCAGCTCCAGCCAATGTATTCTCCTCAGTCACCTTGACACCCGGCATAAAATCGGACGGTACATATGCTTCTGCTACAGATACTCCCAAAGCAGCCTGTGGCTCTGAGTACTCCAAAAACAGCTGTGAAATGGTGATGTGGGCAAAGCAAATCATAGCAAACATGAATCCGACACATACGGTTCGGATTGAGACAGAAACAGCTCCTGAAATCAACGTCAGGATATTTCGAAACTGTTTTGAAGAAAACGGGTCTATACAAATAGAGATTCAGACTTATTGTAGACTTCAGCTTAATACTAGAACATTATCAAATATCAAAACGTCAAATACATTGATGTGCTGGATTAGACTAATGTTTCCAGGAAAAAGGGGAACCTACATAAAACTTCATAGAAATTGCGTCAACACGCAGGACAAAGCCCTTGCCTTTGACTTAAACATAAATGTTTTACATGGGCCAAGACTAAAAAAACTGTTCGATTTCTGTGAGGATACCAAGATCTACCACAGAGGTGAAAGCAACGAAATGCTCCTTACTTTTCAGGTGAAAAATTCAACCTTCTACAACACATTCTTTTTGACAGTGGAAGGAATTCTTTTAGAAAAGCTTGAAACTCATCAAACCAGCGACAACGACGGTAAGGAGGTTCAGTGTGTGTGTGTGTGTGTGTGTGTGTGTGTGTGTGTGTGTGTGTGTGTGTGTGTGTTTGTGTTTGTGTACGTGTGTGTGTGTGTGGGGGGGGGGGGGGAGGGGGCGTGTGCGCGCGCACGCGCGTGTGTATGTGTGTGTGTGTGTGTGTGTGTGTGTGTGTGTGTGTTCCTTTTTTTCTCACTTATGCTGTCCTTTTTCACCTTGTGCTTTTTTTGCACGCTATCATTATGTCTCCACCTTTTAGAATGCTCATACGTTGAAACAGAGACAATGGTGAGTTTAGGGGAAACGTACAGGATGAGGGGCAGTGGGAAGTAGACTAGTAGGGAGGAGAGGATGGGATCGTAAATAGTGGTATACTAGTGTGTGTTTGTTTAGTTTTACGTCTTTTCACATGGTGTGTTTTTAGACGATTGTGATATTTGTAAATGATATACATCAAGGTGACATTGATATTATTATACAAATGAAAACATAATTAAAAATAAAGCTTAAATCAGTGAACATGAACAACATAAACAATGTTTGCTTCAAAAATACTGAAATCGCATACTAATGTACCAATAGGACTGCGAAGTACCGTAAAATACCGAGTATAAGCCCATCGCTCCTTCGCACAGTTTAAGGCCCAAAGAAGGGGATGGGCTTATACACGGTATTTACCCCTCTGCAGGAAACTTTATTACCCATAAAAGGGAAACTATACAACATGTTACTTCCAGAATGCTTTCTAAATCCATCCACGCACACGCACACACACACACACACACACACACACACACACACACATACAAACACGAGCATACAGCTATAGAGAGAGCTAGACAGACACAGTGGTATAATGATTTTAATTTATAAAGGTTATCTCTTCAGGGATTGCCTGAAAAAGAATATGGGGAAAATCAATAATTTATCTTTCATTTTAAAAAAAAAAGGTCACTTGACCTTTTCTCTTCAAGGATTGTCAGAACAAAAAATACTGCATGGGAAAAACAATGATTTATCTTTCATAAAAAAAACAAAAAAAATCATTTGTCCTTTTCTCTTCAGGGATTGTCTGAACAAAAAATGGGCAAATCAATGACTTATCTTTCATTAAAAAATAATTAAAGTCACTTTTCTAATCTAGCTGACTCCTTTTCTTCTTTAGTCTGATGCATGAATTGCCAGTGACCCTAGTCAAATCCAAAGAAGTCTTCTTCGTCTTCTCTCCCCTCTTCCTCTTCTTCCTCCTCTTCCTCCTCCTGGTTATGAGCATCGTTGGCAGCGGGAAGGTGAACCCCAATGTCCTCTGAAAACCACTCCGGAGTCTGGTCATCTTCTGATCCATCCATGGCATTGGAGATAGCACATCTCTTGAAGGCAGTGACGATGATGTCAGGTCTGACGCTCTCCCAGGCTCTGCCTACCCAGCTGATGGCGTCCTGTCGAGTTGGTTGCCTCAGATTGCCCGTGCCTGTCAGTGGACGGTCTTGTCTCATCCAGGTGACCCAGCTGTCATGCATGGCATCTTTGAAAGGCTATGTGACGCTTACGTCCACTGGTTGGGCGAGAGGGGTGCAGCCCCCAGGAATGTACACTACATCCACGTCGCACTCTTGTAGGGCTTCCCTCACTTCTTGGGTGCGATGAGCCGGGTAGCTATCCAGTACCAACAATCGCCGGTCATCTGCTGGGCCCAGGATTCGCCTGACCCACACAAACAGAGCCTCTCAAGTCATCCACCCATTCCGCGTGGCATGAACTCGGACGTTATCTGGCACCTGCAGCTGTTGATAGACCCGTGGAGGGATCAGGCCATTTCTTTCCTTGAAGATGATCATTGCTGGGAACTTTGTCCCGTCTGCTGCAACAAACAAGGCTACAGTGAAGCCCCGTTTTTCCACTTTCGTTGTCTTTGTTCTGACCTGACGACAACCTTTTCTGTCATTGGTCCTTTGAGGCAGCATATCAAATCTCACCATTGTTTGATCCATATTCATGATGCAGTTCAAGGGATAGTGATGGCGTCTCCGCAGCATCAGTACAGCATGCCGGTGATTAAAGAACAGATCCGGAAATCCCCTGGCACCTTCTGGCTGATGGAGGTGCTTTTTTGTGTTGATATGCCATGGCGCCTTTTCCAGCGTTGAACCCACATGTCTGAAGCAACGAACCCATCCAGCTGCAAAGCACCTGCAAAAGAAAGCAGAATCAACATAATCCATTTCACGTGCCTTTACCAGTCTGTGCAAAGGTATGTGATTTTTAAAAATACCACTGAACTTTTACACACACACACACACGCACACGCGCGCGCGCGCACACACGAACATGCATGCAACTTGTTAGAAACAGTGTCGGAAAAGAAGGAAGGCTTACCTGCTATTTCTAAAGCTCTGATTTTGAGGTCTTTGTTGCGAACCCTTCCTGCAGCTCGTTCTTGATCCAAATATTCAAGCACAGCCAGATCTAATTCTTCTGATGCAACGCGTTTACCAGGATGAATCTTCTTCTGCTCCCTTTGTTTCCCTGTTTGATTCTGTATCAATACATGCCTCATTTCATTCCACTGCCGCACCTGTTTTCTATCAACTCCAAACTCTTTGGCAGTTTCAGAAACATTGTGATTTCGTAAGAACTGGAGGGCAGAAAGTTTGAAATCCACTGAATATGACTTCCGACGAGGCATAGTCCATTAACTGAAAAGAAAACAGGGGCTGTTGGTCACTTCCGTGATCCAGAGTGTAAAAGGTTGACGTCACTACGGAAATATAATGACTCCCTCTTGGGCACACACACACATGCAGAGAGAGAATGTTCTAGGAGAGAGAGGGGAAAGAGAGAGAGAGAAAGATGGATGGGGAGAGGGGGAGTAAGAGAGAGAGAGTTGAAAAAAAATTAAAGCTAAAAGTGTGTGTGTGTGTGTGTGGGGGGGGGGGGGGGGGGGGGGCTTATACAAGGTATTTCACCCTTCGCACCGTTTTAGCCTCAAAGTAGGGGGTGGACTTATACTATGAGATGGTATTTTACGGTAAATATTTTGAGACATTAGCCAAAAATGAATGATTTGAAGTTAGAGTCTTAAAATCATCAATAGGATTATTTGGTAACTGAAAATTGGGTAGGTACTGCCGCATAATGGGACAATTAAATAGTACATGAAATGTCAACAGTTTTTCCCCACATATGTATTTTGCAGTATCAACATATTTACATTTAAATGAATTATATTTAAGTCTAAAACACAAACTGGAAATTTCCCTTGGAAAAACATTCAACAAAGACATGCTGAAGAGGTTTGCCGATTTACATTATAACCCACACGAGCTTTGGTGTTGTAACCCGCCGATTTGCAAGCAGCGCCGATTTGTTACAGGTGTCTTTTTTCTAAAAGATTATAGCATTCCTTTCCAGACAAAGGAATATGAATGTTTTCACAACGAATTCTTTGTCCTGCACCTCCTCTAGCTACTCTGTCTGTCCATTCATTTCCATAAAAACCACAATGTGATGGAACCCAAGTAAATGTTACACTGGAACCCTTTTGAATTAAAAAATGTATGAGATGATTAATTTCAATTACTAAGTCACATCTGTCTCTAGACTTCATGGATTTCAGTGTACACTCGATTGTCAGAAAGACGTACACAAAATGGCCGCTAGATCTAGATCTCGGTTCAGCAGTGGTTAGATCTGATGCATTTTGAACACAGAAAAAAAGCAATTTACTCACTGAGCTTTCAGTATTTGGTGATGCATCCATTTGCCCGCAAAACCTGCCTCATTCGAGCTGGCAGCGAGTGGTAGAGCCCCTGAATGTAGCCTGGAGTGAGGTGGTCCCAGATGTAAAACACAGTTCTGATCAGAGTGTCTGTTTACAACCTCGTGCACTCACCTTTGTAACCGGCTTTTGAGAGTTCTCCACACATTTTCAATAATATTGATGTCTGGGCTTTGTGAGGGCCAGGTCATGGTCGGAATGCCGTCGGAATTCTGTTCACCTGTTTCCAGTGGGTGGTGAACCGAGAGGTGTGGCATGGCGCATTGTCATCTTGGAAGATCCAAGGCTCTCGTGGGAACTCTTTGGCTACTACAGGCCAAAGATTGGTGTCAAGGACTTCTACGTACTTCTGAGAGTTGATTGTCCCCTCAACAGGCGCAAGTGTTCCTATACCATTAAATGTAACGCATCCCCAAAACATGGCACAGGCCTTGCATCTTGGGTCTGGATCTGCATGCACTCCAAGACACTGAGGATCGTAGATTTCGTTGTCTTTCGCCACATACACGTTCCGGTCCTTACCAATCACAACCTGGGTCTCGTCACTAAAAATCACCCCTTTCCAGTACTGTTCAACAGTATAATGAAGCCTAGATCGGCACCATGCCCTGCGACGATTTCTGTTCACCTGTGATACCACTGTTTTCTTCTTCACAACTCTTCTTTTGTAGCCCACAGCCTTCAACCTCCTATACACAGTCCTAGCAGACACCTGCACATGTTGTTCTTCATTGAATTTGATGCACAGCTCCTTCAAAGGCTTTCGTCTCTCTCTTTTCACAAGACGAAACAACTTTCGATCTGAACGATCATCTGTCTTCTTTGGCCTGCCACTTGATTTGCTTGCTTCGAGCGATCCTGTCTCCTTGTACCGCTTCAAAAACTTGTAATTAGCAGAAAATGATATCTGCAGAAGCTGGGCGATCTTTCTGCCTTTCAGTCCATCAAAAACTAATTTTAAAATTAATCTCTTTTGCTCAATATTGAGCAACATCCTCACATTCACTTTAAACACACCATGTCTTCCCTTCTTTGCTTCTTATGTTTGGGATAATGCAATTAGGGAAAAGGTATTGCACTGGGGCCCAATCACACTTAATATCAGCCATTTTGTATACTTCTTTTTGGCAATCGACTCTGTAAATAAGACAGACTTAGAGTCAACACAAAAAAGTATTGGAAATATAACCATAGGAAGATTAACAATGTATCTCAGAGCCATGAGAATGGTTACCAGTTCTGCGGTGAAAATAGAATGACCTGCACCAATATGAAACGATTTTTCTTTCTTTAGTCCAGGTATTACAAACCCAGCACCCGCCACATTAGTGTGTGTGTGTGTGTGTGTGTGTTGTGTGTGTGTGTGTGTGTGTGTGTGTGTGTGTGTGATGAACATTATTGTGCGGTCAAACAGCAACAAAAGAGTGAAAAACAGCTGCCTAAAACTCAACTTGAACAAGCCGAAAGAGTCTGATATCTTTAAACAATTCGAAGTGGGCCCAAAGGGAGGAACATTTGCCCACCGTCACGGTTTGAAGACCTCGAAACTCTCACAAAGAATCTGAGTTGAGTGGTGGCTAAAATCGTGACAAAGATCGTAGAAATAAGACAACGGAAATCCAAGCCATGTATCGCAAGCAGTAACATGGGACTGCTTGACACTAGAATGGTCCTAATGCTGCACAAGAAGATCGGGAAAGAGGAAGAGTGCAGCGCTGTAAACGAGGGGATCATTCAGGGACAGCAGAATGCAAGGAAAGACTGGATCTTAGAGAAGTGTAAAATCATGGACAAAAGCCTAAGAAGCAACAATGACAGAATGCTTCTTTGTTAAGACTCTAAAAGACTGAGCCGAATAGAAGCAGAGTCAGCTACACTCAGAGCCAAGACGACAACACGAAAAAGACAGCATAGAAAGACGGACTGAATGCTCCTCTGAATTCTACAGAAACAGAGCAGTGGAGATCCAAATGTGGTAGCACATGAGAGATGTCTTTCTAAAACTCACTGAAGTTGTAAACTTTGTAACAATGAAGCTTTTGGAATTTGGTCAGGTGGAGGCATTTCTTAAAACAAAACGAAAAGGCAGCAAAAGATTTTTTTCCACCTCTAACCTCTTTGTGCATGCGCGCAATGGAAGAGGGAATAGAAGAGGTGCGCGCGCGCGCGTGTGTGTGAGTTTAGAAAGCATAATGATAATGATGATGACGGAGAGTGGATGTTTGTTTGTCCTATACATGTATAATACAGATCTAGAAAAGCACACCTTGTTTTTAAATCTGAGGTGCAGGTAGCAATAATTTTCAGGCGTTTGGCGATTTGCCACGGTTGTTGGCAATCTGTTAGCGTGAACTGATGATGACAAGCCACTGCAGCAGCATCTGACCCTTAGTGAACTGAGACAGGATAGGTTAAAGATCTGAGTCGTTCCAGCTGACAAACGGCCCATTCAAACACTTGTTGGAAGCAGTTTAAGCTGTGTTCAGTTGTACGTGCTTTAAGTGAACGTTGCAGATTAAAAAAAAACAAAAAAAAAACAACTGTTGGAATACAGTTTCAAACACATCCTGGTATTACCATAGCAACGGCATAAAGGAAGATGAATTCAGCTCCATCGCAGCTGTACGTTTACATATGGGATTCATCTAATCTAGAGAGAAGAATCAATAATAATGGCACAAGTCGGGACAAGCTGTTACAGGCTGTAGTATGAAGCGTTCATCACACTGTTGTAAACTGGAGAAACCAAAGTAGATCCATTTTGCACAGTTTCCACGATGGTATAGAATATTCTGTAAGACTGGGCACTCTTCAGATATCACCCAATTTCAATCAGATCTGATAAGACCACAGTACAGGAAATGATGTGTATCGTTGTGGACGGTCTCTGCTGGGCTGTTCATTCTATCACAATCATCAGCATGACTGTTATGAGCGTTCTTGTGTGCGGGAAAAAAGGGGGTGAAACGGTAAGGCATTCACACAGGTGCCCGCGTGCGCGCGCGCGCGCGCGCGCGCGCGCACACACACACACACACACACACACACACACACACACACACACACACACGCACGCACGCACGCACGCACACACGCACGCACTACACGCACACACACACACACACACACACACACACACACACACACGCTTCTATGCAAGCAAGCATGCACGCACACACAGACACTCATACATGTGTAATCGTCTCTCTTTTTCAGCCCCTCTTTTCTACTAAATGGCTCAGCCAGCCACCAAATTGTTCCTCCATTTTGTTGCAGGCTATATTCAGACACCTCATTATGGTTCTGAGCTTTTGCATCTTAACATGGACAGTACGGTGGGTGTTGATCTGCCACGTGGTCATGACATCATGGTCAGTCTGGAAAGCATTGACGTCGACAGATTTGCCAAACTGACCATCAGATCGTCTCATGACATTTGGTTTACTGACGAGCCGAAACGCATGGCAAGTAGAGCCAAGAATCTTCCCTGGCAGCAGAGAAGGGGGACAACTAACGGTCTCGCTTATTGATGGACGGAAGTTTGATTACACTGGCTTGAAGTTAGGATTTAGGATTCGCTTCTCGTTTCATCAGGTCTGTATGGGTGTGATAACACACTCACAATATTGAATAAGTTGGGGGTTCGTTGGACTGGTGTATTATTCTAAATCAAATGTCTTTTGGATAGCATATCCATTTATCGTACGTTCAGTGGTGTTCTCTTGATGACTGAACAATGGCGGCGGCACATGTTTCATTGAAGTTCTATTGATTTAGAAAACAAACGCATGTATACATTATCAGAAAATTGAAGATTGTGAACCAATAGCGCTTCTCACGGAGATACTATCCCTGTAGGTCATTATTTCTCTGTATCATAAAGAATGAAACAGGCAACTGACCATGGTTCTGATGTCTGGTAGTTGCAAGGCTAGGTACTTAACAGTCAATTGACTTTCAGTCTGGCATGTAGTCATATTTCTTATATTTTCTGCATGATTTGTGAGCGGACGCACATGCCATTTGCTCTGTTTACACAACATACTTACCTTGGGCGCCTCACTCAAGTGATTGATCTGCCTGTTAAAATTAAGCTGCGTACAAGACATTCATAACAAACTCAATAATACCTTTATTACTTCTTTCGGCATTTGGTTTCCATGCTAACAGACTAAAGTCACCTCTTGATGTATGCTATTTTGTCATAGAGGAGAGAGAGAGAGAGAGAGAGAGAGAGAGAGAGAGAGAGAGAGAGAGAGAGAATCAAAAAGACCATTGGCCCATCTGAAGAGTCCCTCCTTATTCACAAACTTGGCACTATCCACCCAAATGGAATCAATATCAAACACTGACTTTCCTCCATAACAGCCCTTTGTTCTTACTTATCTTGATTTTGTCTCTTAACATTATTATTCCTATTTTTATTTACTTTATCCCCCCCCCCCCCCCAGTCCTTCTGCTCTTGACCCATTTCTCTCTTCTTCCCCACCCTGCCCTCTCCTTCCATACCCCCCCCCCCCCTCATCCCTTCCAACTCTCTCCTTCCTTCCCCCTCAATCCTTGCTGAACACTTTTCATCTTCTAGCAGTATTCACTTTTCAGCTTTTTGGCAGTGCTCACTTCCTCACTTCCCCATTTCTCCCTGCCCACTGTCACCCATTCCCACTTGTCCCTCTGAGCCAAGAAGGTTTTAAACCGAAGCGCCCTCATCCACCTCTTCCTCAAGGACCTGCTACCACACCCCAGGCAAGTTGTTTTATTGATCCAGGTCCTGCAGTCAACCAACTATTTGTGTTCTTCATCTGAAGGGTAGCAACACAATTCACCAAGTATAAGTATACAAAACTTTTGTGTTTGTCAAACTGCAACAACGATAACAAAATGGCATCATGTGGAGCAGTGTTTCTCTTACCCTAAATGCGTTGCATAAAGCCTGACTAAAGTTCTTTATCTCTGCGTAACTGTCTGAAGTAAGTCAGACATACAGTCTAAGCAGGCAAGGTTGTCTATAACCTTTCCATGCATGATGGTGTGGAGTTGTAGAGAAGGCAGGCGAAAACAGATAGATGGTGGTAAGTTCAGAAACCAACGAGTCTCAGCCAGTCAAAGAATATGCAGAGGGAAGAACGAAAAGTCTCTTCCTTTTATCTAACTTCCAGAGCCGCAGGAACACACATCTCAGGGATACACTTGAGTTTTACGTCCCCACAGCAAAAGCTTTCAGGGACAAGTTCTTTCGTGGTAGTCTTGAATGACTTGGCTTATAGATTCATGGTGGAGTTGGTCGATTTTGTTGTTTGATGCTAGTGGTTGTTGATGTTGTTTTCCTTCGTTGTAGTTCCTGATGTTCCTTTCGTCTTCCTCTGGAGCGGGTTAGAACCAGTCATCGAGTCCAGAGGACATCAGGGCGTTGGCGAGGATCCCCATGGGCTGTGTCCCGAGGGTGGGTTGCGGTGGTAGAAAATCATGCAGGTGTTGCTGTTACATTCGTCTTTAGTCTCTGATGGCAGTCATGGCGTCGGGGAGGGCGGTGCAGTCGCTAAGGGCGTGGTGGAGCGAGGCCTCCGTCCCACACTGGCAAGTTAGATACAGAAAGACACATCTGTGGTGTCCTGTCCGGATTCTTCGGAGGTTTGCTGTACTCGTCTTAGGAATCGGAGTCGTGTAAACATCTCAGGGTTAACAGCGCTCTCTATGTAGCAGAAAACCGGACCGCAGAGCCAGCAACAACGGTGCCGCAAACAAAACGGGCCAAGCGAGGCCAGAACGGCCTGAAATGTGTGCTTTCTGTTGCAGCTTCCGTGTTGGGGGCTCATCGACTTTTCAATGTATTTAAACATATTGATTATTAATGAAGAACATTAGAATCCGAGGAATAAAAATGAAATATGTAACCTTTAATAATGTTGTTGTATTACGTTCTTGGAAACTGGAGTCAGAAAATGAACTCACTTCTTGCGAATTTCAGCCGCATTTTCCCTATTGCAATAACAAATACCAAAAGGCGTTTAATTGTTTTATTCGTTAATGTCTCACCTGATGAAGACCTAAGAGGTCGAAACGCGTTGTGTTTCGTCTTGTGACTCGTTTGTCCACGTTCTCTGGGCGGTTCGCTAACATTTATTTAAGATCTGTTTAGATTTCCGCCTGCAGTCCTCTGGCTTTGCAACTAGATCTATTTTCAAGTGAATAAATGGCTGCCATTTCACACTTTTCAAACATACAAACTTGATCATCCAAAAGCGTGTCTGGGTGGAGAACTGAGTCTTTGAAAAGTAGAACAAAACAGAACTGCCTTTCCTCTTCACTCTGCTGGCGAATTGAGCTTTTGACTCAATTTTCGATTAGGAAATATTATTTAGAATAATTTTTTTAATACAACTTCAACTGTGTTTATCATAGAGATGGAATAACTTACAGGAGTTAGATCATCAGGTCTGAATTTGTGGAATGGTACTTTAGTCAAAATCTCAATGACAAAGACTAATACGAAGAAGGCGACTGTTTAAATGAGGTCGGCATCATCCGTCCTTTTGTATTGTCGCAAAGTTCTACGGAAAATATCCTAAGCATGCGATACACGAAATGAGAGTTTACAAACTTTCCTTTCGATGTGCGGTTTTTTGTTGTTGTTGTTGTTGTTGTTTTTGTTGTTTGTTGTTTTTTGTTGTTTTTTTTGTTTTTTTTAAGATTTTACGTTTCAAATGGAGTGACTGATGGCGGAGAACGAAGCAAAATTTAGAAAGAGAGGGGGTTAGTTACCAACCCCTTCTCTTTCTAACCCCCTCTCTTTCTAAATGTAGATTTTACGGTTTTTCTCCTATTTTGTGCGAAAAATTAGATTTTCAAGGATTGACCAGCGGAGTATCGAAAATGGCACCGAAATTTCAAGTATGTAAACTATCAATTAAGAGAAAACATGGGTTTTCCAATCCAATATTGTTGTAACAAGCATATTGCATGATTTTTTTTGTGGCTCCAGTGATGCCTATGTTGTAATTTTATAGGTTCGGAGGCACCCTTTAAATTTTTACATGAAACATTCGACGTTAATCAATCGAGGGAGGTAAGGAATGAGGTAACTCTTGAACAAAACATTTAGTCTGTTAGTCTGCTTGTCATAACCAGTAACGCATTAGTTTCCTCTAGTCCTTCAAGAGTTACCTCCACTAATTTCGGACAACTTTGCGCATAGTAGGCTTGAACCAGTTACCACTCAATTCGTGAGAGAGATTCCCCAGTTAAACTAGAGAAAAAAATCCTGTGAATTAGATCTATCTGTGCATCTCTTCTTTATGAGAATCTCGACATTTTACTACCTGTCATCACAAATATTTTCAATGGTTCTCTCTTCGGTGGTTCCATCCCTGGTAATTTCAAAACTGCAGTTATGAAACCTCTTTTGAAAGAAACCGTAGCTTGATCCATCTGAACTGTAAAAAAAAAATCCGACAAATCTTTAATCTCCCTTTCTTGTAAAACACTTTAGTGAAATTGGTCCTCCACCAATTATGTCTACATCTTTAATGAGCAATGCTACCAATTTCACCGGTCAACTTACCATGCGTGACACAGCACAGAAATCGCTCTCATCCGGAAGATACTCGACGTCTCTCGATAACGGCAAAGTATTTGTTTTTCTTCTCTTACATCTGTATGCAGTTTTCGACGTAACTGATCATGACATTCTCCTCTCACGTCTGAACACAAAATTTGGCACATGTGATCCTAAACTGGTTTAGATCGTTTCTTTCAGACAGCAGTTCGTCCTTATTAATGAGAAACGGTGTTCCAAAATGTCATCAGACTTTGGTGTTTCCCAGGGTTCGTGCTGGGTCTAGTGATTTTGTGAGGTCCAAAACGCCACAGACTATGATCATCAATATCCATTCTGGTCATTATAACATGTTCTCCGATGACACTCCGCTCGAAAGTTCTGAAATACTAGCTAACTATGACATCCTCGTATAAAATCTTCCAAAACTGTGCCTTTGATATCAAACAGCACATATCTAACAATAAGCTAAAACTAAACGATCACAAAACGGAAGCTATTCGGTTTACAAAGAAACTCTCTGGTTCAAGACCCCCGTCTTCTTCCATACAATATTGTCCTAGGCTGGCTCCACTGAAATCTCAATCATCCTATGTGTTTGCGACCTTGGTTTCTATCTCGACTCTGATTTCACTCCGAAATACCACATAGCCAAAATCTGCTGAGCATCTTTTTTTGTAATCCGATGCATCAGCAATATTTGACCGTTTTCTCCGGAACAGGCCACGGAAACGTTGGTTTCTTCCTGCATCCTCTCAAGACCAGATTACGTTGATACTCTTCTACTCGGTGTTCTTGCAGTTTTACTCCAGCCACTACGATGGGCTCAAAATTCAGGCACCCACCTTATCTGCAAGGTGCCAAAGTTATATCATACTTCAGATCTATTGATCGAGTTACACCGGATCAAAATTGAGCATAGAATTCAGTATCTTTATGTAATAAGATTATCAAACGTGAAGCGCCAGCTTGTCTCTCTGACCTCTTTGAAATAGTTATTCCTATCTGTCCTCTCCATTCTTCCTGTGATGACCAAATATTTTGAATGCTCATCTAAACCAAAGCTACACGGTTCTATGGCATTCTCATTTTCTATGAGGATATTCTGGAACTTGCAAACTTTTTATCTACGTCATGCCCCTTTCTTCATGATTTTCAAATCTGCATGTAAAACTTACTTGTTTAAACGTTAGTTGCAGAATACCAACTGAAATATTACTAAATTGCTGCCTGTCACACGCATACATTTTGCTTGTGTACGAATGAACTGTTCGCCATGTTATACAGTGTGTGTGTGTGTGTGTGTGTGTGTGTGTGTGTGTGTGTGTGTGTGTGTGTGTGTTATATGTGTGACACTCTTACATTGTGTGCCAGTGTGAGTGTTTGTGTGGGTGTAAACATGCGAGTGTGTGCATATGTTTATGCCTTGTGTGTATGTGTGTGTGTGTGTGTGTGTGTGTGTGTGTGTGTGTGTGTGTGTGTGTGTGTGTGTGTGTGTTTAGATATCGATTTCTTAAAATGTGTAAAACGCTCAAGTAGCCTACGTTGTTAGGATGGGCACTATAGAAAGTTTCCTCATTATCGTTATTACTATTATTTTGGTCATTATTCTGGTTATCATCATCATCATTATTATTATTATTATTATTATCATTATTATTATCATTATCATTATTACTATCATTATTATCATCATCATTATTAGTAGTATTGTTATCATCATTAATACTATCATCATCATCATCGTCATCATCATCATCATCGTCATCAAAAGGTGATCAGAATATAATTGCACATGGCAGCATCTGGCTACCCATTCCACCCCACCGTACCCCACCCTTCCTTCTCTCTAACGACCAGCAACCTCGCTGGCATGAAACATGACAGGGTTATTAAAATATAACACACAAATCAGTTCAAAAAGCGGAACTGTTGCCATCGACTCTTGAGGGAAGTTATTTTTAAACGAAAATGTCCAGACAGGAAACCATACCACAGTCCCCAAACAAGATTCATGTGTAAACGTTTCAAAACGTCTCATCTCCCGTTTTTTTTTCGTGTTTTGTTGTTGTTGTTGTTGTTGTTTTTGTGTTCACCTCAGGTTAACTATCGAGGACTTGTCATTTCAAACAAGACCTCTTAAAGTGTCAGCATCAAATTCAGATAAACATGAAAGGGCTTGGTACTTAAACGCATTTCCGAATGGTTAGGTACCAAAACATTTACTAGAATGGACTTGTTATTTAAAGAAAATTCCAAAAAGTCGGATACCAAAAAATGACTATTTGAACAAAACTCCTTAAAGTCAAGTTCTCAGGAGAGGACATAAATTTGGAGTGATTTGTTTAAGACTATAGTCACATACACAAGAGGATTTCCTCCCAATGAAAGTGACAATCAACGATTAACCATTAAAACAGGAGCATGCACATTTTTGGGAATTAAAGAAAAAACTCAAACTATTATTTCATATAACAATGCAAAAAATGCTAATACACAAAAGCAGCAACACAGCAAAATAATTAATGTGAACAAGAACATAAATCATTATTGTCCATAAGTGTTCGCACGGTTTGTAACCGGCTTGGAGAAAAGGAAGCCACGCCACACATTTCAGATGGACATTACATCACAGAAAATCTCATCTTCGTCAGATTCAGATTTTTCACCTGAAGTCTGTTGACGGCGTTGTTTGTCTACATGCTGCGTTGGTGCTGAGTCTGGCGGAAGAGGACGTTTTGCCGAAGTTGAACGTCTTGCCTCTGTAGGAAAGGGCAACACAGCTTGTGACTTAACCTTTCTTAACAATTTTTTTTCAAGGTCTGCCTCGACTGGATCTCCTCGGTGTGGAGACGGTGTGGCGCCGGGAAAAGTGGATCTGGTGGTGGGGTAATGCCTGGTTGTGACAGGGACGGTCGGAAGTTCTCAAAGCTGAGTCAGTTTACGGGTTTTGACCGTTGGGACTTTCACTAGCCCTGCTGCGATCGGAAGTCCTTCCGGCCGGCACTATTACTGGCCCTGTTACGAACGGGAGTCATTCCTAGGCAGTTACTGCTCTCCCTCTGGATCACAGGAGTCATTTCGTACATAGGATCCACTGTCTTGTGGTCATCTTTGTAACACTGGCGACATCACACTAGTCCATGGGATCCTGAGGATCGGTGCCCGTTACCCAGGCTTCTGCTACACTGGGAGTCTTCTTTCTCCCCTGGCAGACGTCTACCCCTTTTGGTGTAACAATGCCCTAAATAGCTGTCTATCCAATAACGTTGGGAGGAATACCGGTGGGATATCAATGTACACAGATCTTCTATCTGTCTTCCACCTTGTAAATGTTCCGTTAATGTCCCTGTCTCTCTCTGCGGTATGTTTGGATTAGTTTTCAGGCTTTTAATGGCATGCAGTACATATCAAACTTAGAAAGGGACATTACTAATAGTGAGTTTTGTAGCTGGAATTCCTTGCTTTTCCCCATCAGGAGAAGTGACAATGAAGGGATTTCTATTTCACTTCCACCTTACCCCTCTAATCACAAACCACTGTACCAGATTTTTTTTGTCTATCTTCTGACGTGTGAGGATAAATTCTCCGAAGCCGACCTATCCTCTGAGCTCCCTAAACCGATTCAAAGCCGGTTGTTTTCTCCACAGAGGAAAGATGTTGTTATGTTTCATACAAACTTAGATATCTGAAATGCATGCGTGTATCTCTGGACAATTCGCCGGACTTATGAAGTTGGTTATCATCAGAGAAACTGTCGAGACAGAGTGTGCTTAGAGACAGTGTCAGAGATAGGTTGACGATAAATGACAAAGAGAATGGGGGCCCAGACGGGATCCCTGTTTAACACCATACTGCGAGTCTGCAGAAGGAGAGGTACGATCATTAATGGAAACAGCCTAAGTGCGACCATGGAAATAAGAATGAAACTAGGAGAGTGCAGTTCCAAATACGCCAAAAGTAAATTGGAGACGAGGAAGAAGGGTAGCGTCATCATTAGTATCAAATACAACAGACAGATCCAGCAGAGATAGGGGAGGAATATGTCCATCATCAAGGGCCATAAGTAGATCGTTGAATATCTTAAAGAACGTTGTTTCAGTGCTCAGAGTAGGGCAATACACATATCGTAAAGTAGAGCAACGTATTGCAGTGAAGATGATCAAAAAGCTAAAGAAATATTGTCTTCCTAATAATATTACAGAGGACATGGAAATTTGAGACAGGACTATAGTTTTTGAGGTTTTCAGCATCCAAGAACGGTTCTTAATGCAGGTTTTTCAATTGCAAATTTAAACTCAGATGGAAAGAGATCAGATGTGAGAGAATCGTTCACAATTGCAGTAAAGCATGGTATAAAATCGTCCAGAAATTCAGATAGCAATAAATAAGACAGCTGATTCAGTTCACAAGTTTTCACTACAGAATTTTCATCATTTCCCCAGCCACTGATCTAGACACTGGCTCAACATTTGATACAGGAGTGCCAGAGAAAGAATTGTGATGAATGTTTGGCAATGACAAACACTGAGAATCAAGAGTGTCATACAGGCTGACAATTTTTCCAGCAAAAAAAATTAACAAAACTTTCGGGGAAGTTCAGACGGAAGGATAGACAAAGCTAGTGGAGATGATTTTGCGTTAATCATGAGTTTGTTCTTAATTTCAGATAGGTGCTTGCTTGTAGTACGTGTAAGGATTTAAACGTTGAATAATGTGGATTTAAGCAGCAGCACAGCTATATAAGCATAATTGTTTACCGTCTGAAGGATTTGCTTATGCATATGGAGTTAATTCTTCAGGCATTACCTTTCCACTCTTCTTCTTTGTTTCCCGTCTGAGAGATTTGCTTATGCACATGGAGTTAAGTCTTCAGGCAGTACTTTTCCACTCTTCTTCTTTGTTTCCTGTCTGAAAGATTTGTTTATGAACATTGAGTTTCAAAACGAAGTGACTGAGGGCGGAAAATGAAGCAAAATTTAGGAAGAGAGGGGGTTAGTTACCGCCAAGGACATAGACAAAGTACAGGACAAGGTACAATGCATATCCGACCTCTTAGGTCTTCTTCAGGCAAAAACAAATAACTTATAGGACAGTGAAAACGAACGAGAAACCACTTATCTTCTCATATTCACCAAAATGGCCGCCGGACGGAAACGAGGCCACCCAGGAGGGGATCATGGGAGAGGAAATAGTGAGGGGGGAAGGGAGGGGGTGTGAAACAATGGGGTTTGTAGCTTGTTTTGTAGAATAGTATAAAATATCTATGACGGTAGTGATTATGGTGGATTGATAATAGTGCTTAGTGGGGCCAAAATAAACAGGGAAGAAATAATAAGGAAAAAAATAGACTGAAAAAAAGGAAAAAATAAAGAATAGAAAAGAATAGAAAATCATTCAATAAATAGATAAATAAATAAACGACTTTAATGGGTGGTGGTGGTGATGATAGTAGTTATGTGTGGGTAGTTGTACGTGGGGGTGTGGGTAATGCTAATAAAATCAAATGTAGGCGGGAACATAATGAAATATACAAATAGATAAAATAAGAAAAATAAATAAGTTAATTTGAAAAAGATGCAATAAGGTAAAAATAAAATAAAACAAAATAAATGGAGGGTGGCTGCAACTTCTGTATGAAGTATGGTAGTGGTGTGTATGCATGTGTGTATGTATGTGTGTGTGTTGGTGGAAGATATTGTCGACTGGTGTTGAAGTGGTAGGTATGTATATTTGTGGTACTGTCGGATGTTGATGCCTTGGGGCTGTAGCATACCAAGTTTGGCAATGAGATGGGACTCTTGTGCTGTACGTTCAAAGCTGTCACTCTGTGATTGCCAGTGTGCCAAGACTTTTACATAGTTGATGTTGAGTTGGGGTTGGTTGAAATGTAGGGCAACGGGTTTGGGTCGGTGGTGGTGGATGTCAGCCAGGTGTTCAGAGATGCGTGTCTCAAGTGTGTGGGGTGTTTCACCTATATAGATCTTGCCACGGAGCTGGCAGTGGATAGTGTATACAATGTTGCGGCTCTGACAGGAAAATGTGCGTTTAGTTTTGAAGGAGTCTTTGGGGCCCTGTATGATGGTGTCTGGTTTGGTGAGGGGGCAGATTTTGCATTTAGGTTTTGAGCAGGGGTGAGTACCTGGTGGTGTAGGTGTGGAGATTCTGTTCAATTTGGACCGTACAAGAAGATCTTTTATGTTATCACGTTTGAACGTGATCATGGGTCTGATATGGAAGGCCTGCCCCCTCACCAAACCAGACACCATTCTACAGGGCCCCATGGTCATACCAACGTGTTTATTCTTTATTTTTATTTTTTGTTGTTGATATTAGTAGACCTTCATGTGGTCTGATGCGTTGTTTGTTGGCTTGAATCACTTGTGCATTGGTGATATGATCATATTATTCATGTTTAGTAAGTTGCAGTAACATTTCATTCCAGTAGCTTGGATTCTTCATTCCAGATCCTCTGTGAGGATTCATGTCTGGCATGCATTCACGAACATGGAGTCTACCAGTACTCATACCAACTGGATCTAATGTTTCTAGCACCTAATCTTATGTTTTATGAATGCTTTTGTCCATCCATACAATATTTAATCTGGACATTGCCTATGTTTTCTTCAGTGTCCTTTAGAGGATTCTAGATTTGGATCTTTTTTTCTGATCAATGATTTCCAGGCAGGTAAACAATTGAACGATTTCTGGCTTAAAGATGGTGGTATTGTAGCCAGGCATCATATTTGTATTCCTGGCGCTTATTTCCAGACCATAACTTCTAAATGTTTAATCCAATCTTTCACACACACACATAAACACACACACACACACACACACACACACACACACACACACACACACACTAACACCAACACTAACACACACACACACACACACACACACACACACACACACACACACGCGCGCGCGCGCGCGCGCGCGCGCGCGCGCGCGTCCTTGCGCACATAACGCACAAGCAACGGAAGCAGGTTGATTATAGGTTAAGTTTATTTGGACAGATAGTTACATGTATGTCTTAAAAAGGAATTGATTAGAGTTGATAGTCATTGAAATGTTTTGGGGAACTTAATTAATGTTTTGGTCATACAATCCCCCACAGTAAGAGAGTTTCAAAGAGACGCATTTGATTTTTGAATGTAGTATAAGCATGAACATGCTGTTTTACATTGTCACTTAGTTTCTCTACAGCATGGCCTCTCGTGTGATTACTTTACAGCACACAGCCTTACCATTTCTCATCTCTGACACGGGTTTATGGAACTGCTCTGTCGCACATTGGTATAAGTTCAAGTTCCATCTGGCCTGTAATCTCTGGGTCCAGTGCCATGGCGAAGAAGATGAGGAACAATGTGATTACATTCGCTGTGGTTCTCATGGCTTTTTACTGTACGGCAGATGCTACACACTGGGCAGAATTCCAACATACACTACCATGGATAAACGGGTGGATTGTCACGTGCGTGGGGCCCAACTAGTCAGCTTCAACACGATGACAGAAATGGAACATGTCATTGATTTTCTGTGGACGAAGCATATTGCCTCGTTTTATGTAGGGCTACGTTCTGTTATCCCAGGATTACCTTTCATGTAAGGTTTGAGTAACGGCATCACAAAGATGTTGCATGAATATGTAGGCCTGTGTTTTGAAACAAATGCTTTTCTGTCTGTCTGTCAATCCGTCCGTCTGTCTGACTGTATGCATGCATGTATGTGCACCTGCATATCGATAGGAATCTTTTGCTGCGTTATTGGCTAATAAGGTATTTCAGAACGTACATGCGAATTGTTAGATTTCCATTTTGATTTGATATTTGGAATTCGATGCACACTTTTTTTTTTTAAAAACCGTTTTGACATATTGCCCCGTTCTAGGAATAGTGACAGTTTACAACTAACGTAGGATTTTACACCTCTCTGAATTTTGAACACTAAAGGATATTTTCTGCTGCTTAACGCATGCTATTCTTTGATCGGCGGAGTAAACGCTCTTTCTAATTCAATGTGCCAACCAACTCGTCCCGTTTGTCCTTTTTAATTGTCTTTGGTTATGTAATAATTTTCTCTGCCGAAAGCCTACAACTTCGTCGCCGGCTTTTACCTGGCATATAAATGGAGTGGGTAAGTGAGGTACAGGGTACAGTTGAGCGGGTATGTAATTTTGTTGGCGTATCAGAAATATATAAGAATGCAGAGGCTAGTGCAACTGATCTGCTGATAATGTCGGCAAATGTTGAGATAGTGAGCCACTATGTAAACGTAAGTAACATTGTGGTAAGGAGCCTCAGCCTCTTGGCCCTCTTCAGGCAGCACGAAAGCAAACAAAATAAGAAACTACAGAAATGCTTGTGGAATGGGGAAAACAAGTGAGGGTGAACAAGTCCTACGACATGAAGAGACATAGAAGGGACGGGGCTGGGAGGAAAGAGGGAATGGGGGAGAAATGAAAATGAAAAGATGACATTGAAATATAAAGACTTAATCCTTCACTGAGAAGAAGGGGAACAATTGCGTTCGGCATTTTGAACGGAACCATTTGCTTATGGTTGACTAGAGCTGACTTTCGTTCCTGAATGAGAACTCCTCAGCGGTCTTAGTCTTCAGCACTTATGGCAGTCCACCTACTGTATTAAATGAAATATGGCGGAGAGGCAGTAATAGATAACCCAATTGCCATCTGCAACAAAACTGGCATATTGGGGAGTGGCTATCGCCATGAATTCAGTCACTAATCGCCATCCTTCGTAAGACAGGAAATCTTCAACACTGTCAGAACTGCCACACTGTAACTTTGATCATCCATTCCAGCATCGCTGCCAACATTATTCTGAATAGACTGCAACCGGAAGCAGATACCATTATTGCCGAAAAACAGGCTGGATTCTGCGAAGACAGAAGTACATTCGAACAGATCTTTAACCGATGTACCCCTAAAAGAAAAAAATCCTCAACACCGAAGGAAAATCTACCATGTCTTCATAGACTTCAAGGCGTCCAAGGAGGCACTATGAGCAACAATGAGGAAATCTAACATTGGGCAGAAGCTTATCAGCACCACCCAGCAACTGTACTCCAAAGTGACTAGTGCAGCGCCAATACGTGGTGCTGTTGAGGAATGACTCAATAGTTCAGCTGAAGATCGTCAGCGTTTCCTTTTGTCTATCTCACTCTTTAATGCATTTCTCGAAAGCAGCATGACTAACGCACCTGAAGATCATGTCCGCACGGTCAGCGTTGGAGGAAGAATCATCAGAAACCTTGGATTTGCAGATGACATCGATACAGGAGGAGGAGGAGGAGGAGGAGAAATATTCATACGTTACCTTTATAATTCTCATTACCATGCCACCAATCTACTTTACAGGAGAACTATTCCGACAGTTTTATCTCGGTTTACAACTAATTGCAGTCCTTTGGTTTTTTAGTACCTTTGAGCTGATTTTACAACAAAATACTGTCACCGGCAGACAGCGTTGGAAGCAGCTCGATACCCTCAGGAATGCCACACCTTCAATTTTTTTTTAAAGTCCACAGAAAGCTCAATAAAAAAAAGAAAACAGTAGTAGGTTTAGAAAACAGGCCTGCTTAACGCCTTTTGGACAATTAAGATAGTGCAAATATGAGCATGCATCACGTGCACAGACCAAAATATTATTATCGACTCACCTCAGAGCTAGATACAGTTTCCTATCCTCACCAGATTTCCTATAATCTTTCCTAGTTTACCGAGTCAAACGCATTCTGGAAATCAGTGACGCCACATTGTTTTGGATTTCTCCAGAGATACCTTTGAATTAGACAATGATGTTTGCGCTCCCGCGCATGAGAGAGAGAGAGAGAGAGAGAGAGAGAGAGAGAGAGAGAGAGAGAGAGAGAGAGAGAGAGAGATGGTTGTGAGTAGTTGTTAGAGACGTGGCTTTAGAGGTTGAAAACATGTTCCTCCATTCATTGCTGAAGCATCTCTATTCCATGTTTCATAGACATGTAACGTAACTGCTATTTACATGAAAGTATTAGTTACCAACCTTTTCTCTCTCTCTTCTTCTCATCTCTCTCTCTCTCTCTCTCTCCTCTCTCTCTCTCTCTCTCTCTCTCTTCTCTGTTGTTTCAGGTCTCTGTTTTCAGGCTTATGTCTGTCTTCTGTCTGTCTCTGTCTTCTCTCTCTTCTCTCTCTCTCTCTCTCTCTCTCTCTCTCTCTCTCCTCTCTCTCTCTCTCTCTCTCTCTCTCTCCCTCTCTCTCTCCCCTCTTAAGATCATATATTATGACGCTTTCCAAAAGATTCACTTTTGTCTTTTCGTAATGCTGTTGACTAGTAAACTGTGTGAGACCTGTATTTTCAATTACTACGTCAGTATTTTCTAAAATTGAATGAAATACGTCTGAATTCACCCTCGCATACTAGACACTAAACTTGAACTTGTTAGAAGAATGACACGACTTCCTTGAACAAAGGGTCAACCGAATTAGAAGGCTGTAAGTGATTGATTTGTTGTTACTTTAGTTGTAACTCTACGGCACGAAAAGGGTTCTGAATACTGCTGACCACTTACTTTTCAGTGACGCGTAATGAAAACATATTTTGTTACGTTTATTCTGTCTGTACATAGTACCACAATATAAAGGTTAAGATAATTAAAACATGTATTGTGTTGAAGGTACAAATACGTCTTGTTTTGGGGCGACAAGACAACTGCTTACTCTGTATTGTTGAAGAAAAAGGGCGACATACGTTCTCAAGCTGAGAGGCATACATGTGCATATACTCAAGCCCCAGTGAAAAGAGACCTAAGAACAGGAGGCATAACAGTGCCAAAAAATGGGTTGTGTGCCTACAATTGTTTAACCAGCAATCTATTTCTACGTTTTTACCTATGTGAAAAAGAAACAGCTGCTACACGGAGAACATTGCAACCACTTCCATACCAGCCGTTGTTACACAATACGCCACCGAGACATTTAACGCTCGTCGCATGCCCAGGGAGTCATATCACTCACTGTTTTTTGGCCCTGGACAGACAGATCTTCTGCTGGGAATACGATGTTGGGGACAGTGTTAACTTAGATCGTCGTCAGTTTAAGCCATCCCTTTTAACATGCCCTCGTCTACTTTCCTCGGTCCCATTACAGTTTTCCTGCAGGACAGTTCGGCAGTTGTTGTCATACACGTTAGTGTGTGATCATCGTCAAGACTGCATGGACAACAGTGATGAGGATTTCTGTGTTTTCTCCCCCTGTGCAGGCACCATGTCTTTACAGTGTGGGAACAGCAAGCAGGTATGACTGGTTAAGGTCTGTGAAGTCAACAGTACTTAATGTTTAGAATGGTAATACTCACTTTGTATACAACATTTATTAAGGGAAAGAAAAGGAATTCGTTCCAGGAAGACGAATGCCTGCACTTTCCTTATAAATGATGGCTCACTCCTCCCATCTCTAAAATGTGCCTCCTCCCCACCTTCACCCCCGCCTCCACCACAAACAGGGCGAGGGAAGAGGTGCAGAAAAGTAAAAAGTAAAAAGGAGACTTGCAGTGCAGTAGAATACGTGGCACTTTTATTTTGGTGAAATAAAACACAGTGAGACAAAGTTAAAGAGACCTTCTTGATCCATGACAATGGATTTTGCAGACTTGATTGTTTGCAAAGGGAGATTTCATAGCAAGCATAGCAATTGAAATCCTTGTTTTGTGCATGTTGCCATCTATGATATCTACATACGCTGCAATACTCTATATTGCATAAATTTAGCCTGCTGCACGTTTTAATAACTTTCTCGTTCATTTCTATATGGATCGTTGAGACGAGAAAAACAAAGCGCATATCATTTAAGGAAGGAAATGAGAGAGGGAGACACACATACACAGGCATACCCTAAAGATAACATGTACATATAAATCAATTTGTTCGTGATATTTTTAATGGACACATCATAAAGCAAAACAATCATGATCAACTTTAACAATGTACACAAATATCAGTCAAGATCATACAATAACATTACATGATACCTTCTCAAGATAAACTTTAATAACGTACACAAACATCATGCAAGGTTAATCGGTACATTACACACCTTCTCATCTAAAATTCCTCAGATCGTGATATTCAGAGAAAGCGAATTATACAGACAAATCTTGTTCTAATAAGATTTCAAGATCACGGACAACATGGAAACGGACTTAGTGACTGATCGAGTTTTTCTCTCTGTCACAGAAGTCTCTTCGTTGTCTATAATTTGCATATTTTTCGAAACATTATTGATTAGCAGAATTCTGTTGCATATTTCTGACTGGAACAATTTAAGTTTAAAAACAAACATTTCTCAATCCTTTGTAATGCTACTGTTCAATCAATAGGTATAAGATGTTACTCCCATTCGACAAAGACAATAATAGCAAAAACTTAATTGGCTTCGATCATAATATACCACTCAACACTTGCTAGGGATCAGCAATTAAAAACAGTGTATGAAAAAAATTATTTTGAACTGACTTCAATAAACACGTGATCCAGCAACACAAAACAATGTGAAAGACAATCACACTGTTGCCTGCGCCTTCACGCTGGAACATGCAGCATGGTGAGCACGTGAATTGCGTGACCCCTCATTCTGGGGGTAAACAGGGGGAGAGGTCAGCGTCACATTTGCTGTTTTGGGACCGGCAAACAGTGGTTCAGTGTGATTCGGGCAGTGTTTATCGCACCACAATGGAACAGCAAGCACAAAGACGACGCCTTTCCGCAGAAGATATGGCGAGAGGAGTTGGGATGCTGCTAGGAGGGTCATCGCAACGAGAGGTTGCTGGAGCCTTGGGCGTGTCCCAGAGCGTTGTTTCCCGTATGTTGAATCATATCAAACAACAGGGACAGTCACTCCACGACATTCTGGAGGTCACCCACGTGTCACAACCCAGCGAGAGGACCGATATCTCCTTGTCCAGGCACGAAGAAATCCTTTCCACAATGCCACACAGCTGCAACATGACCTCCAGAACGCATCAGGGAACCGGGTGTCAACCCAGACAGTCAGGAGAAGGCTTCACGACGGTGGTCTTCATTCAAGGGCCCCAGCAATTCGGGTTCCATTGACCAGACAACATAAACAAGCAAGGTTGCTGTGGGCACTGGAGCACCAAGGCTGGACTGCTGCAAACTGGACTCCAGTTTTGTTCAGTGATGAGTCCAGGTTTTGTTTGGACGTGACTGACCGGAGAAGGAGGGTGTGGCGAAGGCAGAATGAACGATTCCACCCCAACTTCATTGCTCAGCATGACCGCTATGGTGGGGGCTCAGTAATGGTGTGGGGAGGCATTTCAATGCAAGGCAAAACCGATCTGCTGGTGATGGAGAATGGCACCATGAATGCAGTCCGATACCATGACGAGGTTCTTCACCCCATTGTCCAACCCTACGCTGGTGCCATTGGTCCCGACTTCATCCTTGTGGATGAAAATGCCCGTCCTCACCGTGCCCGCATTGTCAACCAGTACCTTCAGAATGAGGGAATTGCACGCTTGGAGTGGCCTGCACGCTCACCAGACCTCAATCCGATTGAGCATGTCTGGGATATCATTGGGCGAGCTGTCCAAGCACGTGAGCAGCTGCCTCAGAACATCCATGACCTTGGAGTTGCCCTCCAGGAAGAACGGGCCAGAATCCCCCAGCAGCAGATCAGGAACCTGATCTGCAGCATGAGGAGGCGTTGTAGAGCTGTGATCGCAGCCCGTGGTGGTCACACACATTACTGAGAGTCCATTCATTCTCAATTCCACACAGACAGCAGTGGATTGTTCAGGTTGACTCTTCCCTTCCATGCCCTGTTTCAGGTGGCTTTTAGGGGTTGTGTCATTTGTCCATTCTGTTTCTTGGTTTATCTGATGGAATTTCCCTCATTTTTGTTTGGTTTGGATGAAATAATGACTAATTAACAGTATTTGACCGTTTGAGTTTTGATTGACAAATATTCTGGACCATTACAGTGTGTTGAATATCTGATCCCTAGCAAGTGTTGAGTGGTATATTATAACAAATGCGTGTTCCTTTCGTAACTGTACAATGTTTGAAGAGCAAATGTTCTCTGTCATTATCAACTACCTATTATCTAACTTTAATCTTCTCTTCTTTGCGTAGTTATTAACTGATCGCATGCAACTTCTATGATTTAGAAGAGTGACATGAAATCTGAGCTTCTCTGACAGTTCATGACAGCTTAGAAAACTGCTATAACAATTAAGTGAATATTTAACTAAAATGTACTTTCCGTATCCATTTCTGGCAAAACAATGTCTTTTCTCCTACTTTATGCTTTTCATTAAAAAAAATAGGTTCATTGGGTCGTCCTGTGTGTGTGTGTGTGTGTGTGTGTGTGTGTGTGTGTGTGTGTGTGTGTGTGTGTGTGTGTGTGTACATATATATATATATATATATATTGTGTGTTGTGTGTGTGTGTGTGTGTGTGTGTGTGTGTGTGTGAATGTGTGTGTACATATATCTATATTATATATATATATATATATATCCCTCTCTATTGCAAATTTTGTATTGAGTACTTTGTTTCAACTTTATATTTTTTGTTCCAAGCAAATCTGAAAAATACATTTTGTAATGAAGCAATATGGGATTCAGAAGGACTAGGTGGAAGGATCTATAAGTACACCAATTTTGATTATCTAAGCACCGCTATTCTACCTAGTGGCGTTGGCGTTGTTACTCACTGACTATATTTTCAACAGTTTTGGAACTTATTAGAATTTAACTGCCACATTAACTTGTGTCATATCTGATAGTCTTTTCGTAAACGGCAACTCCAGAGTTTTGAATTTTGAGGAGTTCAGTTTCATTTTGTAACATGGTGGGAGTTCGTGGAATGTTTCTCTATACCTAATCAAACATTAAACGTTACTTCGTAGCTTAAGTCCGAATATTTGCTCAAATCTATAAAGGTTTATAAACAGTGTTCCTTTGACTTCTTATGTCCTTCTAACGTAACGGTAGTGTCAACTAATTTACTTTTTTGTATCGTGATATCTCCTTAATTTGGTCGCTAGTACTTCAATAAACAAAACAAAGGTATTCTGAAGATATAGTGTCCTTTTTGACGGCAGCCTCTTCCAGTAGAAAACTTGAAAATACTTTCCAATTCTCTATTGCATAAAATTTTACTTTTTCTTAAAATGATGATATCCATCGTTGTATTGCTTTTCTGAATCCGAATGCATCTAGAATTTTACTCAAATAAGATCAGTTAACCGAATCGAAAGCTTTCAAGAAATCGACTGCAATTAATAGCCCAAGTGAGTTACTCACCTCTAAACAATCAACAGAATCGTATAGTGTTCGTAAACTCTCGTCTTTGTATCTACCTAAAAGTGAACCCCGTCTAGTCCTGCAGTACAGGCTGAAGCAATTTTAACACTTATATTATAAGTGAGATAGGTCTCTAGTCTTCAAGTACTTTGTATCTACCTAGAATGAACCCCGTCTAGTCCTGCAGTACAGGCTGAAGCAATTTTAACACTTATATTATAAGTGAGATAGGTCTCTAGTCTTCAAGTACTTTGTATCTACCTAGAATGAACCCCGTCTAGTCCTGCAGTACAGGCTGAAGCAATTTTAGCTCTTATATCAGAAGTGAGATACGTCTCCAGTCTTCAAATACTCTTGTGGCTTCTCTCCTTTCGGAAGATCAGTTATTATTCCCCCTTTTTTGTGTTGCAGACATTTTTCTGTTACTGTATTGCTCATAGAAAGAACGGACTAAAACATTTCTTATTGTCTCCTGAAGAATTTAAAGTTTACTGCCGTACCAACTGTTCCAGAACGTGCATTATTTTCCATATTTAATGACTGGTAACTTCTCTAAAGTGAGTAATTCCCCCACGTTTTCGGATACTAACTGACATAGTTTTGGCAGGTTACGTACATGTTTTCTATATGTGTAACATGTTTTAACATGTTTATAATTGTGACATTCCTTACTAGTGTAGGAACAAAGTCCAATCCCCTGCCATTATTATGTTGTTCATGATCATTCACACAGGTGTGCATATGCTCCTCTCTTGCCTCTGATTATGTCTACAAGTGGATACAAGACTCTCTCTCTCTCTCTCTCTCTCTCTCTCTCTCTCTCTCTCTTTGTATGTGAGGAGAGAGAGAGAGAGAGAGAGAGAGAGAGAGAGAGAGAGAGAGAGAGAGCGTGTGTGCGTGCACACGTTTATGTGTGTGTGTGTGTGTGTGTGTGTGTGTGTGCGTATGTGTGTGCGTGCGCGCGCGCGCGCGCGCGCGTGTGTGTGTATGTGTGGTTCTTCAGTTCAACATCTATTTACTAAGAGTAAAATTAGACAGAAAGTGGAAGAGGTTAAAAAAAAAGAAAAAAGAAATTGAGTAGCGTCAACATATGATTATTAATGGCGAATATATATATATATATTTTTAAGCTGTGAGTTTGATCTAAAAACAAAAACTAGGTAAAAATGGTTTCTGCTGCTCACAGTGAAGAGACACACGGACTGGAGTTATATCAGAACCACAAATGCGTGTTACTTTGTTACTGAATTTTGTTCTGAGTATCCAATTGAGATCTATCGATCACACATATATAAAGTCTATTTTCACCCAAACAGTCATTTGTATAGCGTAATGATGGTCGCATGCTCTTAGTAAAAAAAGAACCTACCTCGCATGCTATCATCATGATTTTTACTATATTTTTCCAGTACATGATAACCCTCTTGGAGACTTAAATGGATACTTAATTTGAATGTAGGTTTTATGTTTAACTCTCTGTTTTGGCAGTACGATCTACCCACTCATCTCCAAACAGCCCAGTATGTGATGGCAGTCAAAAAGTAGTATGAATCTCTCGTTTTGACAAAAAGTGAATTATGTGATTGATCTCTATTACAAGTTCGCCCCTAACGTTTGTTATAAAGATTGCACTGCTTTTATTACAGATTTTGAGTCTATACAAAACAGCACTTGGAAGATACTGATGGGAACAATTAATAAGTAATACAAAGCTATCAAAATATTAATAGGGTCTGCCGTAGATTCCTAATATGATGGGATTTTTCAGTTTTAAGTGTAAGGAATTACTAAGGCTGATCATGTTTACCCATTATCAAGAACAGATCCATTTGTTGAAAAAAATGGACGATCGTTATAAATTTCTTGTGTGTGTGTGTGTGTGTGTGTGTGTGTGTGTGTGTGTGTGTGTGTGTGTGTGTGTGTGTGCAGCCGAGCGATCGTGCATGTTTTTGTGTAAGTGCATGTGTATGTATGCTTGTGTGTGTGTGTGTGTGTGTGTGTGTGTGTGTGTGTGTGTGTGTGTGTGTGTGTGTGAGTGCGTGCATGCGCGCGCTCATGCGTGTGTGTGTATATGTAGTGTTACCCAGAATCTGAGGTCTGCAATGACATAGTCTGGTGTCTGAATGGCTATGATGAAAATCAGTGTTTCACGAATTTTTACGATGCTGTCTACACCTCAGCGGTTCCTTTACCTCCGGCCGTCATCTTTTTAGATGGACGAGGCCGCTTTGACGTACTCGCTTTGAACCGGAACGAGACAGGCCTGACAAGCAGTGCTTACAACGGAACGCAGAACGGAACATGCCCAGAAACTCATTTCCAGTGTCTTGATAACGGGTACTGTCTCCCTGTGTTTGTGCGGTGTAATGGGGCATTTGATTGTCCAGGAAAGGAAGATGAACTAGGATGTGAAGATCTGAAGTGTTCAGGGTATTTTCGATGCCGTGGGTCCACAGTGTGCCTACATCCTGATCATGTCTGTGATGGAACTCATCAGTGTCCTCAGCATGATGATGAATTGCTGTGCGATCTCTTATGTCCAAGCAGCTGTCCTGTCTAGGTCTGGTGTTTAAATGCAGTAGTGCTACTGAAATAAAACTCTTTCCTCGCTCTTTACGAGCTTTGGATATGAGTGGTAGTAATGCTGCATTAGATCAACTAATATCTTTGTCCATGTTGATTTTCTTGGATCTTTCTCGATGTCACATGAAGCATGTTGGGAATTTTTCTTTTCCTAATCTGCAAACTTTGGACCTAAGTATGAACATAATCATGACAATTCGCATATCTGATATTATGCTTGTAGAAAATCTGAAGCAATTATATCTGTCAGAGAATCCGATTGAGTCATTATTTCCTGAAAAACACAACGAATCTCCTGTTTTTCCTACAATATTAAGTGTTGACCTATCTGGTGTTCCCTTTGATCAGTTAAATGTTAATACATTTGACATTTTCCACAACCTACAGTATTTGAATTTGTCTAAATGCGGGATTAAACGGATGATTCATACTAAGCACAGGTACCTGTCTCGTTTAAGGTGGTTTGACTTACGTGGCAATGATATAGTAAAGTTTGCTCCAAACTTTTTCAGAAAACTAGAAAATGTAATGCAAATATTTGCTGATAACAGTAAGATCTGCTGTTCTCAAGTTCTGCCTCTAGAATTTAACCAGCATAATTGTCACGCTCCCAGCAACACTGTGTCTTCATGCGATAACCTTCTTAGTTCAAATGTGTATCGAGTGTTTATGGCAGTCTTCGCCACACTTGCCACATTTGGAAATGTTGGTAGTTTGATAATCCGTACATACTCTCAACAGTCACAAATATCTTGCTATGGTGTTTTTGTCACACACCTGTGTGTTTCTGATGGTTTAATGGGAATCTATCTCATCATTGTAGGAGTAGCGGATGGGCTGTTTCGAAACACTTACTTATGGCAAGAGTCCACTGGAGAAATAGTGCAGTCTGTCAAATGGCAGGATCACAGCTCTCATGTCCAGTGAAATGTCAGCTTTTGTTATCACTCTTATTACTCTGGACAGATTCCTGGTCATACGTTTTCCTTTCAGCCGTGTCCATTTCCGCCCGAAATCCGCCCAGCTGACGTGTTGTGTTCACTGGATTCTGGCTGTCATACTGGTCAGTGTTCCCATCTTCCCGGCATATGTCCACTGGAGATTCTACAGTCAGACAGGAATATGCATCCCTCTGCCTACCTCACACAATACGTTGTCCGGTCATAGTTATGCCTTCGCTATTCTCATCGTTCTAAACATGATTTTGTTTCTTGTCATTGCAGCAGGACAAACTGCAATCTACTTTGCTATATGGTCTAACACCATCAAAATCTGTTGACTCGAACAGAAAAAGTCAAGATCTGAATATTGCACGTCGGCTAATTACTGTGGCAGCAACAGACTTCCTCTGCTGGTTCCCTATTGGCGTGCTGGGCCTTTTGTCGACTGTTGGTGTCTCTCTGCCTGCTGAGATTAATGTAGCCTTGGCAACCATCGTAATGCCACTCAACGCAGCGGTGAATCCTTTTCTGTATACGGTGAACGTCGTCTTAGAGAAGAGAAGACAGAGGAAAGAGGAAGAAATCTTGATGCAGCTGAAAATCAAGTTACACGGAAAAAAACAACAAGAAAGATGACTCTTGTTCTTATGATGAGATAATTGCACATCCATAACCACATGGTAATGTGCTTATGGCATCTTTTCACCTACTGTAGGTGTAAATACGAAGAACATTACATAGACGATGAAACTTACCCAAAAGAATATGTTCCAAACTTGCCTGTTATAGGACATCCTCAAGGAGGGAATGGAAGAGGGAGGAGGACATAGAGGTAGACAGAAGGTAGAGAAGGGCCAGTAGAACGATAAAGGGCGAGAGAGGTAGAGACGAATCAAAAATTTCCAAAATTCATCAAGACTTCACGAAGGATTCATGAGCGGTGCTCTGTGTTGCAGATAAGTAAACTAAGATAAAACGGAGTAAAATAAGAGGAAAAATCCGAACGGGACTCCACATGCACTGGTAACAATTTTGTTCAAAATTTGGTGAGAGCGTCCACCTTGTTTAGCCATTGATCATCATCGCCCAAATCTGTTCATTTTCCGATTATGAAAAGCCAAATGATCACTGGCTTTTTCTTCGCACTGCTTAGCTTTAAAATGCCAGTCCTGACTGATCAAGATTCCAGACTATTGTAGTTTGCATCGGTCGAACAGCACCTACCATAGCTTCCTACTGAAATGTCGAGTGATGATGGACCATAGCCTGCACTAACACAAAACCTGTTTGCGAATACGTCCACACATCTTTGGACACGGCTTTCTAAAGCATCATCATTCTTCTCAATCAATCACAGACTTGCAGGTTCTAGTGCATGCTGTGATGTTTTGGACTGGTTAAAATCCTGGAGTTTGCTGTCCATTTTGCTCCAGCTGGTCATGAAGATTTACACTCTCGTTCTTCAGTCTTGATACCTCGTTACCTGTCTGTCTTTTTCCTTGTTCACACCAATCAAAGCGCACCCTAACTGACCAATTGTTTGGGTCAGCCACATATGTCTATATCAGCCCTCAGACTTTGAATTGTGGTTTTGAGGCAATGCCTGCGAAATGCATGGTCATGTGTCTTGTCACGAATCGTTCATGCCCTCAATCATGTCCTGTACGCCCAACTCATCAAAACTGCCTGCATTACCTTGTTTCAGGGTGACTGTTTTCCTCCTTGACTGGGTTCATCAAGTGCACTGCTGGAAAAACCTCGCCGGCTGATGATGAAGTGAAACTTTTACGTTCGCCACCTGCTCCGATTGTCAGATGTTTCGTCATCGCGTTCCGAAGGTTTAATACAACTCAGACATGCTTCTGTATTTCAAAAACATCTTTAAGTCCTTAATTGTTCAAACTTCCATATAACAATAATTTCAATAGCTGTACTCACACAGGTCAGATCACAAATCAAACACTAGCGTCATATGCCCTGGGAAAAAAAAAGAAAGTAAAATTTTTCCCTTTTTGTGCATTTAAAACTGGCAGACTTGCTCTGCGGATACTTGATATGTTTTTAGAACAACCGGCAGGAGTGATTGAAAAGTCTCTTTTGCAGTGTACTTGCTCCTCAGTGATCAGTTTTGAATAGTGATTTGTACTCATGGTGAAAAAAAGACTGCCTGTCACTTTGGCGGAAGTAGCGGACTAGTTAAGAGGAGAGAGAGAGAGAGAGAGAGAGAGAGAGAGAGATTGAACTCAACTTTTGTTTTTGTCCAGGTTCGTATATTATTGATCCCAGGGTAAGTATGGGATGTATGAACATTTTTTGATAATTTTCAATACAAGCTTTTGATTGCGATCTCGAATTTCAATCGTTTATTCCCGTTTTGATCGTGATCAGAATCGTTTCCAAATTCTACCCCGTTCACACATCCGATAGGTAAGATGTGGATCCTGTGTTCAATCATCTAGTAAGTTACTGAACTACATTACCAAAAGAGTGCCTTGCCTTTCTGAGGCGAGCACCCTGTACGTTGGAACTATTACTTGCACGTTGGAACAAAAAAAAGTTGAGTTCAACTCTCTCTCTTCTCTCTCTCTCTCTCTCTTTAACTAGTCCGCTACTTCCGCAGCCCCACGCAGCCCTTGAATTGTTCTGGAATGTCTGCAGTCAACAGAAATTTTGATTTGGAAAGTTGATGAGATCGTTGTCCTCATGGGAAAAATGCATTGTTGCTGATGACTGAAAGAAAGAGGATTTTGTTTTCTTTTCCCAGTAGAAAATCTAAAGAGAATTGGGGTCTGTGAACCCGAATGGTTTGTTGTTTATGTAAGGCAAATGGTTGCCTTTATGACCAGAAAAAGAAGTTTGTGAAATGGGCAGATGAACTGAGGTCAGTGTGACCTAGACATTTTTTTGTGAGAACAGTATTAACACTTTGTAAAAAGGGACATCTCGTTGAATAAGGTATTAGAAAAGGAAAAAAAAAAAAAAAGAAGAAACATGAAAAACTCCTCCCGCCATAAGAAGAGAGGAGCGAATAGAAAGAACTTTTTTTTTTTTTTTTTTTTTAACCAGGGGAAACATTTAAAATTGTATTTGGTTTGTTATATTGAAAGAAAGGATTCAGATGTGTCGTTGCGTGTTGGACGCATGACTGTCTCTGAGTGCATGTGAGTGTGTGTATGGGGACCATCGTGTGACAACTAGGAACTCCACTTAGTATCGCAAGGAAGTTCAATTCCAGTCACCATCCCAGTCTGATATCAGGCCGGGGGATACACAGCATGTCACTCAGTACAACAGAACTGGAAGTATAAGCAACATTGACGACAAAGCCGAGTCTGGTTTTGCCTTTTTTCTTCAATGGCTCCTTTGGCACCGAATCGCTTCATTTATCAGAAAAAAAAATCTTTAACGGTGAACTTTACACCAATTATTTTTCGGTGGATGACATATGTTTTGAAGAAAGGTTTACACATGCAACAGTTTCTTAAGACTTTGCTCCATCAAAAATGTCCAAGCAATAAACGTCAGAAGTATTATACAGTGAATGTATTTTGACGTGTCATTGAATCAAGAAACACTTTGGTATCTTATTCACGAGTTTTTCTGCCTTAGTGGAAAGTGGAAGATACCGGAATTGTTCAGCAACTAGCTGCAGTGCCTGTTTCGTGCAAATTCCATGAAAACCTTGTTCAGAGATGTCCCACACGATGTGATCTTTGAATTCTGAAAGAGGTCAACATTTTTCATCTGATCTAAGATTTTTACAGAAAAAAGATTTTAAACAGAATCTCCAGTGTGTTTTTAGAAGGTGCATTTTATAGGCTTGTGTGAATGCGGTTTTTTTTTTAAAGACTTGTGAGAGTACTTCAACGCGTTGACAGACCCTTTGCTGTCGGCTGGACCATAAGCAACATTGCCCTACCATTACGTTGCATGCTTCATACATCAGGGACAGAGTAATCGTTTTAGGAAACAGCTCTGCTCTCCCAGCACAGAGACAGGTGGGACTACAGTAGGGGTGTTGGGGGGGGGGGGGGGGGGGGGGGCGGGGAGGGGGGTAGAGATGGGGGCGGTGGTGTGTGTGTGTGTGTGTGTGTGTGTGTGTGTGTGTGTGTGTGTGTGTGTGTGTGTCCATACACAACAGAGCCTAACCCATTCAGTATCTGGCAGCTACCTGTACCTGCCTATGCAGAGAGTGAAGATGCCCCTGAACATCAGCGCATGGAATGCACGAACACTTGAACAAAGATTACAGAACAGTACAACAGACAGCTAAAAACCAGATTTGCTAGTGAAACGTATCTGGAGGAAGTTGTCTGAGATTTGAACATAGATTACAGAATAGTACAACAGACAGCTAAAAACCAGATTTGCTGGTGAAACGTAACTGAAGGGAGCTGTCTGAAATTACCTTGTTCACCGCTTTGAGATGCCTAAAGGCACCCCTAGATTGTTAGGTTGGGGATCTGGACCTGTTAGGTTTGTCATACACAGCAAGCACGCCAGGAATCTGAATAGCCTCTCTCGAAGCATCAGTGCAGTGATAGCCTCTCATATTTTTGTGACCTCGATTTAGTAGAAAGACTGCATTACACTGTGTTCAGACTGACTGAAGTCAGTCATGCAGACGAGGTAATCATCTATGTGGATTTTAATGCACCAGCATGTGTGGACTATGCCTCCAAAGATCCTTGGGCGTCATGATACTGGACTATTCAACTCCCACGGATCGATGCTGTTGACTTTGGATGCATAGTACGAATTTTCATCACATACAAATCTAGCAAGCTGACAAGTTCAAGAACTAAAACACATGAATACATTTTTGCTGGGCACATGTGATTTCGTTTTCTTCTGCAAGAGAGACGGACGTAATGTGCATAGCACACGGCCTGTATGATAGTGGCTGAATGGTAGTCTGATCACTGCGATACTGAGCAGGTAAAGATGAAAAACCAGCCGGACAAAAGCCCCTGAAGAAGCTGAACATCGTTCATGATTGTTCCAGTAAAGAGGATTGCTAGAGAAGATCCAGGAGTCCTTAATTTATTATCGTCCTATGAACCTGCAGGAGAACTGTAAAGTAGGGCAACCAGTGAGTCTGTTTACATCACTGTAGTGGATGCCTTAGGCTTTCTACAACAACACATCATTCGATTGTAATGATGAAAAGATCAAAATGAAATCACCAGTGACCTCCACCAGACTCATGAGGACTACCTGGGTAAGAAGACCTGCAACACAAAAAGGCATCATCACAGACAAGTAGACATGCTACAAAATCAAAGACGGATGAAAAACCGGTACTGGGACACTCAAGCCGAATATTTACAAGTTGTGGCCGTTGTAACGATATGAGAACGCCAACGTACCATACATGAAGCCGAGGCATTTGGCTCAACTCCTGAACGTTCTCCTAACAAGTATACACGTTGACAGAGATGGTTAACATGTTTGCTGTTTCTTCAAAATGTTGAACTTTGCAGCATCCAGTGTCTATGCATCAACATTCAGCTGCGATGGGCGGGACACTTCAGTCACATTGGAGATAGTATGTAGCAGTATCCTCAAAATGCTCTTGTGTGGCTAGATGGATCAGAAACAGCGTGATCAAGGCGGGATATGAGGTACATGGGCGCAGTGAAGGCCAACTGCAAAAGCTGCAACACAGACAGTCAACTGGGAGCAGACTGCCCTTGACGAAGCCGCCGACGGCATCTTTGTCGTCAGGATCAAAAGACTTTTGAAAGGAACAGAGTGACTGCTATTCAGGTAAAGAACAAGTGGAAGCAGAGTGTCAGGCATTGGATGTCTTTCCTTTGTGGCATATGCCTTTCTTTTGTTAAATTTCTTCTTAAGGTAGTACCGATCGGGCTGTGACCCCATTTGACCCATAACAAGTGATCAATGGGATGCACAACCCGATTGGCGATTCTCAGCCTTGGCACAGTTGTGTGAGAGTTGTTCGAGAGCCTAGTAATCCGTACTCTTCTGCTATCAACTACGTGTCAGGCGGGTCCAGGTGAGTTTTGGGTGTGTGGAGCATGGCCTTTCGCATATTTTTGCATTTTTGATCCATTCATTTAAAAATTGTCAGTATTATTTTTCACACAGAAAAAATCTTTTATTTTAGTGATCCAATCCTGACTACTCTTCCTCTCTGATCTTTGAATCATAGACATATAGACAGACAGACAGACAGACAGATAGGCCGATAGATAAATAGAGAGATAGAGAGATAGATAGATACGATACAGATAGATAGATATAAAAAAAAGAAAAACTCAGACGATAACTGCTTTTTCCAGCCCTGCTCTCTTGTCCTGCCCTTAAGGGCAGACGTAAATGCCGAATGTGGCACGTTGGTCACCTCCTCTGAGAGAGGAGACCATTATGCCTCCCCCCCCTCCCCCACCCCCCACCCGCTCTGCCAGCCTCCCCCGTCCCCATCCCCTCTCTGCTTGCAGTCAGCTGACCTAGAGTTGTGGATGAAGCAATCGCACGACTTATCTTCACGTTACGGATAATGTGTACGTGCGATGAATAGGCAGCGGAATGAATGTGTTGTGTGGTCTGGAGGAGCAAAACAAAACTTTCTTGTATAAAGACCCACAAGAGTTGTGCTGAAGGGGGGAAAAAGCCTGATATTGAATTTTTAGGCCAAGACTGCGTCCTCCTGATATTTTATCTTCGAGCTTGATGCTCCACTTTTTTTTTATTTTAAAACTCGTTTTGACCACTTGGGATCAGGGGATGAGCCGAAGGTATTTAACTATGACTTTGAAGGAAATCTGCGCTATGACATCGGAAGGTTCCCCGTAGGTTAGTTAATCCTGTTGTGTCTCATTTGGAGGGAAAGGAATTCCAGAAATTAGTTTTAAACTTTGACATACACACTGTTTTTCTTTCCCTCTGGAAAGTCTTTCTTTCTTGAAACGATTTTTGGAGCGCAATAGATAACTCCAACATGCGTTGGGTGTCGTCTTTCTGTAGCTGATATACAGCTTCTTTGGAAGCAAATCCGAGTGTAACCCCATGAGGATTAAAAGCTATGTAATACCCTCCGGGATATTTCGGCTCCTGAGTTCCCCCTTGTGATGGCCCTCATTTGGCAAATTTTCTGCTTGTTGTGTGAGAATGAGTATGACTGAAAATGGTTTCTTGATTTACATTATATGTGAAGTTATAGCGTCAAACTTGTGTTTGTGTCTTGCTGCATGTCGAGTGGGAGATATACGGAGAGATTTCTGTTTGTGTTCTCCCCCTTCCTTCAAAGACTGCGTCATACATAAACGCATACACC
>CM065715.1:90569352-90601852 GCA_033310375.1 Conus canariensis
GTGTGTGTTTCTGTGCGTGCAATGTGGTCGCTCTGTTTAAGGTTGTGTGTCAAATGCTTAGAGAACAGTGCTTCCAAGATCAGCCTCCAGGATCTCTCACACTGCCGGCGCATTGGTTTAGCTTTGATCATCAGCGAAAACAGAATCTTTATCAACTTCTCCAAAAGCAAAAACCAACTGGAATCATGGCCGCGTGGAGATGTCTGCTGGCTGAAAGTTGTCAGCCATGAAAGTGACGTTGAACTTGTTGTAGACTGGCATCTACAGGCATGTACTCTGGTGAATTATGTGTCTGTGCATACCTTTCTGGCGTCAGAAAGTGGTGCAACAAGCATTCGTGCGCATCCAGAATGGACGAGTGTTTCCTGGACAGGTTGTGAACCTAGTGAGGATCCTATATCTCCTTATTACTGTACCAAAGAGGCGACAATATATCTGGGACTGCACATGACAAGGGGTATTTCGCCATACCATGTGTCTCTGGCTGTTCGAGAAGTCAGTAAGAAGGATTTTCTAGGAGCGTGTAAAAAAATTGGATGGGATTTGAGCATACACTATGTTTCGTCATTTTCAGGTGGGTATCACACATGTGTACAGATGAGGTAAGATAAGGTATGGTGAGGTAAAGGTAAGGTAAGGTAATTCAAGATAAGGCAAGATGAAGCAGGACTAGACAGGACAAGACAAGACTAGGAAAGACAAGATAAGACCCACTAGGATAAGATAAGACCCAGTAAGATAAGATAAGACGAGACGAGACGAGACGAGATAAGATACGCCAGGCATGAGAAGTCGAACTTCATTATCTCTGAAGAGAGAAGTTTTTTCGGAAGCATAAAAAATCACAAGAAAGAACACATAACTTTAAAGATATGAAAAAGCGAATTCTAAACATATTTCCAAACTAATAAAATACTAGAGGCATTTTGAAAATTCTGACAGACTGGACATGCTTTACCGTTAATACAGACACTGCGTTATCAAAGTTCTGTAAAAAGAAGCACATATATTTTGGGGATGCGTGCCCTTAAGCTTCCCCTTAGGAAGTCGACCGATCTGTTGTCCTCGGCAGATACATTCTTGACGGGGTAGTCCAAGAATATTTCCAGTGATGATTAAACCTAGGTATATGCGCTACTTTGGTGTCTACAGTTTCTGTCCATAGAGATGATAGGAGGACATTAGGGGAGCTTTGGTCTTACTGGGCCAAAGATAGATGGCTTTAAACAGATGGGATGGGGGTGGGTGGAGGGGTCGGGAGTTAATTCTATTTGCCAAGATTTGTGATATACTCAGAAGATCTAAATGTTTCCACAGTTCATGCCTGACAAAGTTAAATCAGCCTTATTTCAAAGATCTGCGTCACGGAGGCCTGGGTCTAAATAGGGCCAAGCAAGAATGAGTCACAAAGTACAAAACCATGATCACCTTTTCCAAGTGAGGGCAGAGGGACAGCAAATAACAGGATAACAGGATAACAATTTTTATTTGTCCAAAAGATGGAAAATTCATTTTCGACAGCACAGCAACCATAATACCAGGACAACACACACACACACACACACACACACACACACACACACACACACACACACACACACACACAGCACACCACACACAAAGGCGTAAACTGCCTGTGCAAGAATCCATAGTATATCAATCCCATCAGTAAAATATCTTCATGCAAGCACAAACACTCTTCCCACCACACACACACACACACCCGCCGCCCCCCCCCCCCCCCCCCACACACACACACACACGTACAAATACATGTGCGTGCGCAGCTACAGTACACATCCACTCTCTTTAAAACATGGAACCTAAAATTTCAAAAAGTGAGCATCATCATCGTCATTAAAAGCAAGCAACATACTCTATCTAAATATATTCAGTTAATAAGATTGAAATAATAAATATGATTATTTAAGACCAGGCATCCCTCGATACATACGAATTAAACACACCACACACACGCACGCGCACGCATGCACACACACACACACACACACACACACACACACACACACACACACACACACACACACACACACGCACATGCGCGCGTGCGCACACACACACACACACACACACACACACACACACACACACACACACACACACACACACACACACACAGCACACAACACACACACACACACACACACACACACACAAATTGTTTTAAGAACCGTCAAAGATAAGAGTAGCGACATTCAGCTGTTCATCATGTGCATGGACGGATCCTGTTGTATAATCTGATGGCACTGGGGAGGAATGAGTTGGAGAGTCTGTCTGTCCTTGCCCTGACACTCAGCAGTCTGCCAGAGTCCCTCACCGACCTCCGAGGGTCCAGTTCACTATGCAAGGGGTGTGATGGGTCACCGAGGATTGCCTGCACACATCTCAGCACTTTCGTCTCGTAGAGATCGTGGAGGCCGGCCACGTCCGACCCGATCATATCCCTCGCTGTGCGAATGAGCTTGGTCAGCTTGCCGACATCCCCCTCCCCCAGACTGCCAAAGAAGCACAGACTGTTGAAGGTTATGGCACTCTGCATAGTGCTGGTGTAGAACATTTGCAGGATGGCTGGGTTGACCTTGAAGGACCTGAGCTTCTTCAAAAATGCAGGGTGTCATGTAACGACAAGATCCAGAATGTCCCTTTCCTGTGAGAATGTTGACCAATTGTTCCAGGTTGTTGTTAATCAGAGTATTCAAACTGCAATGTTTCATTAGGCAGTGATTCCCATCTACTGTTGTCAGTCAGAACATTCAGAACGCACTTCTTATTAAGGTTGTTGTTAATCAGAGTATTCAAACTGCAATGTTTCATTAGGCAGTGATTCCCATCTACTGTTGTCAGTCAGAACATTCAGAACGCACTTCTTATTTGACATTGATTCCCATCTATTGTTTGCGAGATCCAGCTGATGTCTAGGACATTAAAGTCATGGGCGATTATAATTTGACTGTATTGACTGTTCTTCATTCTGCAGTTGCCTCATTGGTAGATGATACGTGTTGTTTATCCACGATGTTTGGGGAGGCAGAAAGAAAGGAAGGGGGGAGGGGGGGGGTAAGCTTGCGGTTTGGTGACATTCTAAACGTTCCACTTGTGGCTCCGTGGATGTTATGGATACCCTGCTCGTTCATGGTAGTGACGGAACATCCCAGTGAGAGCGAAGTTATGACCACACACCCCGCAGTAGTTCCTATCCTTCAAAAATACTTCTTGCAGGGTTGCTGTCAAACATCATTGAAGCTGTACAGAAACGTTGCAGGAAGGGAAAGGGGCGGGAAAGTTGGGTTACGGATGGGAACGGGGTAGAGGTGGGGCGTTGTTCATCGAACTGTCAATATCACCTTGTCTATGTCGATTGCTCTGTTGAAGAAAAATAGGACAAGGTCACTTGTGTTCTTGTGGGTTTTAGACGACGTCAGTATTACCATGTTCTCTCTTGATTGCACTGTTGAAGAAAAAAGGACAAGATAACGCGTGTTATCGTGGATTTTAGACGACCCAATAAAATGATAGCGTTTGGAGCTGAATGTGTGCTGGATATCAATTGCCTCGTTGTAAGACTAGAGGAAACGAGCATTGAGTACAGTCGTCGTGGTTAAGCCCACTGGCAGACTCTCGTGGGTCAGGAAGACCATTCCAGGACCGCTCTTGCTACACCAGAGGGGCATTTACAATAGAGGGTCTTGGCATTTAGAGTATGCACATTCGGGGCAGTGTTTACCAGAATGATGCCAGAGATACTGCAGCCCCTATTGGGACGAACAATATTAAAATCTTAATGGACAAACGTTGGCGGTGACAGTCCGCCCAGAAAAGCAGGTCCAAAGTAAGGGAAGCATTAGCTGGAGCACCCAAAGAGAGAATCCAGCTGAAATCATATATTGTTCTCTCCAGCTACCAATTCCATATTCTGCATGGTCTAGTGTGCCGTTGTCACTTGCTATAGACACCATCTCCTGCACAGTCAAATATATCATTGTCACTGGCCATCGATTCCATCTTCTGATCTGTCATTTCTTCACATGTTTACTCCACATTCTGCACGGTCTTCTTTATCATTCTCATCATCTGCCAACTCCATCTTCTACACCGTCTGATAAATCATTCTCACCATCTGCCAACTCCATCTTCTGCACAGTCTGATAAATCATTCTCACCATGTGTCAATTTCATCTTCTGCTCAGTCTGATAGATCATTCCCACCATCCTGTCAAATTCATCTTCTGCACAGTTTGATTTATAATTGTCACCGTCTACCAGCTCCATCTTCTGCATCGTTGGACACATCATTCACACCAGCTGTCAATTCCATCTACAGCACAGTCTAATATATCAGTCTCGCCAGCAGTTAAATCCATCTCTGAGTCTTGGCAGCTTTCCAAATTTAAGTAATGAAGCAACAGTTGACGACTGACACTAAAAAGGGAAAACACGGCAAACCAAGACCCTCTGCTTCCTTTTAGGTCTTGCTCTGAGGAGTCTCATGAAGTGATGGCATCAAAGCAATGACGTTTTGGTTTTGATCGCGTGACCGTATCCACAGGAAGACATGGTGGTATCGATTCATGTTTCTTGTAATATCTGTAATGTTGCATGTCAGTCATCGGTATTTCTCATTTGTAAGTAATACAGTCACCTCATCACACACACACACACACACACACACACACACACACACACACACACACACACACACACACACACACACAGACGCACACACACGCGCGCGCACGCACGCACGAGCGTGTTTATTATGCCTCTGTGTGTGTGTGTGTGTGTGTGTGTGTGTGTGTGTGTGTGTGTGTGTGTGTGTGTGTGTATTTCGCTTTGATGCTGGTGAATGCTTTTTTTTTTTGCTGAAATGTATGGATCAGGTTATCTACAGCAGGAGAACTACAACCCCGAATCAAACGTTCGAATAAATTTGGGCTACAGTCACTGGGTGATCTTCGTCGTTCCAGCTGGTAATGCAGTCATGTTAAGTGTTCCTCATGTCGAGCTACAGTATGTTGGTTGGCTGCGTCTGAGTGAAGAACACAAATATAAGCCTCATAAAGACAATGATTCAGAAGAAACTTACCAAGAGGACGAGAATGGGAATTGTTCTATACCAATAGATGCAGCTCCGACAGACATGTCCTTCAGATATGTAACTGTCAATAAAACAGTTAAAACAGTCCTAATATCAGGACAATTGAATCAAATGGAGATGAAACACAAGGGGAGTAATCAACCCCGGTGTGGAAAGCTGACAGAGTTGTATACAGTGTACAGAGATCAGGTGCCAAATCCTGTGGTTTCACAGAACAATCTAAGGCTGCATGCGGTTTTCGGTGAACTGCATTTAAGAGGATACAAAACAGTTGCAGATGGCTACAGAATGATATTCACTTTTCACAAGGTGTGTTGTTACAACCATGTTTGTTGCAATGAGAAAAGCTAGACCAAGATCAAGCTTGCAAAATGAGCCGCTCTCAAGACGTGCGTGCTCGTGATACGACTAACGAACATTAAAAAAAAAATCAACAGCGTATAACAAACTTACGAACAAAATGTATATTTTAAAATGCCTCTCTCTCTCCCTCTCTCTCTCTGTCTCTGTCTGAAGAGACACACACAGACACACACAAGGACACAGAAACACAGACACAGGCACACACGGACATAGACACACACAGACACAGACACTCAAGACACACAGACACACACACACACACACACACACACACACACACACACACACACACACACACACGGACACCTGCACGCACACACACATGCACGCACACACACAAGCGTGCACGCACGCTCGCACATACACACACACACACACACACACACACACACACACACACACACACACACACACACACACATACACACACACACACACACACACACACAACACACACACTCTCTCTCTCTCTCTCTCTCTCTCTCTCTCTCTCTCTCTCACACACACACACACACACACTCACACACACGCGTGTACGCACACATCTGCGTATATGCGCCGGTTGACACTGAAGTCTCATAAAGCTTGGTTCACGAATCTATTCATTTCGAGTTAGGATTTTCCAATTCGGTTGTCTTAGATGTTGAAAAGTAGTGTGCAGACTACATAAATCTATGGATTAAAATGACCAATGAAGGGCAAATATTGGGGGTGGAAATAATTGTAAAAAGTACATGCCAGCTTGATCTCTAAAAATCGAATGATTTCTAGTACTAGCTTGAATATTCCATAACGAACTATCAGTAATCGATTATTTACGTTTAAAAGAACCGTTATCCAGAACATGATTCAGAGTAACTTCTTTAAGATTAAATAATATTCTGATTGAATCTGCACAATATATAACATCATAGGCTTGTATTTTGCTTTAAAACTGTCCTAATGTTACCAATTTTATACATACTGACGCACGCTTGCAATGAATAATTTTGTAAATGTGATAAAACTGGAATCGAAGAGCCTTCCAACATTATTAGTGCGTTCTAAACTATGTGATAATCAAAATATCAACAACAACAACAAAAACTTGCAATGCTTGCTATTGTTAAAAAGGCCATCGAACATGAAACAATGCTTTTGGAAGAGCAATGAAACTAGCATCAGCAAAGGTTCACAAATTAGTTTTCCGACCTGAAATGTTAATGCGGATCACTTTAAGATTATCAAATGACCCCCTTAAAATACATTTTAAGCTGTTTATATTGATACACCTGACCTTCTCCGAATGTCTGAAGTAAAGCAAAAATAATACGGTGTAAAGATCCTTTATGTTTTTACATAGATGAAAAACTCTGTTTTTACAAACTTTGACATTGATTGCATAGATAGTAAAAGCGATGATTATCTACTAGTTATAATTCGAACTTTAACAAAACATGATGGTATTGGGGAAAAACTAGATACTGCTGGATCCAGGTAGTGAAAATCTTCAAATGTGCTTGTAGAAAGGTAATGGGATTTTTCAGACAGTTAGTGCTGTAGATATTTGGAGCTTAGCTCTTCCGCAGTATTGTTGCATGCGAAAGCAGACTGGAGCAGGATTACATCTGTAAGATTGAGAAGTACGCCAGTTTAGCAGCAGCTTGGGGGAATCTGGTTTCCAGGCCCAACTGCTCGCCGTAGAGGCTGGAGCAAGGGGATTTGTAGGCTCATCAGCCTATGAGCATATAAACCAACTTGGGATTTCTGGTAAGGCGCGGACCGGAAACTTGAAGGAGGCAGGTGAAACGAGTTCCAGGTGTATCTGACAGAGACTGAAGAAAATCGACCTTCATAAGGCTTAACTTCCCCAACTAAGAACAAGTGTCCGATAGCGATGGTGGGGATACAACCGTCTAAAAAGGTACGCCTTAAGACACCCACATAATTAAAAGTTGCAGGTTCAATTCCCGGCAGCGCCAGGACAAAGAAAAGAAGTTGGCAGCAGAGGGCATCTGGGAGTCATGACCTGGATGCGGCCCGGCATCACTTAGAGTGTTCTGAGTTCAGGAACGAAACACTTGTCTGATGGGGGTTTCTTTTCTGGAGACCCGTTGTCAAGCTCTCCATAGACTTTCCTCCTACTGACATATGGCTGGACCATTGATTCTCGGGAATAGTCCGGAGGACGTCCGGGAAAAACTGGATGACACTGGGAAAGACCAGACTTGCGGGCTCTATGGGCTGGCTCCCCACATTGATTTTCTGAAACTTGCTACTAATACTATAATCGAAAGATGCTCCCAGGATATACCGAAAGGGGGACAGAATGATGAATCCATAGGCGACAACCAAGTCTGTGAACAATTCTAGTCAGTAGCCATTTTAATCTGACACGATTAATTTCATGCCTTTTAAAATACCACTTCACATGAAATATCTGCAATTAATTTGTGTGGCTATCTTGAACTACAATTTGGATTGTCATGGATCTGTGACTAAAAAACTCATACAATAGTTTCGATCTCTTAAGTATGTTTAGAATGTCTTAATGCAGCTGACACATCCAAGTCGCTATTATTACTGTCGATTATTGGTCTTCTTCCGGTTTTTCAAACATATTCTTTCAAGACAGCCGACCATTTACTCTGTGAAAATCAATTAGATATTCAGGATCAGTTCTAAGTTCATGACATTTTCAAATTACACCGTTTCCTCCGAGGAAGTGTACATGGCAAATTGCCCTCAATTACTCGGCTTATTATCTTTCCTACCACCTTATCAGTTCTTATGTTTTCATTATAAAAAAGCTGGCTCAGCAAAAAATTCATGTGCATTTTAGACTTAACACAAAGATTTAAATAATCTGTTTGCTTTAAGTGCATGCATCCAAAATGAGTTTATGCTTTTTATTAATAGTTACACGGAAGCTGATCCATAATATTCCAGCTTTTGAAGTATGGGGCCTGTTTCCGTTGCTTTGTATTTCCCTCTGTGATTTGTGGTTTTGAATTATTTTATGCCATGTATATTCAAATCGCCTTGTGTCATAGTTTTGGTGGAAATCTTTAGACTGAGTTTATCATGGACATGTATATACTCTTACAGATGACGTTAATTACGTACCGAAACTGGAGCAGTGGTTGGGAAGATGTGTCTTTGCATAACTTGTATAACACACACACACACACACACACACACACACACACACACACACACACACACACACACACACATATATATATATATATATATATATATATACATACATACATACATACATACATACATACATACATATATATATATATATATATATATATATATATATAAATGCTTCTCAAAATGAGCCTTCAGCAAGCTTATAGTCTCCAAGGGGGAGACATTCTCCAATGGGGAGGAAACTCACTAGTATGGAACTCCTGGTCAGATACCGATATTTCGAAACCTGATTGTTTCTCCTCAGTGACCGCGGAAAGTAGTAATTTGAAGGCTCATTTTGAGAAGCATTTATTTCATTTTTTCCCCATTCACCCACTCAAGCACATACTGTTAGTTAGGCAGAATCATCTACCACTGCAGATATGAATGCTTATCTCCCCGTATTTCTTCAAACTAAGACATAAGAGCAAGCTTTGTTTATGATTTAATATTTCTTGCAGTCATTGCAACACCAAGCTGCTCTGTAAGTTGCTGGAATACTGTGGTATTTATCCTTGGAATTTTTAGTTTATTGCAATTTTGTCCCTTGCGGATTCATTCCAAGAACTGGCCCTCAGCACTTGTGTCTTAAGGGGTTATTTTTTTATATTTTCTACTTTTCATAAGAAAATGTAGCTTGTTTTGCTCTTTCATGATTTTCTTTTGCTTCTTAGGTGGCACCTTTGGTTGGTTTTTTGAAAACTCAACAAACATACTACGGTATTGCACACCAGACTTTTCTAGGATAGCATTCTTGTTAAAACCGAAAAGGCAGAGGAGTCAAATTACTGCTTTCCGCGGTCAGTGAGGAGAAACAATCAGGTTTCGAAATATCGGTATCTGACCAGGAGTTCCATACTAGTGAGTTTCCTCCCCATTGGAGAATGTCTCCCCCTTGGAGACTATAAGCTTGCTGAAGGCTCATTTTGAGAAGCATTTATTTCATTTTTTCCCCATTCACCCACTCAAGCACATACTGTTAGTTAGGCAGAATCATCTACCACTGCAGATATGAATGCTTATCTCCCCGTATTTCTTCAAACTAAGACATAAGAGCAAGCTTTGTTTATAATTATATATATATATATATAGCATGCGCTGTCACGGACGTACATACTTTTAGTTGAAAAGATAAATCGTTTCTTTTTAAACTCAATATAAATAGGAGTGTTACCAGTGACGTCTTTACTACATTGGCCGGGTGTTGACCAGTGAGCAATTTTTGTTATCCCGGGTGCGCTACGTCCGTGCATTTCGCTCCCATTTTCCAATACTTCTTTTTTTTTTTCTTTTAAAGTTTTCTTTTTCATGATTCCCTTCTTTGCTTCTGGTTGCGTTTATTTTTTTATTTTTTTTTTTTGACCGGCCAGCATAGGGCCCTGTGTTCAACCTAATTCCTTATGTTACTGCTTTCCACGTGGTTCATCAGCTGATGTCAGGTGCCACAGGTGAGCTGTTTTTACCTGTTGCCAGCTTGGTTAGGCTAGTGGTGTGGCACTCGCTTATGGACCGTCGAGTCGGAGAGATCTCCATCTCTACCAGCTGGACCCATCTTTCTTTATCCATTTCGGTGTGGGTCGTGTGGAAGAGGCTTTCACCCTTCAGCGGGTCGGAAAGTATTCCACTTGTCACCTCTGGGATCCCTATCCCTGCCAGCTGGAAGAACCACCTTGGGTCGTCCCTGACCTGGAGTCCACTTCGGTGTGGACCAGCACGGTTTCGGCTTCCACCCTTCATTGGACCGGGAAGTTAACCGTCCTTCACCTCGCCCAACCGCCATTCTGGGCGGGATTTTTCGTCATTCTGCTGCAGCCTCCGGTCTTGGGCTGGCTGGGCGACCAGCATCCACGGACCCTGCAGTCATCCTTCGTCCAGGCACCAGTCGTTGCTCAGACCTGCGGACTGGTGGTGGTGAACCTTGTTGTCTCCTTCCCTCGGACACCTGCTTCACCTCGGACCGGAGGACCAGCCAACTACGATCTCCACCCCTCTACAGGATCCAGCTCCCTCTGCGAACCTCCACAATAGTAGACTCGAGTTAAGTTTACCCTTTCGTGTGGTGTGGACGTGGGTCTGGCGTGCGTGTGCGTGTGTTTAAAGTCTGTCACTGATTCGTTTTTTTTTAGGTCCTGTTGGAAGTAGCATTGTTTCTATAACTGTCTTTCTTCTGTCATTCTGCTGAATGTCCTTGTAGCGGGTTAGCAGGTTAGGTTGGGATAGTAGCAGGATCCTGGGGTATTTGGGAGGTGTTTTTGTGGTCTATTCAATTTACTTTGTCCCCTAAGTCAGCTAGTTCTGAATAGTGCCTTTCTCTTCTATGCCCCTTTTCTCTCTCTCGGCTATCTTCTCTCTTCTTTGTTAGGATCCCTACCCCGTCTGGAGTGCTAGTGTGAGTGAATGGTTGTATCGTGAATAAAAGTATTGTCGAAATTTCTTCCTCTTGTGGTCTGGTGGTGTGAGGGATTGAGTGATCGCTCCGTTTCTGCCATTGCACATTACCTGTATAAGAACCCCCCCTGTCAGGTGTACTCCCACTTGACAATTATGGTGGAGATGCGGGGTAGGTATGTGTATGTGGTAGTGTAAAAGCGACACTCTGAACTCACTACCGCCCGACCCTTGAGAGACCTGTCTATCTTTCTTTACGTGTATTTAACGGGTGGTTGGTTGGGTGTGTTCTAGAGTCAGTAGGGAACCCATTGGAGCAGACTGGTTTTGGGGGTGCTGTCGGCAGTACAGTTCCGCGCTCCGTGGTCGGACCTTCGGCGCTTCCGTTCCGCGTTCGTCTCCGTGTTTGTTTTGTTTTGTCTAGTACCGCCGGCTATTGTTTCTAGAATTCTGTTCTCCTTTTCTCATTACCTTAGTTAGAATAGGTACTTTGGTGGAGATAGAAGGGGTTTTGAATTTTAGATTAAGAGGTCTTGCTTGTGCAGAGTCGTCGATATCAGTGCTTGTACTGATTTAGGATTTTGGTCTGCATTTGCCTGTACCCAAGACGCCGACTGTGTTAGTAAAGTAAGTGTAGGCAGGCTGGCCAAGCATTTGGTGCTTTGTATACAAAGCAAACTTTGGCACTTAGTTCCGATACCGTGTTTGCGCGAAACTCAGTCTTGCATAAGTCTAGCTACTTCAGTTCACAAAACAAGGAAAGACTATTCTTGGTGGTGTGTTATTTCATTGTTATTACACACTAGGTTGTAGGATCTGTGTTGCTTAGTCTTAGGGGATTAGCCCTAAGTTGATAGGCTTTCCTCTTCTGTCTAGCGCACATATAAGCAGTTTATTTGCTTTCCTATCCAGCTGCTGATGTTAGGGTTTTCTTAATTGTTCAACACTAATTTGTGTGACTGAGGTGATTGGAACAGTAAATTTGTCAGCCGTGTGTTGAGAATTGGAGTGTAGCGTCTGCGGGTACACATAAGTGTCTTTCCAAAGAGCCACTTGCGCCTTTTCTGACGCCCCCTCCCCCTCTCATCCGCTTCCCATTCAGTTACGGAGCAGTGATTTTAGCACGTGGTTCCCGTCTTCGGACTAGATCGTGTTGCACGGGGATTTCGGCGCGCTCATGGGGCCACTGTTTTGATCGAGTCGGTTCTGTCCCGGTGCCCCAGTGACCGTGCTGATGCACGTGCGCTTCCGTGTTTACGTCAGTCGCCGGCAGAATTTAGGTTAGCTGTTTGACCTCGCGGTACGGGTCGTTTAATTCTATTGTCCGTCCCTGCCTTATGCGTGTTGGTTTTTGTTGTTGTTGCTTTTCTCTTGGATAAATTGGTTGCTGGTTGGAGTAACGCGCTGAATTATAAATTCCAGTTGTGTAGGTTTGTGATTTCTATGGCCTCTTTGCTGGAAAAACGTCTGTGAAGTTTTATTTAAAAAAAAACAAAAAACATTTGATCTAAATATATGTTTGTTACCCAGGTGTGGTAACTTTGTTTTGGTTTCTTGGCACGCCGGTGCACAAGGGCAGTTGTTGTTATACAGTGATAATAAGCTTTTGCTTTGTCGATTTGTTGATTAACTCCACGTCGTGTCGGAATTGGTTCATGTTTGGACATTGTTTTCCATAGAGGAAAAGAAACTGTTGAGCTCGGACCACGTTTTTTGGCCAGTGTTTTTTTTTTTTTTTTTTTTAAGATTGCTGTTCGTAACGCTCTGAAGTGTTAAAAACATAACTGGGTATCTCCGTCGTTGGGCGTCAGGGGAAATGACTCAAGCTCTTAGCTAGTTATTGGATTTGGATACTTGGTGTTCATTTGGTGAGAAGAGGTTAGTTTGCTTTACTTATTGAGCTTAGCCAGGGTCAAGCGATTCAGTTCGTTGCAGCTAGCTTAGTGTGGCAGTACTCTTGACTGTAATTTGGTTCGTGGAAGCATTCTTTCTCTTTGAGTTTGAACGGTTTTGTGGATTGACTACACTTAGTCATAAAGTCATACATTGGTGACTTTGTTGTTCAAACTACTCTTTTGTCTTGTGAGACATACCTTGTGAGATTTGTTGGTGTTGACTACACTTAGTCAAAAAGTCATACGTAGGACTTTGTCATTTCTCCTTCCCTGTTTTGGGAATACTGTTGCAGTTGTTGACTACCCTTAGTCACAGTTACACTTGTGGAACGTTACTACTCCGTATTTCCTTCTCGTGGGAATACAGCTGCAATTCAGCGGATTGGAGTTGATGATACGTTGTGAGCTTACTTAGTTTCGGTTCCCATTCTTGGACTTTGACTTTTGTGGTTCTATCTTGGAGGAACTTGGACTTTGGAGGAAATATTGTTGGTGGACCACTCCTGGTTCGTTGGATAGAAGTACTTCCACGTGATGTTTTGTTAGGGTTATCCCTGCGTGTTTGACTTACATCAAATCCTAACGTCATTTCTCATTCATTATCTTTCAGTAAGTGTCGTCATTCTCGATGAGGTGGGTTAACAATCGTATTGGTGTTACCCCTATGTAACTCACTGATTTAAGATAGTGCGTTTTTTCCCTTTGGAAATTAGGGATAGTTCTCTTCAAACTTAGTGACTACTCACAGAATCTTGGATATATATCCATTTAGTGTCCTGTACTGTTGGCGTGTGGGTTCAAATATTTTGTAACCTTCGAAGTAGTCGACTGTGGTACTGAGTGCGAAGTGGACACACACGTAGGAACCTTCGTGGGATTTCGTTCGTCAGGGTTCTGCGTGGCTGTGTGAATCCTGTGTATCACTCTGTGATTCGGTGACTTCGTGTGTCGTGAGGTGTACTGTAAGTTATGGAACACGTAGACGACGGGCGCCGGATCACACGTTCTCAGACTCGTGGTGCAGGAATCCTACCAGGGATGGGAAGCCCCATGACTCAGGCGACGACTGGCCCTACTACCCAGGTCGTGTTTTCTTCTGGTGGGACTCATCCTCCAGTCACCGCAATGTCCACCACAATACAGGAAATGACCCCTCCTGGGTCACTCTCTCCAAGGCGACCTGTGCCCACTCCGGTCTCGGGACTTCGCCCTCCGCCGTATCCTTGAGACGATTTCCGCTTTCGGCCTTCACCTATGTCTCATCCTCCTGGACCAGCGCCCATGGATCCACTCTTGTTGATGAGGATGGAGTGAGAAGAAAGAGAGGCCAAGGAGAAGAGGGAAAGGGAAGAAAGAGAGGCAAGAGAGAGAGAGAGCGGGAGGAGAGGAGACTGGAAAAGGAGGAGAGAGAAGCCAGAGAAGAGAGACGGTGGAAATTGGAAATGGAAGAGAAGAGATTGGAGAGGGAGGAGAAGGAACGGCGATGGAGAGAGGAGATGGAGGAATGGAGACTGGAGCGAAAGTCGAGAGAGAAGAAAGAACAGCTAGACAGAGAGGCCCAGAAACAGAAAAAGTTGGACTTTGAGGCTCGTTTGGCGGAGGAAAGAGAAAGACTCTGAGCCGAGCTAGTTCAACAGTTGGATGCAGCCGAACAAGAGGAGGCACAGTCTGTGGTTGCTTCCGAACATGGCTCTGTCCATCGGGAAATAACGAATTTTCAACAGGGCGTGGATATTCCGGTGGCTCCACCCATGCTACACATGCCAGTGTATAGTGCTAGCGATAACATAGACACTTACATCGAGCACTTTGAGGCGGTAGCCGCTGCCTACCAGCTGACCGACCAGAGGAAAGCCCTTTACCTCATCAGTAGCCTGACGGGGAAGGCTAAGGAGGCGTTTGTTGACATTCCACCCGGAGCTTCCTATACCGAATTAAAAGCGGCTCTTCGCCGGAGACTGCACATGACTGCCGAGTCCTACAGAAAGCAGTTTCGCACGATGAGGAAACCTTCAGAGGAGACTTTTCACCAGTTCGGGGAATGCCTCCGGTGCACTATGGAATACTGGATTGAAGCCTCAGAAATGGAAATGAAGGATTGTTTCCTCTTGGAGCAACTTATGAATTCGGTATCTCAGGAACTACAGTTTAAGTTGGGTGAGGAGAAACCTAAGACATTCGCCAGGGCAATCGAGATTGCTGAAGCCTTCCCAGATGCGCAGCGCCACTATCGGATGCCTACACTAGGAACAAGTAGGAAACCCGCCGACCAGCAGTCACGTGATCCCAAACCGTCGTCACCCTCCAAAAACGTTATCTCCAGCGATTACAGGAGTGTCGGAGCCAAGCCCAAGCTTTGCTTCCTCTGTGGGGAAAAGGGACATTTTGTTCGGGATTGTCCCAAGAGGAAGGACAAGACAAAATCCGGCGTCTCGCACGTTAGGGTGGCATTCGGAGAGAACGAGGTCATGACCCCGACATGCCCTACCTTCCCATCGGTGGTGTGCGGCAAGATAGTGGAGGCCATTAGGGACACCGGAGCTACAGCGGTCTTCATCGATGAGCAGCTAGTCCCTAGTGAGGCACCTCGAGGGGAAGAGTGCCAAGTGTCAGGGATCGAATCATCCTTCGGGGCAACCCGATCTACGCCATACTTTAAAGGGAAGGTATGGGCAGTCACCCTTCAGCGTCCTGCGTACTCCCTACTGATAGGCAATTCAGTGTGCTTTGGGGATGGTCAACGTCGGGAGATATCGTCAGAGTTGCCACCCGAAGTGTTTGTGGCCGCCACCACACGTTCCCAAGCACAGAGAGAGAAAGAGGCACTGAAACCCTTCCTGAAGCCCCTGACTCAGCATGACATCTTGACCATGGATCCCTCGACTGTACGCAGCTTGCAAGCAAAGGATCCATCCCTCAACAAAATCCGGAGTTTGGTTGGGGAGCCAGCAAGGACGTCCCGCAGCAGTGCGGTAGAGTTCGTGAGACGCAAGGGACTGGTACACAGACGTCACTCATCATCTACTTTATCTGCCACTCAACTTGTCGTACCAGAAGCTCTCTGCAGCACTGTCATGCGCCTAGGCCACGATACCCCTATGGCAGGACATTTGGGGACATGTCGAACCCTGGAGAGAATCCAGCAGGACTTTTACTGGCCAGGAGTAGCGAAGGACGTCAAAAAGTATTGCCGTAGCTGTGATGTGTGCCAGCGAACTACCCCGAAGGGCCGGAACACCAGGGTACCTCTGGGCACAGTTCCCTTGATCGGCACACCATTCAGTAAGGTGGGAGTTGACCTGATAGGTCCCATCATTCCTGCATCCGCCCGGGGTCACCGGTTTGTTCTCGTCATGGTGGACTATGCCACGCGTTATCCCGAGGCCACCCCTCTGAGGAGAATCGACGCGTTGACGGTAGCAGAGGCACTGTGGGAAATGTGGACGAGGACCAGCATCCCCGACAAAGTGTTGTCCGATCAGGGAACGCAGTTTCTCTCAGATGTGATGTCCGAGGTATATAAGTTACTTCAAATCCACCGAGAGACCACTACACCCTATCATGCTCAGGCCAACGGTCTCGTCGAAAGATTCAATGGCACCTTGAAGCAGATGATTTGGAAGCTGGCCCAAGAACAACCCAAGGACTGGGACCGTTTCTTACCGGGAGTACTGTTCGCGTACCGTGAAGTGCCACAGGAGAGTTTGGGATTTTCACCATTTGAGCTCCTCTGTGGTCGGACTGTCAAAGGACCTATGGCCATTCTGAGAGATCAGTGGACCCAGGAAGGAGCAGAGAACGAACTGAGGACACAGGCCGAGTACATTCTGGAATTGAAGGAACGGATCGCCTCCACTTGTGAGTTGGCTCATAAGAACCTTGTCCAGGCTCAGAAGCGGTACAAAGCGTACTATGACCAGAAGGCACGCCAGAGATGGTTTGAATCAGACGACGAGGTCCTGTTGCTGTTGCCTTTACATCAGAGCAAGCTGCAGCTATCCTGGCAAGGACCATTCAAGGTAACCAGGCATGACTGGGATTATGCCATCCAAATGAGGGGCAAAGAAAAACTTGTGCATGCAAATTTACTGAAGAAGTATGAATGGAGAGAAGTTTGCGGTGCAGGTTTTGCCCCGGTGGTTGTGGAAGAAGGGAGAGAATCGCCCCCTCTGAGTTTCAACATTCCCTGCATGGCTCTATGTGCAGAGGAAACCTGGGAGGATGTGAAAATCGCTCAGTCTCTCACATCAGACCAAAACGAAGCAGTGAAGAGCCTGTGCAGCGAGTATCAGGACATCCTCTCTGACATTCCTCTGCGCTGCAATTTGGAAACATGCCCCTTGGAACTTAACCAGGATGAACTGATTCGGGTAAAGCAATATCCTTTACCACACTCGCAGATGGAAACAGTCAGGTCAGAAGTACAGGCAATGCTTTGGATGGGCGTCATTGAAAGATGCAGCTCGCCCTACTCATCACCGATACTGCTTGTCAAGAAGCCAGACGGCAAAATGAGGTTTTGTGTTGACTTTCGGCGCTTAAATAAAGTATTGAAATTTGACGCCGAGCCGATGCCTGATGTCGACAAAATCTTTGCCCAGCTTGCAAGAGTCCAGTATTTCTCCAAGCTCGACCTGGCCAAAGGCTATTGGCAAATCCCCATGGAACCGGCAGACAAAGAGAAAACCGCTTTCACGACTCCTGAAGGCCAATTCCGGTTCAAGGTAATGCCATTTGGTCTCAAGACCGCAGGAGCCATCTTCAGTCGGATTATGCGACTCCTGTTGGAGCCCCTCGAGTTAACCGAAGCACACAACTTTATCGACGACCTGCTGCTGGCCACAGAGACGTGGGATAGACATTTGGAGTCCCTACGAATCATCTTTGAGCGCCTCCAACAAGTGCAACTGGCAGCACGTCCCACGAAGTGCCAGATCGGAGAAGCCGAGATATCCTTCTTGGGTCATGTGATCGGCCGAGGCTACATGCTGCCTGAACAAGATAAGGTTAGCAAAATAGATGATGCCTGACCTCCCAGGACCAAGAAGGAACTCCGATCATTTCTCGGGTTGGTAGGGTACTACCGCAAATTTATCCCACATTTCGCTGAGGTAGCCAAGCCTTTGACGGACAAGACGGAGGCATGAAAACCCGAAGCTCTTGTCTGGAGCCCTGAAGATGTCAAGGCATTTAAGGAACTCAAGGACGCCATATCCAAACAACCCATTCTGCAGTTGGCTGACCCAAGTAAGCTATTCGTTTTGAGGACTGATGCTTCGAGTGTTGGCTTGGGAGCTGTACCGCTACAGGACCAAGGGAAGGGTCTGTTGCCCGTTGCGAGCAAGAAGTTGGTAGGGGCAGAGCTAAATTACCACACCATCGAACAGGAATGCCTCGCAGTGGTGTGGGCTACCAGGCGGTTTTACCCCTACCTGTACGGGCGAGAGTTTGTTCTGGAGACAGACCACCACCCCCAGGCGTACCTTCACCGGATTCGGCCTGTTAGCCGTCGTCTCATGGGATGGGCCATCGAACTACAAAGTTTAGCATTCACTTTCAGACACATCCCTGGAAAATATAATGTGGAGGCTGATTACCTCAGCCGGTAATGGAGTAACGAGTCAAGGTTCAGGAGTGAGGAAAGTCTACATGAATGTAAGGGTATACAGAACGTATTGGAGGCTGTGATAGGCTGTCCTCAGTGGCACAAGCCTCTTTGGTTGGGGGGTGTTGTCACGGACGTACATACTTTTAGTTGAAAAGATAAATCGTTTCTTTTTAAACTCGGTATAAATTGGAGTGTTACCAGTGATGTCTTTACTACATTGGCCGGGTGTTGACCAGTGAGCTATTTTTGTTATCCCGGGTGCGCTACGTCCGTGCATTTCGCTCCCATCCTCCAATACTTCTCTTTTTTTTTTTTTTAAGTTTTCTTTTCCTGTTCTTTTTCATGATTCCCTTCTTTAGCTTCTGGTTGCGTTTTTTTTTTTTTGACCGGCCAGCATAGGGCCCTGTGTTCAACCTAATTCCTTATGTTATTGCTTTCCACGTGGTTCATCAGCTGATGTCAGGTGCCACAGGTGAGCTGTTTTTACCTGTTGCCAGCTTGGTTAGGCTAGTGGTGTGGCACTCGCTTATGGACCGTCGAGTCGGAGAGATCTCCATCTCTGCCAGCTGGACCCATCTTTCTTTATCCACTTCGGTGTGGGTCCTATGGAAGAGGCTTTCACCCTTCAGCGGGTCGGAAAGTATTCCACTTGTCACCTCTGGGATCCCTATCCCTGCCAGCTGAAGAACCACCTTGGGTCGTCCCTGACCTGGAGTCCACTTCGGTGTGGACCAGCACGGTTTCGGCTTCCACCCTTCATTGGACCGGGAAGTTAACCGTCCTTCACCTCGCCCAACCGCCATTCTGGGCGGGATTTTTCGTCATTCTGCTGCAGCCTCCGGTCTTGGGCTGGCTGGGCGACCAGCATCCACGGACCCTGCAGTCATCCTTCGTCCAGGCACCAGTCGTTGCTCAGACCTGCGGACTGGTGGTGGTGAACCTTGTTGTCTCCTTCCCTCGGACACCTGCTTCACCTCGGACTGGAGGACCAGCCAGCTGCGAACTCCACCCCTCTACAGGATCCAGCTCCCTCTGGGAACCTCCTCAATAGTAGACTCGAGTTAAGTTTACCCTGTCGTGTGGTGTGGACGTGGGTCTGGCGTGCGTGTGCGTGTGTTTAAAGTCTGTCACTGATTCGTTTTTTTTCTGGGTCCTGTTGAAAGTAGCATTGTTTCTATAACTGTCTTTCTTCTGTCATTCTGCTGAATGTCCTTGTAGCGGGTTAGCGGGTTAGGTTGGGATAGTAGCGGGATCCCGGGGTATTTGGGAGTTGTTTTTTTTTGTGGTCTATTCAATTTACTTTGTCCCCTAAGTCAGCTAGTTCTGAATAGTGCCTTTCTCTTCTATGCCCCATTTCTCTCTCTCGGCTATCTTCTCTCTTCTTTGTTAGGATCCCTACCCCGTCTGGAGTGCTAGTGCGAGTGAATGGTTGTATCGTGAATAAAAGTATTGTCGAAATTTCTTCCTCTTGTGGTCTGGTGGTGTGAGGGATTGAGTGATCGCTCCGTTTCAGCCACTGCACATTACCTGTATAAGAACTCCCCCTGTCAGGTGTACTCCCACTTGACATGCGCATATACGTATGCATACACACGCACGTTTACATACAAAGAAATGTCATACTTCGTTGGTAAAAATCGATCAGTATTTACTGCCGAACTCGTTGCTATACTTATGGCTCTTAATATCAGTTGATCTTCCATTGAACATTTTTCAGGTTTTATTCTGCCTCGATTCTCAGTGCGTACTGTATGCTTTACGTTCATTTGATTACAAGAAAAAATCCAAAATTATCATAGAAATCAATCAGATGATTAACATTTAAAGTTTAAAGGGGACCAATATCACCTTTTGTTGGGCTCCTTCAGATGTTGGATTTATTCAAATGTTTGTGCTGATAGAGCCGCAACAAAAGGTGCAAGGTAAGACAGGAAATCTATAGAAATAAACATCCCATTATCCGTTACAGAAGGGTATCATTTACTGCAGCAAGCATCGTGGAACAAAGTCTCAAAATCTCTCCATAGGATGGAGAAATTCTCCAGTCACTTACTGAATTCGGTTGGTTTAGCAAACAAAATAGCGGTGAATTATAGCAACATTTTCAAATTTAGACATACTACTTCGCTGTCTTATAGGATAAAGCTTAAGGCATTCAAAACAAAAATCAGCAAGAATGTTAAATGTCTGTGCAGTGAACAAATGTCAAACCAACACATTTTTCTGGAATGCAAGAGATTGAGACCTATATTACCGGCTATTTGTGAAAGTTCTCTCGATAGTATCCTTGATAATTTTAGTTCGTTGTTTGCTATTGCGAATTGTTTACTACGCAGTCCTATGGGACATTTGTTATAGTTTGTGTTTTTATTCAAAATAGTTACTTAAAGTTGGTTTTCCCATGCCTTTCTATTTTTTAAAAAACTTGTTTTTACTGTATTGTAAAGATTGTAAAGATGATTGTTTTGTGATGTTTTTGTTTGTTTTGTTTTTGTTTTTGTATATGATTGCAAAATAACCCACCCACCACCTCCTCCTCATGCTCCCCCCTTTCCACACCCTTTCCCTTCGTCTAATACCACTTAATGTGGAAGACGTTAAACTGAAGACAACAACAACAACGTTTACATACACACTTTACACACAGACGCGTGCGCACACACACACACACACACACACACACACAACACACACACACACACACACACACACACACACATTGTTATTATGTTTTCAGAAAGGTGTCCAGCCCAGAAAAACGACTAGTGGGCGATGGAACTGCTCAGGAACGGAGTGGTCCAGGTTCAAATCCCACCTTCAGTGCAATTTGATTCGAGAGTGTGAGGGGGGTGAGGATGAAGAGTCGTGTCCTCATTCTACATGTCAAAATGGTGAAGGGTTTCTTGTTTACGGAAGGTACACAAAGATGTCGACAAAAGACAAAGAACCTAATTGCAAGATATTTTATCAGTGCAGAGTAGTCTCCACTTCGTGCACAGAAGTGCAAGCACCTGTTTTTCCTTTTCGTAATCTTGTGATAAAGTTAAGAGTGATACTCCTGTTCCCCCCTCCCCTCCCTGTATCATAATCAGACTAGAAATCTGCCTCGGGCAGTTGATTTTCTGGATTTTTTTCCCAACCAGTGTACAATAGTTCCTTGTATTGTTTGCCAAAACAATTCTTAAATCACCAAATCGCTTTGCCTAATACGCATGATATTACATTTGTCGTACAACACACACACACACACACACACACACACACACACACACATTCACATTACTGGTCTAGGAACATACAGGTATATGAATGAATCTAATTAGGAAGGACTTGTACATTTCACAGGATAGATGAGTTTGAAAGAGGCAGATTTTCAGATGCCGTTTGAAAGTTGAGAAGCAGTTTGTTTTCCTCAGCGACAGGGGTAGAGAGTTTCATACATTTGGGCCAAAGACAGAGAAGGACTTTTCACCAAAGGTATCAAGAAAGAAGCAAGGAACAGTCAGCAGTGAGGTGTCAGAAGAACGGAGTTCCGAAAAGTTTTGTACATCTGCAGGAGACTGGAAAGATAAGATGGCATGTTCTCATGATAGATACACTGGAAGCAGAGACAGGCAGCTTTATATTGAATTCTGCCTTTACAGGAAGCCAATGAAGTGTTCCGAGAAGAAATTTCGCACTCTCACATCTGGGTTTACGGAGAGCAAGGCGAGCCGCATGATTCTGTATGTGTTGAAGTTTATTTAGTTGATTGTCGGGGAGACCAGCAAATAGAGAGTTACAGTAGTCTAGTCTGGAGAGCTTGAAAGAGACAGCTGGTTTGTTGGCAGCATCGGTTGATAGAAAGAAGCGGATCTTACCTGTTCTACGTAAGTGATAGTACAAAGTACAGCATAGTTGTTTGACATGTGCTTCCATAGACAACGTTTTGTCCAGGTAGAAAACAAGATTCCTGACTGTTACCAGCCGCCGTGGCGAAGTGGTTAGCGTCGCAGACTCCCGGCTGGGAGTCGTGGGTTCGATTCCCATCAGGGTCATGTGGGATTTTTCTGCTCCGACCGGCTCCTACCCAGAGTTGAGTTTGCTACCGGCTCAGTTGGGAAGACTGAAACCACACAGTCGAGTTTCATCTACTTAATGGATGCGTCTTTGAGAGTGTTGCTCAAATTTCCTGACCAACACTGCAGGTGTCTGTATCTCTCGAGCCTGGTTGACTCCGGGATACATCATGAAAGGAAGCGTATAGTACAGCCCTGTCATGCAGTCTCAGACCGGAATGGAAATCCGTAGCATCATCTTAATCATCCTCATTCTCATCGATCAGCATAAAAAGTCTCAAATTCTGTGGTCCTTCATGCCCTGCTCTCATGGTGACCTCAATTTCGAGGACCTCTTCACGTCTGTTGGCTTGGTTTAGTTCCGTCGGGGTCACCGGTATCGGCGAGTCCATGGGGGCTGTCGTTGACGGACGTGGTGGCGCCCTCCGGAGGGAGAGCTCACTCACACCGGCCCCGCGACTAAGCAATTATTGTCGTCAGTAGGGGGCTTAGTAGGTGGTGTCCTGCGTATGTTGGATCAGAACAGGCGCCACTGAACACCACCGAAGTGACTCGGCAGCAATGTAGTGTCTCCTCCGGTGGCTTGCCTCTTGACGACTTGACATTGACTGCTCCTGTGGATTGCCGGTGCCGGGGCTGCGGTGGGACTGACCGGGCTGTAGCTGTGGACGGGGTGTCGGAATGAGCGGCGTGGGTGCAATGCCACTGAAGTGACACAGAAGATGGGACAAAAAAAAAACACATCGCAACCAGAGATAAACATAGCAGTATGAGTAACCTGATTGATCTTTGAATTAGTGCTAGTAACAATGAGCTCAGTTTTATCATCATTCATTTTCAATTTGTTTCCGCTCATCCGCTTCGAAACATCCTCTATACAATCTCTCAGACCGCACTTAAGAGAGCCAAAATCTGATGGAGTAGAGGAGTTATGCAGTTGCCAGTCATCTGCAAAGAAATGATATGAGTGGCCTGACAGATGAATGACAGTGCTGAGAGGTTGTGTGCTCATAGTAAACATGACAGGTCCCATGACAGAACCCTGTGGCACATCACATTTCAGCACAGATGGAGCTGACTCGTGGTCAATGACCACAGACTGGGTACTGCCAGTTAAATAGGAGTAGAACCAGTCCAGAACCGTTCCAGTACAGCCAGTGCTGTTGTCTATGGTGTCAAATGCTGCTGATATGTCAAGCAGTGACAAGATAGACACACGCCCATTGTCTGACTCTTGAAGGAGGTCATTGACCACACGCAGTGAAGCAGTTTCTGTGCTGTGACACTTACGGTTGGCTGACTGAAACGGCTCAAGCAGTTTATGAGATTCAAGATGCTGTAGAAGCTGTTTTAGTATAATGCGTTCCAATACCTTTGACAAGAATGGTAGATTGGAGACTGGACGATAGTTCTCCAGACAGTTTGTGTCCATGTTTGCCTTCTTTCGAAGGGCCCTCACAAGAATATGCTTAAAGCACTTATGCATTTTACCAGATGATATCAGTGACAATGGGTGTAATTTCACCTAAACAATCAAACAGGATTGAGGCAGGAATAGGGTCGAGGTCACAGGACTTCTTTGGCATGTTCTTTAATATCTCTTTTACACAGATCTCAGATAGAGGCTCAATTTTTTCAAACAGTGTACCAGAGAACACAACAGCATCAGAAGGGCATGGCGTATTAGGGGCAAAGCTGCTTCTGATCTGTTCGCTCTATCTTGCTAACAAAACATTTATTGAATTTATTGGGAAGATACTCTGGGGGGATATTAGAAGGAAGCACAGTGTATCCTGCTTTGCTCAAAATCTGATCACAGAGGCGGAAGAGTTCTCTAGAGCTGTCAGCACCTGCTATCTTACCACATGTGTCAGTTTTCTTTGCTTTACGTATCATGTTTGTAACTATGTTACGCTGTTCTGCATATATTTCTCTGTGAATAGTCAGACCAGACTCGCGCCATGCACGCTCAGCAGTACGCCGTAGCACTTCAGCATGAATTACATCTAGAGTCATCCAAGGGGCGGATGTACGGTCTGATTCTGTGCATACAATGAGAGGGGCATGTTTGTCAAACAGCTGTCGCAAGCATGAGTTATAGTTACATATGAGATCAGACGAATGGGGCTGAAGGATTGATTCAAGCACTGTATGGACACCAGTCTTGAAAACATGCATCTCAATAATCTTGAGATTGCGTGAAACAATTTTCTTTGTTGCTACACCAGGCTTTCTAACACAGAGTTAAAAAGAAATAACAAAATGGTCTGATAGTAGCTTGTCTTGAACAGATAAATCAAACACATCAGAAACACGGTTGGTGATTAACTAATCTAAAGTATGACCTTTAGGCAGGGAAGGTACATTCACCATTAGTTGCAGACCAAGATTTTCAAGAACAGCGCTTAGTGCTCCAGTGCAGGGATCAGAGGGATTGTCAAAATGGACATTGATATCACCAACACTAATCAGTTTTTCGTATTTATTGTATGATTCGAGCAGATCAGGGAACTGGTATAAGAACATCAATTTCTTGAGTTTGTTTTTTTCTACTAGGTGGGGGACGGTACGCACAAAGAAACACGGAGGTCTGACCATCAAAGTCCAGGCGGACTCACACACCTCAAAAGCTGTAAAAGTAAAGTCTTGAGTTGGAAAAAAATGTGTTTTTTAAGGCTGTTTCTGTATAACACTGCAAATCCAGCCCCAGTACTGCCTTACCGTGGAAAAGACATCAAGATGAAGCCTGGCGGCGTCACTGCCGCAATGTCTGCTTCATCCCCCTGTGGCCAGAGCCACGTTTCAGTCAGAAAAACCACATCATAGATGCCCTGGATTATATGGTCACAAGCATCATGAATCTTGTTTCGAAGGGACTGAGTGTTTAAGGTCAGTATCTTGAATCGTTTTGAACGTTCTTGATTTAAACCATTAGTGTCAGTTTCCATCGGGTTCAATTCTAAATGTGAACGATCGTCATGGTTTACCTGTACCGTGTCCCGATCATCTGAAGGATAGTGCTAACACGATGGGGAGTGCATTCGTTGAGGGCAGGCCGACTGCTGACTAGCACTTCAATCCGCCTCTGCTTTCTCCTTCCCCCTCGCCGACATCGGCGCATCGGTCGTGTGAAATGTGCAAGGTCTACCCCTATGCCTAAACGAGTGGCAAGGGAAAGTCCAATGGAGCAGCACTCGCTGACAACAGCTGGTCGCAGGTATATTGTTCCAATGGCCATCGACACACTGAAAACACTGTCCCTCTCACGCATTGAAGTGATGAGTATCAGAAGAGATAGTTAGAGCATTGCAACTACTACCTTTGAAGAAATCACCAGCAGACTTGACACTTCAATGCCAAGATTGAAAAGTTGTTGAGGCAACCTAAAGCAATGCATTCATACAGACATTTATAACAATGGGGAGAAATTTTCTTGGAAAAACTGACGTCTTTGTTACAGATTATCTGAAAAGGATGGTGAGGAATCACAAGTGTTACAGGATACCTTTTTTTGAGCACTCTACAAGGGGAAGAGAGAACTGACAATTAATTGTGGGATCTCGCTGTTTTTGCATCACAGGGATGTAACTTGCCAATGTCATTGTCATCAGAATTCCCACTCTCATCGCTTTATCCATTCGCCCTAAATGCCAGTGTGGCTTTCAAGCACGAAGGGGCGCCAACTAATCTCAACCTGCGTCTTCAACCCTAAACGGGAATAAACCATATTGTGTGAGTTCCTCTTTGTCAATGACTGCACACCGATGAGTGCAGCATGGCAGATTGCTTTGCAGCACTGTGCAGATATTTCAACGTCACAGTCTCAGCAAGACCACTTCTATGTTCCGTTCTTAATATCACAGGCTACCAGCACTTCACCTCCATCACCTCTTGTCATGAACTATGCTGAGATGTAGACCAAAGATATGGCCAGGTATATGGGCAGCATCTTGAGCAACAACGATGATGATGTTGATGCAGAGTTTGTTCTGGGAATGCCAAAGGCCCGTCTTACCTTTGCCAGGCTTAAGAAAGACAACTGTTACGTCCATGGCATGAACATTTCCACCAAAAGTGCTGTTTGGAGCATTCGTCATCATTGCTCGGTCGTTCTGCTGGGTGTACGTTTCTTTGGCATGGAAGAGAGTAGGATACCCCAAATGCTGTTTGGCAAGCTGAGGCAAGTGAAATGTGACTGATGAGGCAAATGACACTTGGAAGGCCAGTCTCAAGGGCTTCAATATGGGCACAATCAGCTGGAAAAAATGCCCATAGCAGAACCTGCTGTACAGTTCTATGCCCTCGGGTTTCAACTCAGTTGAGTGACATGCTTTCACCTGAATGATATCAACCAGCAAAACCAAAGGCATGTCGAAACAAATGACTAACTGAATGGTCATATATATTATATATATATATATATATACACACACATACATACATATACATATGTGTAAAACATATGGTAAAGTTCATAAAATGAAGGTATTCCTACAAACATTTTTGATAGAGTATTAAATGTTTACAAAGAAGATCCTACATCGTATTGTACTTTTAAATGATGGACTGATTGCTTTGCCTTTATTAGTCGTGATTATGGAATGTATTTTCATTTGATTGTGTGAAAAACACCTAACCAATTACCCTGCCAACCGACCAATCAACAAACCATTCATCCAATTAATAAATTGACAAGTTTCAGTAAGCCGTCGTTTTTTTTGTTACATACTTGTTTCATATAATTATTGATTCAAGGATAAGTATACTGAAGGATGATGTCCATGTATTACCTAATTTTATTGTTCAGGTGCTACCTTCTTAGGCGACCAACTACAAGAGTGAAATATATGGAGGCAAAGAAAAACTGCGAGGCCATGGGAGCCCAACTCATCAGTTTTAACTCAAAACAGGAGATGAAGGCTGTTATGGACATTGTATGGACCAGGGACAGAAGGTTTGATTTGGTCGTGGGTGCCAGGATGACATCGCCTGATTTGCCATCCATGTAAGTTCCAGTGTATTCTTCACTTCACATCGAAAAAGAAACAACAAAAGCCTGTGTATAAGACCAAGAAATTGTACTTTGGCTTCATGTCCATTTGGTTGCTATATTTATTCTTCCGTTATAGCTCTAAGCAAAAGACAGCTCAGAGGCATCGAACAAGCTTGGAACTAACATTTTTCAGTGACATTTCCTTCTTTGTTCTTCGTACCTCTCGTGTGTGTGTGTGTGTGGTGTGTGTGTGTGTGTGTGTGTGTGTGTGTGTGTGTGTGTGTTAGGTGAATAGGTACTGAAATCAGCATCAGATGCAGTTGTTTAAATGCATGTATTTCACTATGACAGTAAAATCCTCTTCTCATGTTGTTATTTACTGTTTAAGTGTCTTGTCTGACTTAAACATTTCTGTCATTTCTCGTTATGATGGGATAGCTGCTTTAAATGCCTTATGGTTTAGACCCAGTTCGTTTATCTTGCCTTTGCTTTAAGATAACACACTACATGTTCATGCTGAAATGCTCAGGTCTAAAGAATCACAATAAAAAGTGAAGAAAAAAAAATGATGATCTCTCTCTCTTCCCCCCCCTCTCTCTCTCTCTCTCTCTCTCTCTCTCTCTCTCTCTCTCTCTCTCTCTCTCTCTGTCTTTGGGAAGTTTACAATCAATAACTCAAAGGCAGTGAGAACTTGGACAACTTGGATAAGAACTCCTTCTTGACGCTTAAGTTTAGAAACAGCAACAGTTGTGTCTCATGATTAACTCCTCTCACCGGATGGCGTTTTCAACACAACATTGTTTGCAAAGCGACCAAAGTGAAAAAGGTAAGAAAGCTTTATTTTCTGCATGAACATTTTCACTGTTTTTGAATGATTCTCAGCAAGACTGAAGGAAGAACATGAAACAGAAAATCATTTTTAAGCAAAGGGTAATGCCCAGTAGTATGATTACATCAAAAAGGTTGTATTTTTTTGTGCTTATTGGTAAGTGGTTAAAATACAATGATTTAAGTTAAGCTATATAACTTTTAGATGTTGTATTGAACCACTGGTTTAAGAATTTCATCTATCCCTCTCTCATTCGGCTCGTCAGTCTGACAGAAAAGCATCGCGCATTGAAAAAAAAAACCCACAAAAACAGCAGCAAACAAAAAACAAACACGCAAAAGTGTGTAGCTTTTAAATGTTCGTATTTCTATACTTTTCACCCCCAGCCCCAACCCCCACCCCCAATCCTTGTGCATTTTATGTTTTCGTTTTTTTTCTTAAGGTATCAAAGTAATGGCTTAAAATATACAGCTTTTTGATCCAGATTACGCAGAAGCATATGTGACCTGGTCCCCAGGCTCTCAACACTGATCGGAACAATGTGTCCATAGGTGTTAGTGTTTCGTTATAAGGGGGTTGGAGTTGAGGGGGGGGGGGGGGGGGGCGCACACGAACACAAATAAACAGGCAGACAGAAACTGAATTTATTCCCTGATTAACTTTTCATAATTTGTCTTTGCATGAAGACTGAATCGTTCATAGCTGATTATTTGTCTTATGGCAGTCCCCTACTGACACTGATAACAAGTCAGTCTGCGTTTTTTATTTGTGTCAGTTGCCTCGAGCAAACAAAGGAAGTAGATGAGGCTCGAGGCGGCTTTGTGAGAGTTAGTGTGAGGTGTGTGGTACGGTATGTGAGGGAAGTGTTGCTTTCTGGCTGAGGGGGTTGTGTTTTTCAGGTAGGTGTTTGGTCCACAGCCAACAATTTCAAATCAGAGTGAAGTCTGCAAGTGAGCATCACTGGTTCATTGGAGGAGGCACAAACACTAAACATCCTTTTCATTATAATGTTTAAGACAACAATGACGAAAGTAAGCCAGTGGAACGAATTCACTAGATACACAATTTGCATTACCGAAACAAATATCGTTAAGCCCCTGAAATTATGAACGACATATTTGGCGGTACTTTCCACAAAAGGGAACCAGTCTTTGCACACACACACACACACACACACACACACACACACACACACACACACACGCACACACACGCACGCACGCACGCACGCACGCACGCACGCACACACACACACACACACACACACACACACACACACACACACACACACACACACACACACACCTCTCTTCCAAGAATGCATTTAAAGATGTCCTAATGATCCTGAAAGATTGGCTCGGCTGTGCGGGAAAATAATGCAAAATTACATAAAGCACACGTTACATATCCTGAGAAAAAAAAAGTATAAGAAACATTAGAAGCACACTCATACAAACCAGTTATCAAGTAAAGTTTCTTCCATGAAGACAACTTTGTAGTAACACCACTGGGAGAACATTGAGATGTTTTAAAATTCATCTGTGCATTATGCTTTTCTGTTTCACAATTATAGCTCAACATTGACTTGAACGTGTTTACATCAAGTTGTATATAATTCTATTTACAAATATAAATACAAAGCCTGGTCAAACGTATGATGACGTCAAAAACAGCTACACTTCTACTATACTGTTTTCATCAGATTCAAACATGATCATTTTTAGTGAGTTTTAAGCTTCAGGTTGTTGCACTTTTTTTGTTTTGAACAGAAATTCAAAATGATTCCAGAAATATCTACTGATATGACACTTCCAGATTGTGTAATTAATACTATCTTTTCCAAGATTACGAAAAATACATTTCTTTTTGTTTCAAATTCCAATTTCTTTGATCACAGTATTTGTCACTAAGATTCTTTGGAATATTCTCGTCTGATGCCATTTTAAGTTTATGTGTATTTTCTGTGTAGTCTAGATGACACATTTGTTCCATTCATTTCTTTGATTGTTGAAGTCTCTTCTGTCCATTTTCTCCAATTGTTGGGCGTCGTGCTGTCATAGCATAAAATGTCATAATACAGTTGTGTTCCCTTTTTAACTAAGTTCAGCTCAACCAGCAGAGAGATGACCATTTATTATTATACTGTTCTTACCGTAAATTTTTTCATCGCCGGCTTTCTAACAGTAAAAGTAATGAAATCCACATTTGAAAATGTTAAAATGTCAAAATGAATCATTAAAACATGAAAATACCCCGTTTTCTTTGAAGACGTTTTTGACGTGTGTGACGCCTTTGGAAGACCAGTTATGATAGGAAGGAACTGTGGTATTTATTTTCATTCTTTCATTGAAACGAGTACATTCTGCAAAAGTTTTATTTGGGTTTTAGGATCAAACTTATTTTAGATAAATTCATAGGACTTCAAAGCGTCAGTTCAAGTTTTTGTCTTAAACACGTCAAATATCTTTTGACCATCAAATTTCAAGTAATCAAAAAAGGCAATAGGTAGCCATGAAACCTGGGTTTTATGTGTTAACTCACGCATAGTATCTTGCAACACAGCTAGAAACCTCTTCGCCAACTTTGGAAGAGAAAGCCAGTTCAGCCGTTGTTACAAATAGCATGTTTCTTCAAGCAAAAATTTGACAGAATTGGTGAAGAAGTTGGTGTTTGATATTCGATTGAATGTCACGGGAAGCGTCTGAATGTAGCGCCTAAAGACAGCTTTGCAGTCGGCTCTGCCTTGAGAGAGTGTATTGCAAAACATTCAGAGCTTGGCCTATAACTGAGAATAGGCGCTATATAAGAACTCTGCACAATGATAATAATAATAATTCATATACTTTGTAACTGTGCTTTGTTTATCGTTTTTTTTGTTTTGTTAATTCTACTTCTGTTATTGGTGTTATTGTTGTTGCATACGCACCAACTAAAAAAAGTAATCAGTTATGATACTCATGTAATTACTGCATTTGCACCTGGGTTTGTCTAAACAGCAATGAAATTTTGTACGGGATTAAGCTCAGAAAGAATTGTCTTGCTTCATTTGGCAATGACTTTTAGATGTTTGCTAACTTTCTTTTCATGTCATTCAAAGCAGAGTTCTGTAAATTGAAGGCATCCCTGAAATCTTGCCAGGAATGATTATCACAAACTTTCTCTGCAGCTACAGAAATGAAATCGTACTGGAGGACTCAACAATTGGATATCATCTCTCCCGATCACATATCTTTGACAAAACTGCTGATAATTGTGGGTTCGTATTTTCAAGAAGTCCCTTGAAAATTGTTTTGCATAGATGTGGCGACAAACAGTCTGCAGGCTATGTCTGTGAATATGAAACTCATTTGAGTTCTTCTCCCCCAAAATCAACCAAAAAACTGCAGATAGCCACCCTTGCAGCTTACAACAGTTCGTTTATGAACTCTGAGAGTCTGATACTCTGTCCCAAGGGTCATGTGACCCATACATTTCTAGCATATGACTTAAAAAGTGACTGCTGGGTTCCTGACCTGAGACAGGACAGCTGGAGACACTCCGCGAGTCAGTGCTCTGCACCTGTTCATCCACTTCCCCCTTCCTTTCAGTGTGGCGGAGAGAGAGAGTCGGTGCCTTACACATTGGTGTGTGACCATCGCCCAGACTGTTGGGACGGCAGTGATGAGAGTTTCTGTGTCTTCCACAACCCTAGAGGATCAAGTGATGCGTTTGTTTGCTCAGGGAGCAAGACTGCACAATGTGGACAGACACAAGAGGTTCTCTCTCTCTCTCTCTCTCTCTCTCTCTCTCTCTCTCTCTCTCTCTCTCTCTCTCTCTCTCTCTCTCGTAAACAGTAACACAAATTTCATGTACAATGCAAAAACAGACAAGTAAATGTTTTTGAAACTTTCCAACAATACAATTCAATAATCAAAGAAGAAAGAAGAAAAAGGAAGGAATCACAAATACTCTACCTTTTTTCGTCTACAAGGCATTCGAGGAACACATAAATCTGTTATGTCTGACCATGCAGGTTGCAGTCATTAAATAGAATTTACACATGCATGAAAATATTTTCTAAAATTTTATGA
>CM065715.1:90606852-90621852 GCA_033310375.1 Conus canariensis
AAATTGACAGAATTGTTATCATCGGTTTTGGATCGGCTTACTACCCTTGAACAGTCAGTTGAGGTTTTGTCTCAGAAATGCAATAGTATTCCGACCAGCAGTGTACAACAGGCTTCAGTCCCTGCTGGTGAGGGAGGAGGTGTTTCAGTCGTACAAAGTGCTGTGGATTAGAGGTCAGGGGTGAAGGATCGGACGAAAGAGACGCCCCCTCGCTCACAGGCCAATAACAGCAGTACGAGACAGGCACCCAGTGAGGAGCGTCCTTTTCGGATTCCAGACCCTCCTAGGGGAAAATCTCGAAGTCAGGTATTTGGTGCAGCAGGTTTCAGTCCAGTAAGAGCAAATTCCAAGCATGGCAACAAACAACTTAGAAATTTATCAGGAGCATCGGCTTCTGATCTTGTCTTGAAGAACCGTTTTAGTTCTTTGGTGGACAGTGAAGTTTCTGGAGAAGAGGGCTGATAGATTTTCTTTTAACTACCTAACATGGACATACTCCAGTGGAACATAAGGGGAGTTAAAGCAAATTGTCGGGACCTTGAGCTGTTATTGACAGAGTATAGGTCTCCGGTAATTGCTCTTCAGGAAACCATTTTAACTGCAAGCAAGAAGCATGAGATTCCTGGTTTCTCCTGCTTACTCAAGCCAGCTTCTGCAGACTTTTCAAGGAGAGGCGTTTCTCTTTATATTCATAATTCGGTACTACATACAGAAATTCCACTTCAGACGGATCTGGAGGCAGTGGCAGCTCGTATCTCGTTAAACAAGACCGTTACGATAAGCTGTTTGTATCTGTCTCCATCTTTTGTGATTTCGAAGAGTCAGTTGGATGGTTTAATTTCTCAGCTCCCTCGCCCATTTCTTTTATTGGGTGACTTGAATGGCCATTCTCCACAATGGGGAAGTAACTGCACCAATTCCCAAGGGAAAGTTCTTGAAGATTTTATATCGGATCATGATCTCTGTCTTCTGAATTCAGGCTCACCGACCTTTTGTTCTCCTTCTGGTTCTTTGACTCACTTGGATTTGTCCATTTGCGACCCTTCTTTATTTTTGGACTCAGAGTGGCAGGTTCATTCGGACCTAAGCGGGAGTGATCACTTCCCGATTTTTATTTATTTTACGAAGCAATTGCAGGAGTCCCCTCGGGAAACATGGAAGTTTCGCTCTGCAGATTGGAGTCTTTATCAGCAACAGATTTTAAGTAGACTGCCTATGAATCTGTTGCAGAGTTATGATGATCCTGTTTGCAGTTCACGAAAGTGACTGTAGAGAGTGCTAAGGAAGCTATTCCCAAGTCCCGTGATAAACCAAATGATGTTAAGACCCCTTGGTATGATAAAGAGTGCAAACTTTGAAGAGTAAGAGAAAGGGTGCTCAAAGACTTTTTGCTAGGTTTCCTATGGTGGGGAACAAAGTTAAACATCAGGCGTGTAGGGCTAAGTGTCGGTATACTTTTAAAACTAAGAAGAAAGAATCTTGGAAAAATTTTTGTCCAAATCTGTCCTTTAAGGTCAATTCAAGGAAAGTCTGGAAACTAATCCGTAAGATTAAGGGAAAGTCGGTTACATCAGTTATAAAATGTTTGCAAGTAAACGGATCGATTATTACTAATACAAAAGGAGGTTGCTAACTTGTTAGCTGTTACTATCCATCAAAATTCGTCAGCTGATCACTATTGCAAGGAATTCCAGCGTATCAAAAGATCAGCGGAGTCAAAATCTTGTTCCTTCGTGCCAGATAGTTCTGAGGATTGCAACTGCGTTTTCAGCATGGATGAGTTAAAGGACGCCATTTTGAAAGCCAACAACTCAGCTCCTGGACCAGATGACATTCATTATCAATTTATTCAACATTTGCCAGCTGAGGGTTTAAAGGTGTTGTTGTCTCTGTTTAATCATGTTTGGTGTTCAGGATATTTTCCACCTTCTTGGAGAGAGGCGGTTGTTATCCCTATTCCTAAACCAGGGAAAGATCATTCGGATCCTAACAACTATCGTCCTATAGCTCTTACTAGTTGCTTATGTAAAACTATGGCGAGAATGGTATATTCTCGATTGTTATGGCAGTTAGAATGTCAGGGGGCCTTAGATGTTTCCCAGTGTGGATTTCAGAACAACCGCAGTACTGCTGATCACCTGGTTCGATATGAGTCTTTTATCAGGAATGCTTTGATTAATGGAGAACATGTAGTTTCTATTCTTTTTGATTTAGAAAAAGCTTATGACACAACATGGAGGCATGGAATTCTTCAGGACTTGAAGGCACTTGATTTCAAAGGTAATTTGCCAATGTTTATTGCTATTTGTTTGTCTAACAGGCGTGTTAGACTTCATTCGGCCTTTTCGGATCCTTTTGAGGAGGAGATGGGTGTCCCTCAGGGTAGCATCCTTTCTCCACTTCTGTTCAATCTCAAGATTAATAACATCATCAGTCAGTAAAGTCTGGAATTGACAAGTCATTGTTTGTTGACGACTTCTCCATCTCTGCCAAGGGGAAAACTTTGGCTGCAGCTGAGCGTCAACTTCAGTTGTGTGTTAATCGTGTTCAGCAGTGGGTTACTGAAAATGGATTTAAGTTTTCAGCTACTAAGACAGAGTGTATTCATTTCCATAGGAAAAGATCTCAGGTCTTAGAACCAGCTATCAGTCTCAATGGTCAGGTAATTAAAGTTTCCAAACAAGTGAAATTTTTGGGGGTTATTTTTGATAATAAGCTTTCTTTTTTGCCTCACATGAAGTACATTAAACAATCTTGCCAGTCAGGTTTGAATGTTTTGAAGGTTATTGGTCACACTGATTGGGGTGCAGACAAGCGAACTTTGTTGCGATTGTATCGGGCTTTGGTGAGACCAAAGCTAGATTATGGGTGTGTGGTATATGGCTCTGCATGAAAGTCTTACCTCAAAGCTCTTGATCCAATTCATCATCAAGGACTGCGGATTGCTCTGGGAGCACTTCGCACATCTCCAAAAGAGAGTTTGTATGTTGAATCTGGTGAACCCCCTCTGGAGCTAAGGAGATTGTGTCTTTCCATGAATTACTATCTGAAACTGAGGGCTAATCCAGAAAACCCTGCCAATGATATTGTCATGAACCCGCCTTTTAGAGCCAAATATGACTTAAAGCCAAATGAGATTCCTCTACTGGGTATTCGTATTTTGCCCCACTTCGGGGCAGCTGGCATTGACCTTGATGCTGTTGATGACGGTCCATTACAGACTGATGTACCTCCCTGGAAAGTCGCCAGTCCAGAGATCAATTTATATTTAACTCAATTTCGAAAGGAGGTCACCTCGAGTGCTGCATATAAACAACTTTATCTTGGGCAATGTGAACTTTATAAAGATTTTATCAAGATTTTTACACATGGTTCTAAAAAAGGTGAGAGGGCTGCAGCTGCCATTGTGTGTGATAAAAATTTTCAGGAGCCTACTTTGTTAAGATTGCGGGATTGGTCGTCTGTTTATACTGCTGAACTGAAGGCTTTAAATCTGGCCCTCAGTGCGGTGTCCAGGTCAGATCAGAACGATTTCCTCATTTTATCGGATTCATTGTCGGCATTGTCGGCTTTATCGACAAGAGAAGTTTCACATCCAGTTTTGGCTGATATTCATGATCTTCATACTCAGCTTGTTTCTTCGAGAAAGTATATAGTTTTCTTGTGGGTCCCCAGCCATATGGGAATCTATGGTAACTCAGTGGTGGACAAAGCAGCCAAACAAGCTCTCTGTGCAAGTCTTTCCAGGGGGCCTATGCAGTTTGTTCCTCACTCAGATCTACGTCATGAATCTAGTTTGTATTGTCGTGAACTGTGGCAGAGTGAATGGTCTAATCAAATTCATAATAAATTGTTTATAAAATTTGCCCAGATTTAACCAATCCTTTCTCATCGGTGGTACGTAACCGTAAAGAGGAATCGGTTTTGTCACGGTTACATATTGGGCACAGCTATATAACGCACAGTTGGATACTCAGAAGGGAAGACCCCCCATGGTGTGTTGCGTGTGACAGCTTGTTCAGTGTTAATCATTTTTTGACAGAATGTGCTGATTTGATGTGTATCAGAGAGAAGTTCTTTTCCACCAGTGATTTATCAATTCTTTTTCGTGAGATTTCAGTAGATCTTTTTTTTTTTTCTTTTTTGAAAGAGGTAAACTTATTTTATAAAATATAGTGTTTTAATAATGTATACAGGTGTCGTTGGAGTTGAACAGATAATTGTGCTTTTGTCCTCATAAATTTTAAGCGATGTGTTAATACTAGTGTGGGTATTTGTATCTAGAGACTCAGCAGATATGATAGCTGAGGTCCTGATTTGGCTCTTAGTAGTCCGCTGGACCCTATAAACACTAACTAACTAACTAACTAAATTGAAATTCGAACTCATATTGTATATACTGTATATGAATTCACGTGTGAACAATACAAAATGAAAGCAATCATTAAAATGCAATTAACTATCAACACACTGACATAATTATAAGGTGTCAGTTCACTGAATTTTCTGCCACAAGAATGCTGCAACAGACACATGTTTTGGCTTATTTCCATGGCTTGGAGGTGCCCGTCTCCTTTGCATATATCCTGATGTGTGCTAAACAAATTTACTTTCGATTTTTGAAAAGCAACAAACCGAAGAGACAAAATACCTTGTGGAAGAAGGAAGAGGAAGTTTGTTTTTTTCTTTCTAACTGGGCCCTCCATCGTTTTTCTTATCATAAAATTACTGTTGAGAACGTACCGTTTTAAGAGTCTATCAGATACAGATGCAGATTCAGGAGGTTGTGGAAATGCATATCCAATATGTTGTCAGGGTAGAGACTTACGTCGTCTCTTTGGTGGTGGGTGACGTCAGCAAAATATATGTTGCAGACAAATCAGGAGAAAATAGCGCCCGTCTTTTCGTTGCAAATAGAGTCATCTTTTATCAGCTTATTGGTCAAGCATATGGATTCAGGTAGTCAAATATTTGACTACTGAGATAACGATTGGGGCATCGGTGTCTGCTTTACAGGTGTAATATTTCGCACACGTGCATTGACATTTTCTGTCTTTGATAGACCTGATAAACTTACTATTGGGACGAAACTGTTTCAGTCGTACCTACCAGCAGCATATGTCCCAGAAAAATGGCGAGGTTACTCTCATTAAGCATGAGCTCTAATATAATTTGCAGATTGTCAAACACCATCTCCAGACGTCCATCAAACAGGTGGCCTGCTGGTCTAGCTGGCAGTCCTTTCAGGTTAGAACTCTGTAACAGCTTGTAGCAAAAACCAGGATGTTGGTGCATGAAATAGATGTCAGTAAACCCTACCCTTTTAAGACTGCTTAGTTGAGTACAGGGACAGTCAGAGTCAGTATCGTACAGGTGTCAGAATGAACATACATGACAATGATGTTGTCAGACTCTCGCTCACGCAACTTTGACAAACAACCAGTAAGACAAAACAAAAGTAAGTTCCACCTTTTGATCAACAACTAAACTACACTATTTACATATGTCTACGTTGTTTCACAAAAATCATACACACATTTCCGAATTTTCATGGACTCAAAGAAACCTTTCTCTTTCCAGGTTCGCACTCACAGTGCTGAACAATATATTCCATTATTACAAAGTCTTCTGTTCTTCACAAATATATAACAGTTTCTTTTCTAGTATCCGATATATCTGCAACCTCTCATCAACTTACAAAAAATACGCAAACTGTGCCTGTGCCCCTCTCAACAAAAATAGACTACAACCTTACCTCATTAAGGGGAAGAAAAATTCCTGAAGGAAAATGAAAAACATACTAAACACCATATTATTCTTTATCTAAATGTTTATTGTCTCTCCTTTCATTTTCTTCACTTTAGCTTAGTTGAGGTCTTGGCTGGGCGTGACCTTTAATCTATTATTACCGAAGACACCTCCCATGTCTTTAAAAAAAAAAAAAAAAAAAACTAAGACGCATGATTGCTCGCTGAGCCTAGTTGTCTTTACGGTGCTGTCGACCTGTCTTTTCTTCTGTGCTCCAATTACCTATCCTACAGGTAAAAAAAATCAATCGTCCTGACCTGTCGGTTCACTGCTCAGCATGCATGTTTGCTGCACAGTTTACATGAACAGACCAGCACAGGTAGAGACTTCAATATCCGTTTTTCCCATTGCCTGCACAAGCGATCCATGTTTTCTGTCAACACACTCCCTCATAAATAAACATGTCAAATCACCAAGAACTTGGACACAATTCCTGACAGAGATACATTTTTTTTTTCTTTTTGAATTCCTTTTCATCTGGTACATCAGAATCTGTGCCAATATGGTATCCTGTTGGCGAGTACTGGTACTCAGTTGGGAACATTTGTTGTAGAAAGGGATGGCGTCCTCATGCTGGTGGCCAGGGGAGTAACAGGTTGCAAAGGAGGGACAGTCCAGTGAGCGGTGCTAGACACACAGTTTTAACAAGAGATCAAGCAAGTCTATCTAAATAGACGAAATCACTACCAGAAATGGTATTGCATTACGTTTCACTTTACAGTGCGATGATGAGCAGTTCACGTGATTGAACGTAGAATTTACAATGATTTTAGAAAAGAATCCACAAATATGAAGTTCAATATTCATCTCATGTGAGCATGTATCTCACTTGAAGAAGATGAGCAATGAGCTGACACAGCCATGTGTTTGAAACGCCTTTGATGTTCCAAGTGTAGCTTTGTCTGGCAGCTAGCCAGTTTCCAGTTTCTGCTCATTCAAAGTGGGGAAGGAGGCCAAGAGAATATGTGTCTAGGGATAGGGGGGATCCCTTTGATACAGATGAGAGAGAGAGAGAGAGAGAGAGAGAGAGAGAGAGAGAGAGAGAGACAGAGAGAGAGAGAGAGAGAGAGAGAGTGTGTGTTGTGTGTGTGTGTTGTGTGTGTGTGTGTGTGTGTGTGTGTGTGTGTGTGCTGGGGGTGTAAGGATATCAAGGATGGTGTTGGTGATGTCCACTGTATCACAGAAGGAATGTTTTTTTCAAGCTTTCTTTTCCAGTGATAAAAGAGTTTTCCAGAAAAAAAGGATGCATGTAAGGTATTGAGGCTAAAAGTAAGTGCCAGTAAAATGCAAATAGCCCCAAAAGAAAAAAAACAACCTTTATCAGCTAATAAATCAACAAAATCAAGTCATACTGAGTCTTTGTCATTTCAGTTTACCTGTGATGAAAGCTTTTTTGCTGACTATCCGAGTTCTGTCTTTCAACCAGCTCTGCTACACACTAACAAAACTATTACGAAATGTCCAGAAAGTCATTTACAATGTCTGGATGATGGCTACTGCTTGCCTGTCTTTCTGCGATGCAATGGCGTTAACGACTGTCCAGGAAAAGAGGATGAAGAATCGTGTGACGACTATGTCTGTCCTGGATACTACCGTTGCTACAATTCCAAGGTATGCCTCCATCCAGTTAACATGTGTGATGAACATTTTCAATGTCCACAAAAAGATGATGAACTACTTTGTCACATGAGGTGCCCAGTTCAGTGCATTTGCAATGGCCTGGCCTTCACTTGCAGGGAACCGTTTGAAGCTTTTACAGAAACTGACCTGCGTTTCTTGGATGCTGGAAACAGCAGGATGGCGCCTTCACAGCTGAGACACAATTACATGCTGATTTACTTAAATCTGGTTCATTGTGGTCTGAACGAGACTGGAACATTGTACTTTCCTAACCTGATCAGCTTAGATTTAAGCGATAATTTTATCACATGGATAAGCACGGAGCAGTTGTACGGGTCGTCACATCTCACGGAGCTTAAATTGTCTAATAACCCCGTGACGGCGCTGTTCACATCAAACACGTTTTCGTTTGAGGTCATTGAATCTTTGAAACACTTAGATCTTTCACGTGTTAAGATGAGAGACTTCAACGTCAGTGTAATGAAAGTGTTTCCACGCTTGGAAGTATTGAATTTGTCACACAGTGAGATAGAACGAGTTTCCAGAAAAGGTTTTCAAGTGCTAAGCATGATAAACGTCCTAGATTTACGTGGATGCCCTTTAACTAGATTTTCAAATGAAATAATGAAAGGTTTAAACAGACTTCAAACTGTATACACGAGCAGTTATAAGATTTGCTGTACTCATGTTCTTCCACACGCGTTCAATGTAAGGAACTGCCATGGACCATCTGAACCCATATCATCTTGTGAATCTTTGCTAGGGTCTCCATTGTATAGAATCTTATTTGTCACTTGTGCATCATGCATCCTGTTCTTTCACATGGGTGGTATAACTGTTTATTTGTGTCGAAGGTCAGATAACAACAAAACTAGTGTTAAAATCGTCATGACTCATCTATTGTGCTGCAACACTCTTATGGGATTATATCTGTCCATTGTGTCACTGGCAGATCTGGAATACCGTGGCTTTTACTTATGGAAAGACACCACCTGGAGACATAGTTCTTTGTGCCATCTGTGTGGATTTTTATTCATCCTGTCCTCACATGTTTCTACATGTCTTATCTGTCTTCTTACCATAGAGCAATACATTGTACTGCGTTGTTCAAGCACTCCCTTTGCTCCCAGCACAGCTGCTGTCCATGTAACATGCATGGTAATTTGGACTGGAGGGGTTTCTCTTGCATCACTTCCACTCATCCCTGGGACAAGTTATGAACATGTGTACAGCCAGACAGGCATATGTCAGCCTCTTGTATCGCTGTGGAAAGGCTCAGCAAAGCAAGCAAAAGTACTCATGTTGGTCGCAGGACTGTTTGTTTCTTTGGATACAATCATTCTCATTGGTCAGACCTGTATTTTTGCTGTTAACCGACGATGGAACAGCCTTCTCTGGCAGTTAAAAACGGGTCAGAGTCGGTCCACTGACTCTTACTTGGCCAGCCGCACGTCATCACTGGCTCTGTTTGACACGCTCTGTGGGTTGTCTTTGTGCCTCTGCATCACGTTTATCATAACAGATGTTCCGATGCCCAGGCGCATGTGGTTAGGAGCAGCAACGTTTTTATTCCCCATGAAATCAGTTTTTCACCCTGTTATGTATTTGTTTGGGTACGCCAGAGAACAACAAACATTAAAGCAGAGAAATCGAGTGTTTCAACGGTTAGGCGTGAAAATGTAGATGCTGTAAAGCCAGAATTCAGGATTTGTTTCTTTGTTATATTCTGATATTTTCTTTCTAGTAACATCAAGTGGCTGCTGTGCGAACATAAATTTGCAAGTGTTGAACAACTGGAATTTAAAAAAAAAGAGAGAGAGGACGCGTACAAATCTTTAACTCTTTCCAACCTCATACATGTTTGGCTAATTTTATTGCTACCTCGAAAATTTGACGGAATAGCTGCAATAAATGATTGAAATTATAGTAGGTAAAACCATGAAAATCCCAAATGGCAACGTACAGTAACTAATACATAACATAGAAATGTAAGCATTTTAAAGGAAGAGAACAATTACACGGATGTGATACAAAATGGTATGGATAAGGTCTATGTACAAATGACAACAATGCAGTTGGAAGAAAATATTAAGAACTGTTTGTACAGATAGAGACTCAATAAACATTCAAATTCCGGAATACAAGCGAATATTCTGTTATTGGAAACTGTTTCCATACAGACATGAGAAGAGAGAGAGAGAGAGGAGAGAGAGAAGAGAGAGAGAGAGAGAGAGAGAGAGAGAGAGAGAGAACATGATAAACTTCATTGCATTGCATGTTTTCAAGTAAGCATTTAATCATGCAGTTTTGTGTTCATGTGCGTGTGTACGAGTGTATATGTCAATGTGCATGTGTGTGTGTGTGTGTGTGTGTGTGTGTGTGTGTGTGTGTGTGTGTGTGTGTTCGTGCGTGAACGTGCGTGATTGTGTGCGTGTGTGTGCGTGCGCGTGCGTGCGTGCGGCTCGTGTGTGTGTGTGTGTGTGTGTGTGTGTGTGTGTGTGTGTGTGTGTGTGTGTGCGTGCGTGACTGTGTGTGTGGGGGGGGGGGGGAGGGGTGCAAGGTAAACTTTGACAATGGCATTTCCTCAGCAACTACAATCACTAAATTAATTAAACTTGGTAGAAGATAAATGTTGAATTTATTTTTCTAGCCATTCTCCGCCTGAAGTGTCCCTAATTTGTTACAGGGTTGTTGTTTTTTCCCACAGAGACAAAGCAAAGGTGAGGGGGAGAGACAGCAGCAAAGCGGAACTGGTTAATCAAAGGAAGAACTGATCAGTAGACAATTAGTATAGTTAATGCAACCAGTGGCTATCCACATGTGTACTATTACTATGACATCTCCAACATACAGTTTACTCACTTTCACAGAGTAATTGTTGCTGTTTACATGTACTACTGTTTTAAAATGATGTGCTACCATTAATGATGGGACATGCTGTGTGAGTGCATGCAAATGTTAACATGCGAAAGATTTATAATGTGCTCATGCACTGTATGTGAGTAAACTATAGTATTAGGGGTGGGTAGAGTGGGAAGGAGTTGACTGCATGTTAAGTTTGATATGAACGTACGTGTGTATGTCGGTACTTGCATGGGTGTGTACAAGAGCTTAAGATGTAATTATTGCATAAGGAAAATGGGTAAAAATATTACATAATTACCAATCAATGAGGATCAAAGCTATGGACATATGAAAATCAGTGAGGATCTACCAAATATGGAAAAAAAGAACAATAACGCATTAATCCTTTAACATCGAATTAGCAAATAAGACACTAAGAAAGCAACAGCCAACACATGCATTTGCATGTCATTAAAATATATATATATATATATATATATATATATATATATTTACATATATGAAATATATTATGCGTGCGTGCGTGTGTGTGTGTGTATGTGTGTGTGTGTGTGTGTGTGTGTGTGTGTGTGTGTGTGTGTGTGTATGAGTGCGTGCATGCACGGGCATGCATGCCTGTGCGTGCGTGCGTTCTTGCATCCGTATTTGTGTACGTGCGTGTATATGCGTGTGTGTGTGTGTGTGTGTGTGTGTGTGTGTGTGTAGTGTGTATGGCATGCGTGCGTGCGTGTGTGTGCATGTGCGTGTGTGTGTGTGTGTGTGTGTGTTTTTAAAAACGACATTACTGTCACAGAAATGGGGGTTTGGGATGATGAAAACTGAGTCAATCACAGGAATATACCAACTGGACAATTAATCAAACACTCCGAAAAAATGCGGAGAAGTGAATAACTGTTCAAAACATTTTCAAGAGAAATGGAAGACTCGGATAAAAACTGTCGTCCCACTCTCAGAGATACTGGTTCTTTGACTTTGGAGCAGTGAACAAGTAAATGACTGATCGTTATTTCTCTTCCGCACATGCACTGGACATTTTTGCTGTATTTTGTGCAGAGTGCATTTAAACGAAACCTATACATCAGGCTGGAAACAGACCTCGAATAAGTTCCGGACAAGAACACTAAAAGAGGTTTAATATTTCCTCTGTTCTTAGCATTTATGCAGTGCTGACTGTAGTGACACTTTAGATTTTTAAGTTTCTCGTCAAACATTTTGTATGACGCGTTTACTAAACATGTGTAACCTTCTTGTAAACCTAACCGCATTTTAGCTGGAACTGAACTATCATGATTGTTTGCTCCTTTTCTTGCAGCTCGATCAGCCCATTCATTTGAAACGATTCCACAGTGGGAAGGCACCCAACAGAATGTGACGCTGGTTCCTTTCAATGATAAACGATGAACAGTGTGTTTAATTTCAATTATCAATTCCGATTGCATTTTCTTGTTTAAAGATTTAAGTGCCTGTAAGACCGATTTGGAATCAACACACAATAAAATCTGAAATACGTTTTTTTCGGAAAATCAGAAATGTACTTCAGGGCCTTCAATACTGCAATTAACTCAGCAGTAAAAATAGAAACATTTTCACATATTATGTAAAACCGTTTCTCTATTTCTAAAGCTGGTATAACGAAGGCAGCTCCTACTTTTCTGTTCCCAAGTACAGACCCATCTGTATAAATCTTTAAATGTTCAGAATATTTGTTATCAATATGGGAGCTGACGGAACTTTTCAGGATATTAGGTGAATCATTTTTGGATAAGTTTGTGTGATCTATGTCAAGCTTCAGATTGTTCATCTCCCGTGTAGGTATAGGTGAGTAGGAAGGTTTTGTTGCTATTTCTATTCTGTTTAATTTTGATTTTTTTAAAGATCTGAAGTAAATGTGTTTATGGATTTTAATGATTTGATGGATTTAGCCCTTTTTTTGCAAAATGAAGATCGGACCTCACGCAAACTTAGGGTTCTGTAAAATTTTCGAACGAGGAGCTTCGTAAAACATATTTGGCAGCAGAAAGATATCTTAGCGCACCAAGAGGTAAAACACCTGCTTCTTATAGGTTCCTAAATTTGATGCATGCAATGGAACTCCAAGGGAAAGTTTATAGACTTTGCAGACAACACTTTTCATTTTAGTCAGTAATGTTGTGGAGCACTGAAAAATACCTCCTGTGCATACGTCAATTTGGAACGCACAAGTGACGTTGACAGTAATATTAATATTTTTGTATCCTGTCCCCACTTTTGTTTGCTAATGATTTTTAAGAAGTTTAAGCTCCTTCTTGCTTTAGTTAGTATATGCTCAATATGGCTGGTCCAGGAAAGTTTTGACGTGAGATAAACACCCAAAAACTTAGTTGTTTGAGTATATCGTATGACTGAACCATGGATAGAAAATTCAGGAAGTTTTTCAGGGTTGTATCCTGAATTGAAAAGCATCATATTGTTTTTTTCAAGAGATGATGAAAGACCATTTTCAGTCATATATTTACTTATTTTATCGAGTTCGTGTTGGTATAACTTCTTGGTGTAATTCAGAGCTCTGGTTGGAGTTTTTCTTTTCATTGATACTTTCATCCATAAACATATGTCGTCGGCATATTGACCTAAAACTGCATCTTTCGATAACCCCCTAGGAAGATCTGACATTAGAATATTGAACAAGATGGGGGCAATGACTGATCCCTGAGGAAAGCCCATATGAAGAGATCTAAATTGGAGTACGTATTCCCAATCCTTGTCTGTATTGATCGATTAAAAAGAAAGCTTTTGATAAAATCAAACATATTACCCACAATACCAACTTTTCGTAACTTTGTCAGTAGTCGATTGTGCCACACTTGGTGGTAAGCCTTTTTGACGTCAAAAAAAACGTAGCAAGAACATTCTTTCGTCTGGCAAACTGTTACTTAATTTGAGTAGTTAGTTTTACCGGTGATCAATGGTTGATCTACCTCTTCTAAAGCCTGCCTGATTAATTGGAATAACCTTATACTTTTCACAATAGTGATTAAGTCTCCTTAATATAATTCTCTCCATAAGTTTACATGTATGTGACGCAATTGGTCTATAGCTGTTTTTATCATTCCGGGGGCTTTCCTTGTTTGTGAATGGGTACAACAATTGACTGCTTCCATACGTTTGGTAGTTGTCCACTTTCCCAGCATTTTTGAAAAATAAAATGTAAAAACTAGAGACTTTTCCAGTGGTATCATCCTTTTGATGGATTGGTGGATAATAGTAATTATCTATCTTTGGCAGCTTTTCTTTCTTAACATTCAAGGACTGAAAAGACAGAATCTTGTGATCGTGTTGTGCAAGATGGTGAACTAAGCAGTCTAAATTTTTAACAATGGAACGACATTTCCACTGGAATATATCAAAAATGTTCTCATTAGTTCTACTCATTATTGGTAACCAGTCGTATTATGTTAAATGATAAATCAAGGTAGTCTCAGAGATTTACGTACACTGAGAGGAGAACAATTAAGAAGAAAAAGTGAAGCAAGGAAGGTGCGTGAGAAGAAAAGTAGAGAAGTATGTAAAAAAAAAAAAAAAATATATATATATATATATAATAATAATGAAATTAAAAAAAAACATTTCTATATGCGTTAAACAATAGCTTAAATCATCTAATTCTGTTTATACTAAATGCACTTAAATGTCTAGTAGGCATAAAGTCATTAATGGCGAAGAACAATGGGAAATGCTCAGCTTCGTAAATGTCAGTGAATCTTGATCTCTGTGACAAAAGTTACCACAAGTGTTGATCAAACATGTCCCAGTCACTCAAAGCATAGAAGCGGTTATGCCAGGCGTGGTGCTGTGGGCCAGGGTAGGACTGGGGTCGGTGGAATCTGGGCTGACGCGCAGGCCGTTTCGGGGTTTCGGACGCGACGTCCAATGTTGCCAGCCAGTATGCTGGTGCCTCTTGTAGTGGGGTGAATGCCGTCCCTGAGGTGATGTTTCTTCAAGTTGTCGTGTTTACTTATAAAGACGTTGCGTATCTCCAATAGTTCGGACGTGATGGCAGCATTGAATAATTCTCTCTTTGCCTCCAGCGTCTGGTCTTTGACAGTGGTAACATTGCTTACTACGAACTGCGTTTTGGGTTTTTTTTCTTGGCAGCTTCCTTCAAAGTGGTAGCAAATGACTTGCTTAACTCGATACTGTTCTTAGATTTAAAGTCGTTGATTCCAGAGTGTATTACAACATCTATATTTCTTGAGTCGGAGCTGACAGCTTTCTGCACGTCGGTTACAGTAGAGATCTTTTTCATGGAGGTTTTGAAATTGTATGACCTCCCCAATCTGTCCCCATGTACGCTGATTCAGCACCGAGTCATGCAGAATCAAAACTTCAGGCATATTCTCACGTTTTTTTGTTTTGTTTTGTTTTTCGAGTCGTGTTCAGCCAGAGTGCTTTTGTTTGACGTCAGACTTACTTACGTCATGGGCAGATCTGTGGAGTTGTTTACCAGATCCATTCTGAGTCGGTGTAGAGGCCTTGTTCCGTGAAGGTTCCTGCTGCGCGGTGTTCGATGATGGCTTGGAACCCCCAGGAACAACAGCTGGTCTAGCTACAACTTCAGCGGAAGTCGGGGCTGCTATGCTGCCACTGTCCGTTTGTGTGCCTATGGTTGTCAAGGTGATCGGTTTCTTTTCATGGCACTGGGCACAATTCCTTTCGCCTTGTAAACTT
>CM065715.1:90624352-90639352 GCA_033310375.1 Conus canariensis
AACGTCGACGATGACGAGGATGATGATCACGATGATGATGTTGATGATGATGATGATGATGATGATGATGATGTGGAGGAGGAGGAGGAGGAGGAGGATACTGATGATGATGATGATGATGATAATGACGATAATGATGATGATGATGATGATGATGATGATGATGATGATGATGACCAAAAAGGAAAAAAAAAACTGGTTTTAAATGGTTAAATCACTGACTTGGTAGATTTGATAGATGCATTAATATGCACTAATAAAAACAAACTTGCGGAAATAATAACGTCAAGAAGAAATGTTTTAAATGTGCATGTATGTGCAAGAACAAATAAGAGCGAGAAGTTATCAAAGATCGTTCTCTTTGAGATGCAGTTACATTTGACAAGTTAATGTATGAGTGACGTTCGTATCATATGTTTTAAATTTGTTGGAATAAAAATAAAGACGGGTTTTCCTGAAACAGAATGAAAGGTGGACTGAGGAAAATGCAATTCCCGCAATTATGATTTTAATGTCATTTGAAACACAAATAGAGCCATAAACTAAGGTAGTAAATCAAGAGTGGCTCAGGAATAATTCTACTTGGGCTTGTGCATTTAAAAGTGCTTGTAGTTCTGAGTGACAGAATTAAAGATAAGTTCAAACGTTCAGTACGGTATGAACAACAAAAACTGTCACAAATTCAGTGTACTTTCACACATCAACTTCACTTGTTTATACAAGGATAAAATATACAAATCAATTTCACTCAAATTAGTCTTGGTTCAGGCTGATCTTTTTCCTATATCATCTCATCATTAAGAGAGGGGAATTTTTCGGCGAGTTGAGTTGGAGTCCACTTGGAATGACAGAACTTATTTGATGTTGGAGAGGAATATGGATCTGTCTCTATTTGCTGGTGACCGGTCCACTGTCTCTATTGGAGGCTGATCCATTTGGGCTGCTGTACTTGTCCAATAACAGGCAGACCCAGGGACAGGGGCGGTGACCCAGAATCTATTCACAAAACAGAATCTGGTTTGTAGTTAAGTAGCTGAGAGTCCAGTTTGTTGAGTTCTCACACTTGCTCTCTGGCTCCCAGTAAATGTGTGAGATCTCAGCTGACAAAGGATTCGACTAGCATAAATAAATCTGCCAGAATTATCAATCTCTACTTAAGTACTTCAATCAGATCTTTGAGTGGATTTTAATAAGTAGTAGGATACAGTAACAAAATGATCAACAATTGCAGGCAAAGAATTCTTCTATCTTTTTTATATATTTAATTGAAGCAACTTGGAATACACTTAGCCCAAATACACATGTTATTAGACTTAGAGTCACCTACTACAAAGCATTAAGACAATCAAGAGTATTCATAAATCAGCTTTACAGTTTCCACTCAGGCATAGGTAGACTCTTTTTTTTCCTGGCAGAAGGTATTATTCAGTGATCATCTTAACAGATAGTGTTGAATACTAGCAAAAACTCATGTTGTTAATATAGAATGTTAATCAAGCATCTTAACAGTATTTTTATGGAGTTATGGCAAACTATTACAATATAATACTCATTCATCCTCTTGATAAATGTCACCAAGTATTGGCATAAAGTTATACTGTTAAAACATAAAGCATGCATTCAAGCAATGCACAGTCTCAAGACTTAGAAACATAGCTTCAACTTTACGTTCTTCTGGGTCGATGAGTGAAACCCTTCACAGCATTTCAGAATAGGAGAGATGAGCATTCCACTATGTACCTGTTTTTCGGTTTTGGTTCACTGGTGGTGATCAGTCCTACGGCCTTTGGAGAGAAGTGAAGTGAGTAGTTTGGTTTCCCCTTTTTTAAGCTAAGCTACACATATGGTCACTGACGCTGTCTGATTGGCAAGCTGTGAGAAAAAAACATGACAGCCTATACTATCACTATAGAAAAGAGAGAGGGGGAAATGTTAGCAATCAGAGAGGGAAGGGGTGATATGCAATAGGAAGTCGTCCCCTATCACATACAGTATGAGGTATTGCGTAGAAGATTCGAGAACACTATCTCTTGTGAACACGTGCGGGTCATCTTCCCTGTGGCTTCGGTGAGTGGGGAGGGAGAGGGAGATGTGTGTGGTGTGTGGAAGGGGGGGGGGGGGGGTTCTGAACCAGCTGAGAGAGAAGATGTGCCCCTTGTCTTAACCACGTGCAATCAACTGCACGACTAGATAAGCGAAGGAGGAAGGGGAAAGAGGAAGGTTGAGTGAAGCTGGTGATTGACATGGGGTCAGCTAGTATCAAAGGAAACACCCAGTAGAATGTAGGGAGAGGGTAGGGGGAGGAGAGGGTTGAAGGGTAAAGATAGAGACTGAAAACTGACGTAGATTGGTAATCTTTAATTGCTGTTCGTGAGACAGAAAGAGAGAGAGAGAGAGAGAGAGAGAGAGAGAGAGAGAGAGAGAGAGAGGGGGAAGGTGGTGGTGGTGGTGGTGGCCGGGGGGCTGTAAAGGGTGGTGTGGCTGGCAATTGTCATGTCACCCCATTACTGTATAGAAACAAAATGAACTTCGCGAAATTTGAATTTTCCAGTCAAAAACACCTTTCTGACATTATATGATCATGTCAGTCTGAGCGTGATTTCACTGATAGAAACATGCATCATGTGACGTTATCTGATTGCACACTATAGGATGCTTATATCTAGTCGCACTCTCATCGCACTGACAGACAAACATCTGACAGTACTGTGCTTACTTTATCAGAGAAACAGGATACATGTCACATGTGGCAGAAACCTTATAGAGACAAACTTTTTACTGCCTGTGAAGAATATTGTATTACGAATCAATGTCAAAGCAACGTCAACCTTCCAGAAAAGCACAGTTGACAGAGTGCCAGACTTGCAAACTTAGTGACCCATGGGTGTAGCATGTCTCTCTCTCTCTCTCTCTCTCTCTCTCTCTCTCTCTCTCTCTCTCTCTCTCACACACACACACACACACACACACACACACACACACACACACACACACGAACGCACTCACGTACACGCACGCGCACACACACACACACACACACACACACACACACACACACACACACACACACACACACACACATACAGTCAGTTGTGAATACTATTCGCCAGTACACATGCCTTAGCACACGCTGGCCCAAGCTACAACCATGTGATTTGCAGCTCAGTCATGTAGCCAACTGAATGAATTGTTTTTACCTGATACATAACCTGATGTTTGTAAAGGAAAGGTCGCAGGTTAAAGATTTCAATAGAAGACAGTGCATGCCTGGTCTCTTCTATGTTCGGTATCATCGATATGTTGTAACTTTCTCCCTGGCTACATCTACATGGTGTCAGAGAGGAAACGAACCGCAGCTTGCAGTGAAGAATGGCTTCATCTCTACAGAATCCATAGCCTGAATTGGGACTCGAAAAATCTTCAAGAAGAATGGCGGAAATTCAAGCAGCATGTGAACCTAATGTTTGCCAGACCACTGCACAAGACTTCAGAAGCTGAACGATGCGCCTACCTGCTCATTTGGTCAGGAGAGAAGGGAAGAGAAATCTTCAACACATGGAATCTGTCATCTGAAGATAGCAACAAATTAGAGGTGTTGTGCAAGAACTTTGAGAAGCATACCACCCCTAAGAAAAACTCCTTGTTCGCACGATATTTGTTTCTGAACAGAAAACAACAAGAAGGGGAACATTTTGAGAAATTCCTCACCGACATCCGCACCCTCGTCAAGGACTGTGCATACAAAGACGCTGAGGAAATGGTGCACGGCCGCATTGTATGTGGGATCCTATCACATGAGGTCCGAGAAAAGCTGCTGCAGGCTGGAGACCAGCTTACCATGGATAGAGCCATCAAGATTGTCTTGACACATGAAGCAACAAAGCAACAACTGGTGGCCATGCAGAAAGAAGAGGCAGTAGACGTCATCAAGAAGAGATGCATGGAGTCCAGCAGTAAAGACCGATGGCCACACCAAAGCAGTGCCACATATCACTGCAATAACTGTGGACAGAGACACAGCAAGAGGGCATGCCCAGCCTACGGCAAGCAATGCCGGGAGTGTGGCAAACAGAACCATTTTTCCAAGGTGTGGCACTCCAAACGCAAGCGAGCCGTCCACCAGGTGGAGAAAATGGAGGAAGAAGACGACCTCAATTCATCCCTCAACGTCGACGTCATCGCCGACGGCAGAGACCATCCCGACACCGCCTACGTCAACATCTGCATGGAGACGGGTGACGTTCTGCGCTTCAAGGTCGACACAGGTGCGCAGGCGAACGTAATTCCCTATCAGATCTACAAAAAGATGACTGTGCCGCCACCACTCCAGCCTGGTAAAGTTGGTCTGTACGGGTACGCTGGCCAGCGCATCAATATCAAAGGTGTCACAACCATGAAATGCTCCTACAAGGCTCAGGACTACCAAGGCACGTTTTACGTGGCTGAGACGAAAGGCCACTCGCAGCCAGTGTTGGGGGTCCAGACGTCGCTGCAGCTACAGATCATCAAGATGGTGCTGACAGTGGCCCATCCAGAACTGACAAAGGAGAGCGTGCTTCACGAATACAATCACTTGTTCGATGACGACCTGGGCAGCATGGAGGGTGAAGTAAACATCCACCTGCGAGAAGACAGCACACCCGCAGTCCACACGCCCAGACGTGTACCGCACGCACTCAGAGAACGCCTGAAGAAGGAGCTGGACGCCATGGAAGCTGCAGGGGTCATCGCCAAGGTCACACGCCCGACTGACTGGGTAAATTCGCTGGTGGTGGTGGAAAAGACCAACGGAAAGCTGCGCATCTGCCTGGACCCGAAAGACTTGAACCTGGCAATAAAGCGGCCACACTACGCCATGCCAACCCTAGAAGATGCACTAGCCAAGATTCCAGGAGCAAAATACTTCAGTAAACTAGACACCAAAAGTGGCTACTGGCAAATGACGCTGTCCAGCAAGGCGTCTTTTATGACCACTTTCAACTCGCCTTTTGGCAGGTACCGCTTCCTACGCATGCCTTTTGGCCTGGTGAACGCCCAAGATGAATTCCAACGGAAAATGGACGAGGTTTTTGAGGGCGTGCCGGGTGTTGTGACACTGGTGAACGACCTGCTAGTGACTGGGAGAAACAAGGAAGAGCACGACCGCAACCTCAAGGCCACACTGGACAGAGCCACAGAGCGGCACCTCAAGCTGAACCCAGATAAACTTAGCATCGGCGTGCAAGAAGTAGACTACTTCAGCCACATCATCTCCTCTGATGGGATCAAGCCCGACCTGCTAAAAGTGAAGGCTGTGCAAGACATGAAGCCGCCAACGGACCGCAAAGAGCTGGAGACAATGCTGGGCATGGTGACGTACCTGTCAAAGTTCGCCCCCCACCTGGCGGAAACAACTAAGCCGCTACGTGATCTGCTGAAGGACGAAAATGAGTTCGTGTGGGAAGCGCCCCAGCAGATCGCATGGGATCACATCAAGTCCACGCTGGCCGGCCATCCCGTGCTCGCCATCTACGACCCAACAAAGAAGATCACCCTGCAAGTGGACGCTAGTAAACACGGCCTGGGTGCAGCCATCTTCCAGGACAACAAGCCCATCGCCTACGCCTCCAAGTCTTTAAACAAGACAGAAGAAAACTACGCACAAATAGAAAAAGAACTGTATGCTATCGTCTTCGGATGCGAGAGATTTCACCAGTACATATACGGCCAGCGTGAGGTCCTTGTCCAATCCGACCACAAACCTCTAGAGACAATTGTGAAAAAGCCCCTGGCATCAGCACCCCCACGTCTCCAGCGTATGCTCCTTTGCCTTCAAAAGTACAGCATCAAAGCTGTTCACGTACCAGGCAAGCAGATCCCCATGGCTGACACCTTGTCTCGCAAGTCACTACCGCCTGAGCCCCTGGACACTGCTGAAGACCTGGATGTGCAGATCCATGTCATCATACAGAACCTGCCCGTCAGTGACGAAAAGATGGAGCTCATCAGAAAGACCACTAACGACGACCCGAACCTCAGCGTGGTGCTGACATACATCCGCGACGGCTGGTCTGACTCACGCCAGCATTGCCACAAAAGCGCGGAAGACTTCTGGAACTTTAGGGACGAACTCTCACTCATAAAGGGCGTCATCTTCAAGGGAGAGCGAATCTTCGTACCCGCGATGCTCCGAGCCGAAATGTTGACCAAGATTCACGACAGCCACCTAGGCGTGGAGAAGTGCCTTCAGCGCGCACGCCAGCTGCTGTTCTGGCCCAGGATGGCAGTGGACATCGAACGCACTGTGGCTACATGCGCCGTCTGCAACGAGAGGCGGCTGTCCAACACCAAGGAGCCGATGCTACCTCACGAGATACCATCACATGCATGGCAGAGGGTGGTGGTGGACCTGTTTTGTTGGGACAAAAAAGACTATCTGGTAACCGTAGATTACTGCAGCCGCTTCTTTGAGCTCGATGAGTTGACCACTACAACAACTGCGGCTGTGGTCAGAAAGCTGAAGGCTCACTTCACAAGGTAAGGCATCCGAGAGACTCTCATAAGCGACAACGGGCCCCAGTTCTCTTCGGATGAATTTGCCCGCTTCACCTGAGACTGGGATATACAACACGTGACGACCAGCCCCTGCTATGCAGTCTAATGGCCTGGCAGAAAAATATGTGCAAGTGGCAAAGAACATCCTGGAAAAGGCCAAGGCAGGCAAAGGGTCCACGCTGCTCAGCATCCTTGAGTACCGCAATACCCCCGTGGATGGCCTGGCATCCCCGGCACAGCTGCTGCAGAGTCGACAACTGTGCTCTGTGCTGCCCGACACCCAGCTACAGCCCCGAGTCGTCGACCCGCAGACTGTGGTGGCTCGGCGCCGCCAGTGCCAGGCCAGCCAAAAGAACTACTACGACCGTGGCAGCCGGCCCTTCCCCGCCTTCCAGCCCGGAGATGAAGTGTTCGCGCAACTCACTCTGGAGACCACTGGCAGCCGCCAGAATCACCGCGCACGGCAAGGCACCACGATCATACCTGCTGAAGACAGATGACGGCAACACCTACCGTCGCAACCGGCGTTTTATCAGAAAACAGCCACGGTAGACTCAAACGCTGCCACACCCTGTGGCAACAGCAGCTGTGCCTTCAACCACTGCCACGACCTCGGCAATGCCAGACAGCCCTGACCCTCTCGCCACCAGGTATGGGCGTCCAGTGAAGCGACCTCACCAGCTCAACTACCAGCCTGGTTTCATACAGGAAGCTTAACTTGTAACTGGTGGCGTGCACCAAGAGACAGAGAATGTTTGTCGGGCATGAGTTTGTCTGCAGTGGTAGACTCAAGGGACTGTTGTAGTTGTGGACTGTCACATGTGTAACCGTTCAGCGACTGTCGCAGAAGCATATGAAAAAGGATATGAATATGCCCGTACTCCACGCTGTTTATTTTTATTATTATTATTATTTCTATTCATTTTTTAATTTCTTCTTCTTCTTTTTTTGCAGGGAAAGTGATTGGTAATGAAAAATGCATGAAAAGAATTGCCTGCTGTTGCCTCTAATGTATATTCATCCTTTCTGAATCTAACTAAAATTGTGTTATTGTTTTTTTGTCTTCTTCATACATTGTGTGCATTGAGTTTTTATATGTGTGTTATTGTATGTCCAGTCGGTTAGTTTTTTTTTAGAAGAAGGGAGATGTAACATGTGTCTCTCTCTCTCTCTCACACACACACACACGCACGCACTCGCGTACACGCACGCGCGCGCGCACACACACACACACACACACACAACACACACACACACACACACACACACACACACACACACATACAGTCAGTTGTGAATACTATTCGCCAGTACACATGCCTTAGCACACGCTGGCCCAAGCTACAACCATGTGATTTGCAGTTCACTCATGTAGCCAACTGAATGAATTGTTTTTACCTGATACATAACCTGATGTTTGTAAAGGAAAGGTCGCAGGTTAAAGATTTCAATAGAAGACAGTGCATGCCTGGTCTCTATGTTCGGTATCATCGATATGTTGTAACTTTCTCCCTGGCTACACCTACAATGGGTTGTGGGTTTTAATTTCTGCTGGGCCGTTTTGGTACAGAGGGTTTTTTCACTCGGAGTGAACATTGGTTCTGACTCTATTTCATAAAAAGTCCTTTGAATGGGACTATTAACCGAGGTTTTGTATGTGAACGCATGCATAAAATCTTGCACACATGTAAAATTCCAACAGCTTTCAGAAGAGAAGTTCAGTTTAACTGGTATGGATAAGAACTTTACACATAGCATGACTCGGCATGAAAAATATAAAAAGAATGCAGGAAGAAAAGTGAGTAGATTATATTGACTGAATGACATGGAGAACAAATGAAGAGCTGGCGGGGAGCACCTAGGTAAGAAACACGGTGTGTAATCGGGAGTGTGTATTGTAAAGCGTTTAGAGCATGGTCACTGGCAGGGGATAGGCGCTTTATTAGTACTCTTATTAATAAAACAACAACAACAACAACAATAATAATAATAATAATAACAATAAAGACAACATCAATAGTAACCTCTCTCTCCATGACGAGCAGGGGTATCAGATGTGGTCTTCTAGGGGAAGGACTCAGAATCTTTTATCTATTGGAATCACAGAGTAGTTTGCATATTAAAATTTCACCTCCACCCTCTCTCTTACTAGTGATGGAAGGAACAACTTTCTGGAACTAGTCATCGAAAGAAAAACGTATTTTTCTTGGGACTTAAAAACACTTAAGAGTGGCGCAGGAATAATTCTCCTTAGGCTTATGTCCTGAAGAAGTATTTGTGCTCCGAGTGACATACAGGGCTTAAGATGAGTTCAGACAAGAACTTACATGGACAATGGACTACAAAGAACTGACACAATTTTACTGCGCTTTCACACACCAACTTTCCTTGTGTATACAATAGTGAAATATACAAATCAATAAATAATTTGAAATCAGTCTTTCCCCCACCGGGGTCTGCCCTGGGGGACTGGGTGGGGTGTCTTATTTTTAGTTCTCAGGGTCACCCTCTTGTGCCCTTGAGGGTGGGACTTTGTTTTAAGTGGGCTTTCTTTTTCTCTGTTTTTTGTGTTTTTTCTGCCTACCCATGGTTCTTTCACCTGCATTTCTCTTTCAGCATTCTCCTTATTAATCTGCAGTTTTCTGTTTTGTCTATCTTCTGCCTTTACGGATCTTTACCCTATTCTTTTCCTTTTTTCACAAGTCTTCTGTAGCACTTTCTATTTTCTCTGTGGCCTCTTGGTCCACCGTGTTGACCGTGCGGTGCGGCCCGTGTCGGGGGAGAATGGTGTCCTGGTGGTTGAGAGGGACTCGGAGTAGGATCCGTGCCCCTCAACACGCCACTTTGGCCCGGACTTCCCCTAGACGGGGGGCAGCATGGGGCCCAATGCTGTCAACCGGTCGCCTTCACAGTGTGGGCATGGCATGGGTCAAACCGTGTGCCACGTTGCTTGTCCTGGAAGCCAGGTGAGTGGCCTCCTGTCCGTTCCCGGCAGTTGGTCATGAGCCTGGTGGATGGGGTGGAGCGCATGCCACGCGGTGTATACCTGCACTATAACCCTGGTGTTTCCCTTTGCTGGAGGACCGCTTAGGGGCATCGCCCTTGTGGGCACTCGATGGCGGGTGGGGAGTAGGGGAGGTGAAGTTTTTTCCTTCATTATGACATCTAAACAATTACCCCCTAACAAAAAGAGAAGAAATGATGATGGACATGGCACGCTTATGGACGAGACTATGAATAGAGATTCAGATTCAGATAACGAGATAAGAGAAGTGGCAAAGAGAAAGGGTATCCAAAACACATGGCCAAGCTTCCTTTTAGTGGAAGCAAAAGATCCGAAAGAATCCATTGCTCGGATTTCTCCGTTCGCTGTTTGCAAGTGGTTCGAGGGAGTTTCGTCCACAGGATTTAAAATGATCAAAAGACTCCGATCTGGTAGTTACCTTGTTAACTGTGCTACGGAAGCGGCGTCTCGGTTGCTGCTGAAAAGGGATGGTTCTCAACTCATGCAGATCACAGTTAAGGTTTCCATTCACCCCTTTCTCAACTACTCGAAAGGGGTAATCAGATGTGTTGACTTGGCTGGAGTTGCTGAATCAGAATTCGGACTGAGATGGAAAGTCAGGGTGTTCTGCAGGTCCATAGAGTTAAAATCTCTAAAGGAAGTGACTTAATTGAAGCCAACACACTATTCTTGACTTTTGCTATGCCATCTCCCCAGAGTTTGTCAAAGTGGGTTATGTCCGAGTGAAAGTTACGCCTTTTGTACCATCTCCTTTGCGGTGTTTCAAGTGCCAACGCTTTGGGCATTCCAGCCGAGCTTGTCGGGGTCAGGAGATCTGTCGTGACTGTGGACAGAAGAAGCATGATGAATCTTGTATAAATGCTGTATACTGTGTCAATTGTAAGGGTGATCATCCAGCAAATTCAAAAAGTTGTCCAGTGTGGAAAAAGGAATGCGAGATTCAGAAAGTAAAGATTGAGAGGAAATGTTCCTTTCTTGAGGCTAGAAGGCTAGTGGAGGCCAGGACTCCTTCGGCTGCGACTTATGCACAGAAGGTGGTTAACGATTCTGCGAACCGGTCATCGGGTGATGATCTGGGAGCAGCTCCATTCACTGCTCTGGAGAAGAAATTGACAGAATTGTTGTCATCGGTTTTGGATCGGCTTACTATACTTGAACAATCAGTTGAGGTTTTGTCTCAGAAATGCAATAGTGTTCCGTCCAGCAGTGTACAACAGGCTTCAGTCCCTGCTGGTGAGGGAAGAAGTGTTTCAGTTGCACAAAGTGCTGTGGATCAGAGGTCAGGGGTGAAGGATCGGAGGAAAGAGATGTCCCCTCGCTCACAGGCCAATAACAGCAGTACGAGACAGGCACGCAGTGAGGAGCGTCCTTTTCGGACTCCAGACCCTCCTGGGGGAAAATCTCGAAGTCAGGTATTTGGTGCAGCAGGTTTCAGTCCAGTAAGAGCAAATTCCAAGCATGGCAACAAACAACTTAGAAATTTATCAGAAGCATCGGCTTCTGACCTTGTCTTGAAGAACCGTTTTAGTTCTTTGGTGGACAGTGAAGTTTCTGGAGAAGAGGGCTGATAGATATTCTTTTAACAACCTAACATGGACATACTCCAGTGGAACATAAGGGGAGTTAAAGCAAATTGTCGGGACCTTGAGCTATTATTGACAGAGTATAGATCTTCGGTAATTGCTCTTCAGGAAACCCTTTTAACTGCAAGTAAGAAGCATGAGATTCCTGGTTTCTCCTGCTTACTCAAGCCAGCTTCTGCAGACTTTTCAAGGAGAGGCGTTTCTCTTTATATTCATAATTCGGTACTACATACAGAAATTCCACTTCAGACGGATCTGGAGGCAGTGGCAGCTCGTATCTCGTTAAACAAGGTCGTTACGATATGTTGTTTGTATCTGTCTCCATCTTCTGTGATTTCGAAGAGTCAGTTGGATGGTTTAATTTCTCAGCTCCCTCGCCCATTTCTTTTATTGGGTGACTTGAATGGCCATTCTCCACAGTGGGGAAGTAACTGCACCAATTCTCAAGGGAAAGTTCTTGAGGATTTTATATCGGATCATGATCTCTGTCTTCTGAATTCAGGCTCACCGACCTTTTGTTCTCCTTCTGGTTCTTTGACTCACTTGGATTTGTCCATTTCCGACCCTTCCTTATTTTTGGACTTAGAGTGGCAGGTTCATTCGGACCTAAGCGGGAGTGATCACTTTCCGATTTTTATTTATTTTACAAAGCAAATGCAGGAGTCCCCTCGGGAAACATGGAAGTTTCGCTCTGCAGATTGGAGTCTTTATCAGCAACAGATTTTAAGTAGACTGCCTATGAATCTGTTGCGGAGTTATGATGATCCTGTTTTGCAGTTCACTAAAGTGATTGTAGAGAGTGCTAAGGAAGCTATTCCCAAGTCCCGTGATAAACCAAATGATGTTAAGACCCCTTGGTATGATAAAGAGTGCAAAACTTTGAAGGGTAAGAGAAAAGGTGCTCAAAGACTTTTTGCTAGGTTTCCTATGGTGGGGAACAAAGTTAAACATCAGGCGTGTAGGGCTAAGTGTCGGTATACTTTTAAAACTAAGAAGAAAGAATCTTGGAAAAATTTTTGTTCAAATCTGTCCTTTAAGGTCAATTCAAGGAAAGTCTGGAAACTAATCCGTAAGATTAAGGGAAAGTCGGTTACATCAGTTATAAAATGTTTGCAAGTAAATGGATCGATTATTACTAATAAAAAGGAGGTTGCTAACTTGTTAGCTGTTACTATCCATCAAAATTCGTCAGCTGATCATTATTGCAAGGAATTCCAGCGTATCAAAAGATCAGCAGAGTCAAAATCTTGTTCCTTCGTGCCAGATAGTTCTGAGGATTACAACTGCGTTTTCAGCATGGATGAGTTAAAGGACGCCATTTTGAAAGCCAACAACTCAGCTCCTGGACCAGATGACATTCATTATCAATTTATTCAACATTTGCCAGCTGAGGGTTTAAAGGTGTTGTTGTCTCTGTTTAATCATGTTTGGTGTTCAGGGTATTTTCCACCTTCTTGGAGAGAGGCGGTTGTTATCCCTATTCCTAAACCAGGGAAAGATCATTCAGCACCCAACGTCTCCAGCGTATGCTCCTTTCCCTTATAAATACTATGATCAGATGTATCCGTACCAGGCAAGCAGATCCTGGGGGACACCTTGCTCGAGTTCCCTGTGTGGAATCTCTGAAGACCTGGAGTAATCATGATTCAAACCTGGTGTCGAAAAGAGAGCTCATCAGAAAGACTTGATAAGCGAGAACCAGGTGTTCTATACATGCGATTTGAATCACGCGCATTGCCACAAAACTGGAGACTTGGAATTTCAGGACTTCTAAGGGCCTTATTTCAAAGAGGAATCTTTACCGCGATGCTGAGCGAATGTTGGTTCAACAGCCACCTGGGGTTTGAGGTGCCTTCAGCGCCACGGATGCTTTTGGCCAGGAGCATGGGATCGTACCACTGTGGTACATGCCCGTCTCAACAACTGTTCAACCAAGGGGCATTATAGATAAACATTGCTGGCAAGTGTAGTTTTGTGAATAAAAAGACTATCTGGTAGTAGATTACTGACCGTTCTCCATAGTTGCCACAACAACTGCTTGTGGTAGAAGCTGAAGCTCACTTCCAAGGTAGGCATGAGAATCGTCTTTGCACACGGGCGTTACTGGAATGGATTTAGCGCTTCACTACTAGACTGGGTATTCAAGTACAGACCAGCGCCTGCTATCAGTCTCAATGGTGCAAATATGTGCAAGTTCCCAAAACACGTGGAAAATTTGGCGTAATTGCAGAAAGGTTCCACCTTTGCCTCACATTTGAGTAGCAATTTACACGGATCTGGCATCCCCGCACAGCTCTGAGGTCGAAATGTGCTTTGATGGAACCCACTGAAGCCGAGTGCAGACCCGCAGACTGTGGTGTTCGGGGCTTTGTGAGACCAAAAGCTACTAGGACTGTGGCATGTGGTTGCTTCGCCGGAGATGAAATCTTACCGCAAAGCTCCTCCTGAACCAATGCATCCAGAATCACCGGCACGCAGGCACGATCTCTGGGAGACAATGACGGCACACTACTCCAACCGAGCAGTTTTATAAAAACAGCCACTGGTAGTCAAACTCCACACCCTTGGCTAAAGAGCTGTGCCTTTCCCAACATTCTACGAACTCGGGCTAATGCCAGACAGCCCTGCCTCTCGCCACCAGTATGGGTCCATGAACCCGCCTTTACAGCCAATACCCATGGTTTCACAAAGCATTGAATGTCGTCCACAGGGAATTCGTTTTTGTCGGGCAGTGGTTTGCTGCATGAATAGGCTGTTGATTGACGTCCATTTACCTCAGCGACTGTCCACCATTGAAAGGAAGAATTGCCAATCCACGCTGTATTTTATTATTATTTTATCTATTCATTTAATGGTCTCCTCTTTTGCAGGGAAGTGATTGGTAATAAAAATTTAAAAAATTGCAGGGTTTTGCCCTAATGTATATCATCCTTTTGATCTACTAAATTGTTTATTGTTGTCTTCTTATACATTGTGTGCTTGAGTTTGATTTTGTGTGTATTGTAATTTCAGGAGTTTTTTTTAAGAAGGGGATGTTGTGTCCTCTTTTCTACTGCTAAACTAACACGGCTGCACTGCGCCCACGCGGCGCCATCAAACACACACTGACCTACACACATCGCACTACACACTATCACACAAAATTCTACAGTCAGTTGTGGATACTATTCGCCATACTCGCTTGTCTCCGGAAAGCAAACCATGTTGATTTGCAGTGTCCCAGTGCCACTGTGAATGTTACTGGTAACTCACTGTGTTGTAAAAAGGTCGCAATAAAATTTCGATAGAAACAGTCATTTCCAGATCGGTCATATGCAGTTCTGTTCCTCGAACCTCATGGTTTGGTTATTAATTTTGTTTGTAAGGTTTTTCGGACTGTGCGAGTGAACTTGGTTTATCAATTTCATAAAAAGTTTTAATATTTCCGATTTATTAACCTATTCCTTGCCACATGTAAATTCAACAGCTTTCAGAAGAGAATCGTTTTGTATGGATAGGACTTACATAATGTGGCAAAATAAATCAAACGAAAGTGGGATTATTGATGAGGGAGACAAATGATGAGCTGCGGAGTGAAAAGACTTGTATCAGTGTTATTGTAAGCTTTGAGCATGTAATGGCAGGATAGGCGTTTATTAGTATCTTTTTTACACCACCACAATTAAAAATAACAGAAATCTATCCTTTTCTGACGATTCAGTGTCTATTGTGTTCTTTTTAGGGAGAGGATCGATTTTTATTATAATAGAGTAGTTGTTTAAATTTAATCTTATTACTAGTGTCGGGGATTTTGAACAGTATGAAAGTGTTTTTCTGACTAAAAATTAAGGGTGGCGAGGATAATCTCTTAGTGTTATT
>CM065715.1:90644352-90656852 GCA_033310375.1 Conus canariensis
GATTAAAGATTAGGTAGCCTGTTCAGAGCTGTATATTGACATAGTTTTTTTTCACAGTTGCCTGTCCTCCATCCTGCGCAAAAACGTACTGATGAAGTGACTCTCCCACTTAGTACGTTGATAAAGTGTTGTTGGCAGTTGTCAATTCTCAGTCCTATGTAAAAGGGTAAGGATGAGACTATCCGTCCAATCCTGTGTGTTGACATAGTGTTTTTCGTTTTCTATCCCAATTTTATGTAAAACGTATAAATGAGATAACCTACCCAGTCCTCTAGGTTGACATAGAGCTCTTTACGGTTGTCTATCCTCAATCCTATATAAAGGGTAAAGATGGGATAGCCTGTCATATTCTTTGCGTTGACATGCTCTTCCCCACAGGTTTTTTCTGAATCTTGTATAAATCAGAACAAAGTAAATCTCCGATTTTGTGTCTTGATGATACAAACTCAGCATAGTTATCCCATTATAGCCAAGTTTTTGATTCTCTGTGAACTGACTTCTGTTGTAAGAGGCTTCTTAGAATTCGTTACTGCCTTTCGATAACTTCATATCACTAGTAAAAGGATAATGACCAGTCAGGACGAAAATTATCCGGATAATGACATGGAGTTCCATTCCAATCTGAGACTACATGAGAAGGTTCTATACTCTGCTTCCTTTCTTGACATAGGCAAGGCCCAAGAGATACAGGCACCTGCAGTGGTGGACAGGAAATTTGACAATCCCTGGAATGCTTTCATTAAGTAAGTAAAGCCTAAGTGGGAAACTTCAGTCTTAATATGTAAGCTCAGAGCACACTTCACTCTGGGTATGATTCGGCCAGATGCGAAATATACCCAAAAACAGTGCTTCTGATGATTTAAATCCATGACCTTCCAACGCACAAGTAATGGACGTTTGCCAATGCCACGGCTGGTGACGCTGACTTCATCAGCGAACTGCACGTTTGAAAAAGGCCAGCGCACAATAGATACAGCTAAGAAGTTTGGACAAAATACTATTTCTCTGGAAAAGGTAAACAGACTGAAAGAGAGGGGGTGGATGAAGGCGCTTCTGTGGTTTTTTTTTTTTTTTGGAACATGTCCCCAAGATTGTTATGTACGGCAGTGTTGTGTTCATTCTGTTGATTAATGCTATGGCTTGGATGTAATTGTTGTCAAAGTCACAAACTTGTGTGCAAAAGGTGGTCAAAGGCTTCCCAGAAGCTGATGCAGTTATGCCAGACATCACGCTCAAGTTGAAAGAGTTTCTTTATCAGCAGCATGGTGTTGAAGATCTGTTCATGTGGTCTCCTTCCTGTCCTGAATGATGTCTTTGCATCTTTATCAGCTCTCTGATGTTGAAGGCCTGAGTCCTGCTTCTTTGGTAACTTGTCTTGCTATTTTTCTTTCCATATGCTTTCCTCCTACATTTTGCATAGTGGGCATGGGGTGCCCATTCAGATGACGATGACCCTTTCCTGGTTAGAGAAAAGCTTTCAGGCTTTCATGTGTCCAGCTTTCTGGGACACAGCCTTTATCCAAAATGTCCTGGTAGAGACTGACGAGACGGGTTCTGTCCTCTTTTGGATAACGTACCTTGTCGAGACCTGGATCTCGTTTTAATGCAATGATCAGGAAAACTCGCAAAAGACCTTAAAGATAGACAAATCCGGCCTTCCAATCAAGAAAGCTACCAAACGGGTAAAGTACATGGGGAAATGTGGCTCTTCGGCTTATAAAGTATATGAATGAAGAAACACAGACGATTGCTACATACCAGGAAGATAAATTTAAAAAAATGTCCAGGTCTCGCTTCTCATGGAGGTACTTCTTGACTATGGAATCAGAAGGACACTTAGATGATGGATTGCAGCACGTCTTCAAGAGCGAACCGTCATCCTATAATTTGCAGACTGGTTGTCTGAACCTCATAGCATATCCATGGGATGACCTTAAGGTTCTCCTCTCCACTGTATGATACCATGTATACATTAAAGGCCCTGCAGACCTCAACAGAAATGGAACTGCTTGAATGTTGACACGATCAGATGACATTCTGATCCACAAAACATCAATGGATGCTCAAGAAGGAAGGAAAGCAATTCAGCAGCAGTTGAGCAACTTTGTTCAGTGGAATCAAGAAACTGGATCGTCCATCAATTCTAGAAATGCCCAGACATTGCTGAGCACTCTCAGCTACAAGACATTGGGCAACTACCCTCACCAGTTTCCTTCTATGGAATTCAAGTTGAGTCAACTGAAGGGTTTGACAGAATGCTGACTTTAGAAAAAAAAAAGAATGTTGAGAACATTATTCTTAAAACGCAATATAGGGCCTGTCTGCTTCTGAAACAATGGCAGCTAAAGTCATTGAACAGCATCATCTCTACCGAACGTATCACGCATTTGTACTAAGTTTGATTGATCAAGGATCAGGGCTTACAACAATGCCTAAGAGGAATCGACTTAAATTAGAAAGAATTCAAAATGAAGCAATGAGACTGGTCTTTGTAACTACGCAAGACAAATCAATTAAAACTTCGTGATATGGGCTTCACCTTCCTTCAAGGGAGATCAGATACAAGCTAGAGCAAATAAACGTATGTTGCAAAGCACAACCAATTGCACACGGCTACTAAGGAAACAGAAGGCACTCGCCTAGGACGTGTACAATTATTTATGGGACAGGCAGAAGAAAATATACAGATTGTGAGCCAGTCATCATAACTCAATGAAACGAAGGAAAAGCATCCAGACCATGTCAAACAACTCTACCAAACTACCATCGCTCCAGAGCTTGGAAGACATTGTCAAAAATTGCCAGAAGTCAAAACCAACGCAGGGATTCAAATGCAGGTGGAAAAAAAAACTACGGATAAAAGAGTATACTGTTATATACACTGACGGTTCTGTCACCAAAGATAATTCAGGCCGAGGATACACAGTGAAGCAAAATGGCGAACTTTCCAGGAAGACAATGGTGCATACAATTTAGTTTCAAAGTGAGGTGACTGCAGGAAATTCAAACAAATTTAAAAGAAAATTATTATTCCGCCGGACTGAAGGGACAAAAAAATCACAAGACAAAAAACACGATGCGTTTCGACCTCTTTGGTCTTGCTCGGGCGAGTAAAACAACTTTTAGGACAATGAAAACGAAGAACGAGCAATCGTTTATCTTCTCAAATTGGCCGCAAAATGGGCACACATGCATACGCACATTGGTACACCCACATACATACACCCACCAACACACCTGCACATGCACACGCGCACTGAATACACTGGCAAACATTGGCTTGTGCCCACACACCCATGCACACACATATGCACACACACGTGTACACTTGCCACACAAACATACATTGATGATAGTGGCACAGCCAATGTTTGGTAGATACTCGAGGTCTGACCAGCACGTTGGGTTAATGTTCAGATCAAACATCTGCTAAGTTGTAGTCATGAGACCTTCTTAAATTCTCTCTTCCTGGTCATTGATTCATTTATCCATCAGCTTTATATATGTGTATATGAGATACTGTGTTCTGGCAGTCAACCCTCGATATAATGCGCAGTGTGGTCTTGAAGAAAAACAGATGTGTTGTAGTGTATATGGAATAACCCGCAAACAGTGGCATCTTGATGAAAGTAAAACTGAAACAAACTGAAACTTCTTCACCATCTCGTTGCAGAAATCTCCAAATCAACTTAAGCAAATCTGCTAGTTCCATTTTTTTAATAAGAGGAAATTGTACGTTCATTATTTGTTTTTATTCTTTACCATGACATAGCCTAAACTTGAGTGGTTCATCTATTTGTCTTTTAACTGGGTGTGTTCCAGACATCGTTCAAAGCCAGCTGAACAGTCGTACACCATGAATGCTCTGGCCTGCCTGTTGTTGTTGACAGCCGTCATGATGGCACGGTCTGATCAGGTAGCTGATTTCCTCAAAGTGCATCCTCACAACGAGCACATCTACATCTTTGACGTCACTTCTACGGCCAGTGTGGGTGACCTGAAAGGAGCTCTGAAGAACTTCACCATTGATCACAGCTTTAGGGTAATCCTGCTATTTCTGTTCTACAGCTGAACAGTGGATTGTTTTTCGTCTCAGTTCAGAAAGTGAGGATCAGCTGTATGCTGCTTCCTGTCTCTTTAATTCAATAAGTACAGCAACGGGAAGAACAAGTACAATAAATCAATAACAACTGTGATAATGACGACTACTACAACGACGACGACAACGACAATGGTGATAATGATATTGATAATGATGATAATGAGGAGGAGGAGGAGGAGGAGAATAAGAAAAAGACGAAGAAAAACAAGGAGACGAAATATAAGAACAAGAAAAAGAAGAACAACAACAAAAACCACAACTTCAACGACAACAACAAAAACAACAAGAACAACAACAACAAGAACAACAATGTTAATGATGATGATGATACTACTACTACTACTACTACTACTACTACTACTACTACTCATAATAACAATAATGTACTGATGATGACGATGATGATGTTCATACCACTACTACAACTGCTGCCGCTGCTTCTACTACTATTACTACTACTACTGAACAGCTTTTTCCTACCATTCATCCTATACACAAATGGGCCTATTAGCGCGCGCGCGCAGACACACACACACACACACACACACACACACACACACACGCACGCACGCACGCACTGACATAGAGAAGTTCAAAAATGCGAATCTGGTGATCGTTTTGCTCCTATCTTTGCTAGAACATCAACCTTTTCATTGTAGTAGAACCCACAGTGGGAGGGCACCCAAAGAAATGTTATTTCAGTGTCTCTCACTGAGAGGAAATGTACTAAATTATTTACTTCAGTGATCATCTCAGGTGGAACTATTATTTTATAAATCTTCATTGCAGTAAGAATTGAATTGGAATCTACACATAAAATAAATTTAAATACATTTTGAGGGTAATCAACAACAAACGTTAAAGCCATAATAATAGCAGTTAACCCAGTAGTGAATACAGATTTGGGTTTTTTTCCGAGATAATAGGACTTTTCTTTGTTAAGACCTGGGATAATGTATGCTGCACCTGCATGTTCATTCATAAATGATCCATCAGTGTATGTCTTAAAATGGTTCGAAAAGTGATCATGCAAATGCATTTTGATATTGAATAATAACAGATTAGTATTTTCAGCCTTTGTTAAGTCTGTATGCTCAATATCCAAATGTGCTCGTATTAGTTTCCATTAAGGCGATGTATGACGGCATCAAGCAGGCATTGGGCCCAACGCAAAAGAAAACTGCCCCTTTGAAATCAGCTACAGGGGAGGTGATTCAGGACAGAGAACAACAGATGGAGCGCTGGGTAGAACACTACACTGAGCTATATACAAGGGAAAATGTAGTCACAGACGATGCCCTGAATGCCATAGAGCGCCTACCAGAGCTGGAAGAGCTTGACAGAGAACCAACCATAGACGAACTCAGCGAAGCCCTGGACTCTCTTGCCTCTGGCAAGGCACCAGGGAAAGACGGTATTCCCGCTGAAGTACTGAAGTGCTGTAAAGAGACACTTATCGCCGAGTTGCATGAAATCCTCTGCCTCTGTTGGAGTGAAGGCGAAGTACCACAAGACATGAGGGATGGTAACATCGTCACACTGTACAAAAACAAAGGTGACAGAAGCGATTGCAATAATTATCGTGGCATATCCCTCCTTAGTATCGTTGGGAAAGTCTTTGCACGAGTAGTACTGAAGAGGCTCCAAGTACTTGCAGAGCAAGTTTATCCTGAATCGCAGTGCGGTTTCCGTGCTTACAGATCCACTATAGATATGATCTTCTCCCTTAAACAACTTCAGGAGAAATGTAGGGAGCAAAGGCAGCCACTCTTCATTGCCTTCATAGATCTCACAAAGGCTTTCGATCTGGTCAGCAGGGATGGCCTCTTCAAGATCCTCCCCAAGATTGGATGTCCACGCAAACTTCTCAGCATCATCAGATCATTCCACGAGGACATGAAAGGCACTGTCGTCTTTGACGGCTCAACATCAGCTGCCTTCAACATACGGAGCGGAGTGAAACAGAGTTGCGTCCTGGCTCCCACCCTGTTTGGAATCTTCTTTGCTGTGATGCTGAAACACGCATTTGGTCCTGCAGCTGAAGATATCTACCTCCGAACCAGGACAGACGGAAAACTCTTCAACCTCTCCAGACTAAGAGCCAAGACTAAAGTCAAGCTGAGGTGCCTGCGTGACTTCCTCCTTGCAGACGACGCAGCAGTAACCGCCCACTTAGCCGAGGACCTACAGCAGCTCATGACTTGCTTCAGCGATGCCTGCCAAGACTTCGGGCTTACCATTAGCTTGAAGAAAACACAGGTCATGGGACAGGATGTTGACTCTCCCCCAGTCATCAGCATCAATGAGCATGAATTGGATGTCGTCCATGACTTTGTTTATCTGGGCTCAACAATCTCAGACACCCTCTCACTTGACACAGAGCTCAACAGGCGCATCGGCAAGGCAGCTACCACCATGACCAGACTGACAAAGAAAGCATGGAACAACAGCAAGTTGACCGAGCACATAAAGATCCAGATCTACAGAGCCTGCGTCGTGAGCACTCTCCTGTATGGCAGCGAGTCTTGGACTTTGCGTGTCTGACAAGAGCGAAAGCTCAATGCTTTTCATATGCGTAGCCTCCGACGTATTCTGAACATCACCTGGCAGGACAAGGTCCCAAACAACACTGTCCTGGAAAGAGCCGGATGCACCAGCATGTACACGCTGCTGAAACAGAGACGTATGCGCTGGCTCGGCCATGTCGTGCGCATGGATGACGGACGGATCCCTAAAGACCTCCTCTATGGAGAACTTGTGCAGGGAAAACGTCCCACAGGCAGACCACAGCTGCGATTCAAAGACATGTGCAAGAAGGACCTAAAAGCCTTGAACATCGACCAGAACAACTGGGAAGCAACAGCCCTCGAACGGTCAGCCTGGAGACAGACTGTGCAGAAAGGTCTCTCCAAGTTCGAAGAGACACTCGCTCAGCAGCACGGGGAAAAGAGAATGAGAAGAAAGGCTGCAGCCCAGGCAGACAGACCAGCGTCAGACTTCATCTGTGCGCTCTGCCACAGGGACTGTCATTCCCGCATCGGACTGGCCAGCCACACCCGTCGCTGTACCAGAATAGACACCTAGAGCGCAACTCCATAGTCTTCCGAGACTGAAGGATGCCTATAATGCTCAATATCCAAATGTGCTCGTATTAGTTTCCAGGGAGGGATATAGACACAATAGATCTTTTTGCAATAGATGTTAGTTTGATATTTGAAGATTCTAAAATCGAGAAAGTACATGTTCTTAGAGTCGTTTGAGATGATATATTTTTTTATTCCTTTTAGAAAAATCAGTGTACGATTTGATATTTATTTCAGGGCCTATATTGTTGTCTATAGTAGAACTTCTTATAACAAATTTGGTGCATACAAGATTTCTATATTCTTCCCGTGGTAATATCCCAGCCGCACTGTATGCTTTTGTACAAGATGCATGGACTGGTAGTCCCATGGCTATCTTTTTTGCTTTGGAATCAATACTTTGAAGTGTTTTCAGTAAGTATTTGGGTGCCTGAAGAACACTTCTAGTGCATACGTTAATTTTGCTCTGACCAGTGTAGTAGAAATGTGCAAAAGAGTAACTGTGTCCTGAGCCCAAGCATGCTTGCTAATAATCTTTAATAGATTTAAAGTTTTTCGAGCTTTTGTCAGCATACGGTCTGTATGAAAATTCCATGATAACTTTTATGTTAGATTTACTCCAAAGAATTTCACTATTTTTGTATATTTGATGGGTATGCCGTTGACTTGAAATAAAGGCATATTAACTGGATCAGATCCACTATTAAATAACATCATGTGTGTTTTTTCAGTTGATATTTGCAAAGCATTTTCAGTCATGTAAGCAGAAAAGGTATTTAATTCTTTTCGATATAACGTGTTAATATAGTTTTGTGATCTGACAGATGTACATTTTTTAATAATTCATCCATATGCATATGTCATCTGCATATTGGGCTAGTTCTATATTTTTAGTAATTAGTGTGGGTAAATCGTACATCAGAATACTAAAAAGTAAAGGGGCAGTAACAGACCCCTGCAGAATGCCCATTTGTAATTTTCTTCTTGTAGAATAGGAGTTCCCTACCTTTGTTCTAATATATCTATTTTCTAAGAAGTCTTTAAGAAAATCATAAATGTTTCCTGATAATCCAATCTTTTTAAGTTTATAAAGCAAACGAGAGTGCCATACTTGATCATAAGCTTTAGACAGTGATATCAAGAATGGTTGCTAGTAAACATTTTCTCCTGGAAAACGGATGTTTAATTTGAGTGGTAAGTTTGACCAAGTGTTCAATAGCTCTTCTCCCCTTCCGAAAACCTGCTTGGTTTGTTGTGGTAGCTTTGTTCTTTTCACAAAAGTGATTTAGTCTATGTAAAACAATTGTTTCATAAAGTTTACAGACATGAGAAGTTAATGACATAGGTCTGCAACTATCTATATTTTCTTTCAGTTTACCTTCCTTGTGAATCGGTACTTTTACTGATTCTTTCTATATTTATGGCAAATGACCTGAGCTCCAGCAATGTTTAAATATACTAAGTAAATTGCTTATCCATTAGTCTGGAAAATGCTTAGTCATTTCATTAGAAATGGCGTCAACCCCAACAGCTGGTTTTTTGTTTGGAAGAGAACCTATGGCATCTTTCACCTCTTGTAATGTAATTGGGGCGTTGTCATTATCCGATACATCATTAAAGACATGGGTAAATTCTTTATCCTCTCCGAATTTTCTTTGGTTTTCAGAAAACCCATCTAACCTGCTTACTTTAACAAACTGGTCGACAAACGCTTCTGCTTTGTGGATGATGGTAAATTTTTATTATCAAGAATAACAGGATAATCTGGGAGTTTCCTTCCAATTTTTTAAAATCGTTTTTATCTCTTTCGATACCATTCTACTATCTTTATGATTGAATATGTTTCTTTTGCAAAAAAATTATCCCAATAATCCTTTTTGGATTGTTCTATAACTGTATTACTATGTATATTTGAGTGTTTCATTTCCACAAATTTTCATCTACCATTTTCTCATCTTGACTGTTCTTAGTGTACACGTATTCCTTGAGTAACCGTATTTTCTCATTAACTGCCTGATCACAATCTTCAGTCCACCAAACATTACCGAGATGTTTACCGCCTTTAGATCCCTGTTTCTTCAATTTAGGAATACATAAACCAGACATTTTTAGAACAGAAGTACAAAACGTGTTATACATTTTATCAATGTATCTGGGGACAAGCAAATGTCTAGATCTTTAAGTGTATTGTAAAATTGAGACCATTTGTCATTTTTATAATTAAATCTTAGGATTGTATCACCAGGTTTTGTCTTCAGAATAAGGGGACTGATTAATTGTAATGATGATTAGTATGTGATTACTCCCAGGAGTTTCACTATAAGTTTCCCATGCACACAACAAAGCCATTTTAGGTGAAACCAAAGTTAAATCGATAGCAGTAGGTCTATGTGTAGATACATCAGGAACTCTAGTATAAGAACCATCACTGAGTAAACATAAAGTTGAGTCTACAACATTTTCCACAAACCTATTACTACTGACCTGTGTGCACTCTTTTCCCCAGAAAGGAGAATGAGCATTAAAAATCCCCTCTTACTAGCCATTTACCATTATCATTCTTGATATTTTTCATCCATTCAGTATTAGCTTCATCTGGACCCTTAGGTAAATACAGAAGCACAATTTACTTTTAAGGAGTCCAAAAACTCGACAGTTACAGCACATGAATCCCATGTAATCCACTAGGAACAGGTGACTGTCAAAGTACTGTAGTCCAGTGTTAATATAGATATCACACTTTATCACCATTTTTATCTGTATCTACAACCGGTGGATAGTAGTACTGTTCCAATCTTGGTAGTTTGTTCTTACTGATATTAACAGACTGGAGTCAGAGAACGTGGCAGACAGATGACATAAGAATTAACGTAGGCAATCAATATTAGAATTAGAGAGAGCGGCAGTTCCATTGCAGTATTTTCATATTGGTGTTAAATTAATTCATGTTTGAAAAAAAAATAGATAACCAAACAAAAAAATATGTTGCTTTAACACAATTGGAGCTTAACTACACACAGACGTAGGCTAGTATGCTACATTCGATCCGAACAAAAACATCAAAAACTGTCACCAGTTGTATAAGACATTGAAACTATTGGACGAGGCAGAGCCGTAGAGGGAACCCTCAGGGAAGGGAGTGGGGCGCAGATAGCGGGGACATCGCGCTGTCTTCGGGGGCCGTTCCTAGAAGAGGTTCCTCAGATGCCGGCCAATATTCCCCGCTAGGATGCTAGCTCCTCTAGCAGTGGGATGTAGCCCATCACGGAGGTTGAAGCGGTGTGGCGGCACGGATTGTCGCAACGGTACGGATTGTCGCAAATTCACGAATGCGACAATCCGTGCCGGACCTGCTATGGGTCTACCGGCACGGATTGTCGTAACGACAATCCGTGCCGCATGTGCACATATTTTCACAGGGAATGTTTGAGGAATGACTGATTTTTGTGTTCCGGGTCTACAATGTGGGACGGTGACCGATCCCATTTCACGTGTCCTTTCATCCATCCATCTGTCTCTCGGCCTGTCGGCCCGTTTGTCCACTGCGCTTTCTACTTTCCTGGCGGAATGTTGGTCATATTTATAACCCGCGAAGTTTACGAAGTGGGTTATATTGTTTTTGTCGTGTAAGTCGCTATGTGTGTGTGTGTGTGTGTGTGTGTGTGTGTGTGCCGCGCGCGCGCGCGGTGTGTGTGTGTGTGTGTGTGTGTGTGTGTGTGTGTGTGTGTCGGTGTCAGCAGCATATCATCATGAAGGAATAATGATAGGAAGGTGAAACTTGACACACATGTGGGATAGGTACCGTAGATGTGCCTTTTGGGGATTAGGTAACGGTCAAGGTCACGACCTTGACTTTATGACCTTGACATTGAAAATCTATTTTTACCATATCTCAAGCATCAGTCAACATAAGATGTTGAAACTTGGTGTGCAGGTACTTTGGCTCAAGCCCCTTCGTATATTGTTGACCGATCAAGGTCAAGGTCAAGGTCGTATGACCTTGAACACTGAAAATCCATTTTTAGCAATATCTCAGGCACCATTCAACATAGGAAGTTGAAACTTGGAGTGCATGTGCTTCGGCTCATGCCCTTTCCGAGTATTGTTGACCGATCAAGCCACGGTCAAGGTCGTATTACCTCGAACACTGAAAATATATTTTAGCCATATCTCAAGCACCAGTCAACATAGGATGTTGAAAGTTGGAGTGCACATGCTTTGGCAATGCCCCTTCCGAATATTGTTGACCGATCAAGGTCAGGTTCAAGGTAAAGGTCGTATGACCTTGAACACTAAAACTATATTTTTTCAGCCATATATCTAGCACCAGTCAACGTAGGATATTCAAACTTAATGTGAAGGTGCTTTGGCTCATGCCCCTCCGAATACTGTTGATCGATCAAGGTCAAGGTCAAAGTCGTATGACCTTGAACGCTGAAAAAAAAAAACTTTTAGCCATATCTCAAGCACCAGTCAACATAGGATGTTGAAACTTGGTGTAAAGGTGCTTTGGCTCATGCCCCTTCCGAATAGTTTGACCCATCAATCTCAAGGCAAAGGTCGTATGATCTTGAACACTGAAAATATATTTTTAGCCATATCTCAAGCACCAGTCAACATCAGATGTTGAAACTTGGTATGCAGGTGCTTTGGCTCATGCCCCTTCCGAATATTGTTGAACGGTTAAGGTCAAGATCAAGACTGGACCCTAAAATATGGCTGATATAAAGGTTTGACTAAAGAAAGAGTAAAAAAAAAACCCCAAGACTTGACTTTTTGGGGCGTAGGCAACTTTCGTACTTTTGGCTTGTAGCTCAGGGTATTGTGTGGACGGCCTGTTGGCTGTAGAGGATTAATTTTGTTAAACGCAACTTTGCGGGTTATTCTCGAATGCTGCATTCAAAACTGTAAATCCAGTATATGAATGTTTTAGTTGGAGTTTATTTAAAACGCTACTTAAATTAACAAATAGAACAGATTTTTGTTTATCTGTTTGTTTTTATGTGTCTTATTGAATGACCATGGAATTTCTTTTTGAATTTTAATGTTTTGTTTCAAATCTACATTACTCAGTGACTCACCTTTAAAACGGGAACAAATCGAGGACTGACCAGCCCCGCAATAGCGGACCTCCTCAATGAAGGGTTCGATCAGTTATTCGACATCAAACTTGCATAGTTGAGCTGTAGTGTTTTAAACTCTGTTCATTCTGCCGATATTGAGGTCAAGATCCCCAAGAAAGCTCTTCGTGTGTGTGTGAGTGTGGTAATGTGTTGTCTTTCGAATGTGCATCAGTGAGACACTTGAAATGCGTG
>CM065715.1:90666852-90714352 GCA_033310375.1 Conus canariensis
GTGTATACATACATCTCTCTCTCTCTCTCTCTCTCTCTCTCTCTCTCTCTCTCTCTCTCTCTCTCTGTATATATATGCATAATATATATATATATATATATATATATATATAACGTATTATATATATATATATATATATATATATTATATTGTGTGTGTGTGTGTGTGTGTGTGTGTGTGTGTGTGTGCGTGCGTGCGTGCGTGCATGCGTGCGCATGCGTGTGTGTATGTGTTGTATGTGTGTGTTTGTGTGTGTGTGTGTGTGTGTGTGTGTGTGTGTGTGCGTGTGTATGTGTGTGTGTGCGTGTGTGTGTTCCTGGGACAGGTGATGATATTAACGCAGCATATGTGTTTCCATTTCTAGATTTTTTTCATCGTAAAGAGGGAGGAGAACGCCGGGCAGAATTCTGCCAGAGTGGTATTATCAATTACTGGAGGTTTCGGAAGTAACAAGTTGGAGGTAAAACGCGTCGTCAGAAATTAAACGAAATTCTTGAACTTCCTACTTGTGTAAACGAGCGTATACTTCTGTGCTTGTCTTCCTCTTTCCTGTTGTGCTTACACAGGAATAATTTATGTACCCGTCTTTCTGTTTCCAGTCTTGCTCAAATATGAAAAAAAAGTTATGTGCACGTGTTCCTAATTCCAGTCTGGTTCAAAAAGGAGTAACTTGTATTTTTGACTTCCTGTTTTCTGTCTTGCTCAAACAGGAATATATTGTGTTCTTGTCTTCCTCTTTCGTGTCTTGCTCACACAGATATGATAGCGCGTTTCTTTTCCCATTATTTTCTTGTCTTGCACAGACATGATTCATGTGTTTTATGTGCTTGTCTTTCTGTTTTCTGGTTTGCTCAAACAGAAATGATGTTGTGCTTGTCTTTCTGTTCTGAATTGCTCAAAATGAAACAAGATGAGTCCTTGTCTTTCTATGACGTGCTCAATCAGAAACAATTTGTGTATGGCTCTAACTCTTTAATGTCTGACAAAACACGAAGGATCTTAAACAAAAATGGTATGTGCCCTTGGTATTCGTATTTCCTGCATAAATCAAACAGAAATGATATGTATCAATGACCTGGTGTTTCCTGTATTGCTCACACAGAAGCAATGTGCATCGATGCCTTTGTATTTTCTGTAATGAGCAAAGAGACGTGAGTAAAGATGATTTCTTCTCGATTCCCATGTTGTCCAAATTGAAGTCGTTTGTATTGCTTTGTTTGCATTTCCAGTTTTATCTCTAAAGCACACGGTTCCCGCCTGTCCGACATGTTGACATTTCTGTTGTCATTTAGTGTTAAAATGGTTCACCTATTTATTTGTATACAATGGCAGGTTTTATTTACCTTCTCTATGTATACAGTGGTAGATTTTAGATTAGGTAATAAGACAGACCTGGAATCGGGACCACCTTTCTATTCCGTAGTACCGTTTTTCAGTTGTGGCACTAACGTATTTTTGATAGACTGTGTGTCAAGCAATGAATGACTGTTGGGAACAGAAAAGGTGATAAACCTTGTCTAATTCTTTTTATAGCTGACTTGTTTTTCAAAGGTAAGGAAGGCGTCTTGTCCAAATACCTTTGCTGAACCGTAGATTTGCAGGAAAACGTACTGTAACTTTAGCCTGTATTGCCTGACAGTTGACCATGAACAAACATATGGGAACATTTCCGTTACTTTCTATCTGCAGATATTGAAAGTTTTGTTGGGTTTTTTTTTTTTTTTGTTTTTTTTTTTTCACAGAAAGAGATAGGGAAATGTCTCAGGACTTTCCCGTTCTTCCAGTCTGTAGTCGTTGGACTTTGTTTCATGCAGAGAAGCACAGAAGCGCTTGAAATATCTCACCCCTCTCCAACATCTGAATAGAAACAGTGATGTGTAAAACGTCCATCCTCATCCCACCCTCACAACCCCTTCTTCAATCACAGCGTCCTTAGCGTTGCAAATAATGTCAAATGGTTGAAACAGCTGTCTGCTGTGTGGTTGTCTTTATCTACAGCATGCATGATCTGTGATCCAGAGTGAATAATCAAGGCGACTAAAATTAAATCACCAAATTTATGCAACGGTCAAATTACCATACAAATACCGTGATTCCATTTCTAGATCTCCCTTATTTACGTACAAGAATCGTGCCAAGAAAACCAAAAGGAACGTACATTTCAAAATGATTTTTTTTTTTATTTTACATTTTATTATCTCTCATCTTTTCAGTCAAACAATGTATGGACTGACTTGCTTTTTTTTATTGTCGTCCATCACTTTCAGCTGAGAATCTTGTCAAAATGTTAGCTTCAAGGTAAAATGTAACAAAACAGAAAAAGAAAATAATATGAACAGACAAGGCAACAAAAATGTTCATCTTTTAGACGGATGGTTTTCATGATCATTTTGATATTCTTATCATGAAAACAATTGTTTAAATACATGAAATACAATAAGAAAATCATTGCCACCCTTTGTTAAATGATGTTATTCCTAGCAGATGCACAAACCACTAGCTGTGACGTTGTTACATTTAGTACACATACAGCTTAAAGTTTTATATTAGGGAAATCTCTGAGGCCAGGTTAAGCAGAGGCAGACTGTACCATAACACTAGCAGCTTACTAAAAAAAAATACACTACTCATTTTCCACTGTCTATACTCCTTTCACATTGCCATCTCTATCAACAATTCCTCATTTGTTCTGATCAAGAGAAAGACGATATACATTCTGAAGCAAACTGCACTCAAGACTTATCATCTTCATCCTCTGCCTACTCCACTGCTCGAGGAATGTTGAAATGTTCTGTCAGTGTTCACTGGGTAGTTTCAACCTAACATGATTGATGACTTGGCCCGGTTTACGTAAAAAAAAACCCAGTGTTGAAGTAAAATCCTGGATAATATCTAGGAGCAGGAGACGTGTTGTAGTAAGACCGAGGCCATTGCTTCAGCAATGAAGTCAATTACCATGTTTTCCTGACTCACTAATTGTCAGTGACTTTAGTGTTCCAATATATATTATTAATAATGTCAGCGTTCTGCTTTGATTTTGTGGTCACGTTCTTTTCCCTGTCATTTCCTGCATCTCTTTCTTTCTTCCTGTTCTTCATTCGGTGTTTATTCAGCTCTGCATGTCAGATATAAGAGTGGAATTAAAAGAAAGCAAAAGCACATTGAATTATTCTCTTTCTTTCTTTCTTTCTTTCTTTTTTTTATTGAGAGAGACAGACAGAGAGAGAGAGAGAGAGAGAGAGAGAGAGAGGGCGGTGAGGGGGGGGGGGGGGTGCTCGACAACAACAGGCATGGACTCAAAAGCAAGTGATCTGATACCAACAAACTGGAAGAAAAAAAGCCTAGTGAAAACAAAATCACTGAATTCACATAAAAATAAGTAAATAATTACGTAAAGAGGTAAATTGATATGCAAATTAATGCGTAGATAGATAAACAAATAGATACATAAATTGATAGATAATAGATGAGTAAATAAATAAACAAATAAACAGCAGATTTCTCCCTATTTGCTATACGTATGTCATCAAAAAAAAAATATATATTTTTTTTTTTTCGTAAAAAAATTATAATGGACAACCGAATACGTGAAATGAACTCTTCAAAATCGCACAAATAGAAAGCAAATGATATTCTTACACATTTTCTTAATTGCAATTCAAATGCCACAATGGAGATCATTCGCCAATTGATGAATAGCAATCAGTGTCATCAATGGTGCTTAGTGATCTTCAGTCGTGAGAGTGGGTGTGGACAAGGGCATAATTGCAGTCAGGCATCTCCACCGTCCTCTGCTCTCAGTCAGTCGTGACCAGTCCATCCCGTTACGTTGTTCACCTTTGACAGCATCAAGGACGTCTACCGTCTTCAGCACACATCGAATGATCTAGGACGTAGAATCCTGTAAAGATACTTGGCAGTACTCCTACACTTTTGGTACATGACAACAGTGGTTGGAGGTTCTTGTCTGTCTGGACTTGCTCTGCCTCACAGTCATCTCTCTTACAATGTTTAGATGAAGTGGACGAAATCGGTCAGAAGCATGCACTGTCTGATGCCTGCCCTTTTTGATGAAACACTGCATCAGCGTCGTGTTCTTCATTCATAGGCTAGTGACTTATAGAATTCAGCCTTTGGTGTGAAGCTGTGTCACAAACAAGAACGGACTGCACCCGTGACGGTGTTGAGTTTGATCTTTACTGTGACGCTGTGTCACAAACACACGTCCGCAGAGAAGGGTGGACATGACCTGTGACCTGAAGAGGTTGATCCTCTCAGTGAAGCTGTGACGCTGTTGTGTTGCTACTCTTTGATTCCTACAGCTGTGTTAGAGGGATCATAAATGTTCACAACACCTTTTGCTTTACAAATTGACCACTCGGTTGGTGTTGGTGGTGGTGGGGGGGGGGTCTGTTGTTGGTGTGTGTGTGGTGTGTGTGTGTGTGTGTGTGTGTGGTGTGGGTGAGTGGGCGGGGGTTTATTATTGATAACTACTCTTGTGCGTCACTGCCTTCACACACACACACACACACACACACACACACACACACACACACACACACACACACACTCCCCACAACGTCACACCACCTTTCGATGTCGTGCCTTCTCTCTTTGATCATCTTGTGTACCACCGTTTGTCGGTCGGCGCATAAGGTTTGAAAGTTCTTTCCGTGAATAGGCCAAGATAATTGTACGGCGACGGTAGCTTTCACCATTGTATGTCACGAAACTATTCATTTCAGTAAAGGCGCAGAGCAGTCAGTATGATTAAATGCAAAGAGTATTCCTATGTCTCAAGAGAAATATGATACAATTCTGCAGCTTTGTGAGGGTAAATTTAAAATACCTAAACGAGACCACACAACAATACAGATCAATGCTACCAGACATTGGAGAAAGCGAAGAGATACCTTCCGTGCAGTTTCTGAGCAACTGTTCTTTGGTAAACAGAAAATATAGCACAGGCATGTGTCCCAAAATTGGTCTACGCAGAAGAAATCATGTATTTGACCTAATTGTGTTAGCTACTTATCAAAAATGAAAAAAACAAAATATTGGAATATCATGCACACAGACAAAAATTATGAAGGAACAAGACAGAGTGGGAGAGAACAGAAAACCAAAATGAGACTAGAACAGAAATCAAAACGATACAAAACAACAGACAACATGAACCGAGTGTTGACCTTAAACAGGGGCATGTCCTCTGCCCGCACAAGCAAGCACACAGACACACAGTCATACACAAACTCTGCTTATCCCCATTTTGAACAAACCTACGACAAAGGACTGAAGGCAGTGATACGCAAGAGCAGCCACCAACAGCTGCCGTGTCTGGGAGGAGAGACATTTTAGGCTGAGGGCTTATGGGAGTTTCCAACCACAGACATTCTTCATCTTGCTATGATCTGGAGGGCACTGAGCTAACAAGACAGCATGCCAAATTTCATGCACAAAGCTTCAATGGTTACGAAGTTATCAAGGAAACAAAGTCCAGGCTGAGCGCATATGGGCGTTCCCAACCACAAATATTCTTTGTCTTTATATGATCTGAAAGGCACTGTGGCAATGACCCACCATGCAAAATTTCATTCCTATGGCTTGAACGGTACTATTAGCAAAAGATACGCCCACACAGACAGACACAAAGAAACACACACACACACACACACACACACACACACACACACACACACACACACACACACATCTCTAAGTTGAGCCTTGAAGTGAGTGCTCAAGGGTGACAATTTGTTCCACAATGTTCAAAAATATGTGACTCCTCGGTACAAATTGACCACCCGCCGGGGGTGGTCAATTTGTACCAGCTTTTGCGGTACAAATTGACCACCCGGTACAATTTGTCCGCGGGTGGTCAATTTGTACCGGGTGGTCAATTTGTACCGCAACACCTCCCTTTCAGACAAAACAAAGGAAGTATTTACTGAAGATACTTGTTCTCAAGCGGCTCTTTCTTCCTGTCCAAAAACAGTGGATGTGCTTATGTGTTTGTGTTTTAGCTCTACCATGTGATTGAATTTGAACATGATGACCGACATCCAAAGAATAAAAATTCCTTAAACGAGCTTTCTCGATGTATCGGAAATAAGTGAGATAATTCATGTTTACTGTTGAAAAGACTATGTAAACATAAAAAGGCATAACAGGTTACTTCACCTTTAAGGATTGAGGATAGACAACTGTGAAGAACACTATATCAACACACAGAACTGCGTGTGTATCCTCATCTTTACCCTTTTGAATCGGATGGGAGATAAAGAACTATGAAGAACACTATCCAACCCACAGCTCTGCACTGCTCTGTTGCACAGATGTGATAACTGGCAAATATGGACGACACAATGACACAACCTAACGACAATTAGATTAACACAGCCCTGTGGTTTCTATCATAATATATTCCAGCAAACATTTAAAGACCCACAGAAACTGGAACATTCAGAAGGCAGGACGTTGCTAAGGGAAACTTAAGATGAGTAATAACATGCAAACCAACAGACAGGGTCTGGGGTCAGCAGAAACCAAATGCTGATCAAAGGCAAAAGAGAAAGCACAGAGACATAGAGATGCAGGAGTTGAAAAAAGAAGAGAAGCAAAGAAAACAGCGATTTCTGTCTTGTGGTATGTAAAGTGGCAATGAAATACCGCGGAAATGCGCTCTAACGATGTCATAGCTGGAAAGACGCACGGCACATGGTACCTCTCAAGATACGCTTAATCCCCAGACCATCATATGACATCCCTAGGGTTTTCCAGCATATCATATCCCTAGAGTTTTCTTCTACCAGACCAGTTTTGCCACTCAAGCGACCTCCATCCTTCCATTTATGAACAGACACATGAACAGACAACAGACAGATAAACACACACACACACACACGCGCGCGCGCGCGCGCGCGCACACACACACGCACACACACACACACACACGTACGCACGCATACACACATACAAAGAGAGAGAGAGAGAGAGAGAGAGAGAGAGAGAATTTTTACACCTGCATCTTAACATACACGTTACTGTTTCTCGAGGCTAAGATATGAATGTGAATTAACACGACGAAGTGTTCACATTGAAGCATGCATTCACACTGAAGCTACATGGCTGAATGTAAAGCATTATTTATGTATGTATTGAGGAATAAACCAACATACAGAAGACGTATAGTATATACGCATTTTAAGAGAGAGAGAGAGAGAGAGAGAGAGAGAGAGAGAGAGAGAGAGAATTTCACATCTACATGTTAATATACATGTTTTTCAGTCAAGAGCCTTGGAAGATGGTATGATGATACGCTGAAAGACACACAAAGAGCAAAAGAAACCAAGCAGATGGCGGAGGAAGGCTTGGAGACCATTGACCAGTGTGGGCTCCCTGGCAAATACAAGGTCTGGTGTCTGCAGTTCATGCTGATACCAAAGCTTCTATGGCCTCTGATGATATACGACATCTGCACCAGCATAGTGGAGGCAATGGAAGCCAAAATCAACAAGTTCACAAGGAAATGGCTTGGTGTCCCACCCTGTCTGACTGACATAGCGCTATACTGTCGCCAAGCAAAGCTGAAACTACCACTGAAATCCATCCTGGAGGAATACAAAGCAGGGAAGATCAGACTTCAAAGCATGCTGGAGGACTCAGGAGACAAGGTGGTAGAAGCAATCAAGCCCCAGCTGAAGACAGGCAGAAAATGGAAAGTTCAAGAGGCGATGGACTCTGCAAAAGAAAGTCTCAAGATCAGAGAAATAACAGGACACACACAGACCAACAGACAAGGACTGGGGGTGACCAAAACTGAATGGTGGTCAAAGGCCAAAGGAAAAGCCAAAAGAGACATGATGATTCAGGAGATGAGAAAAGAAGAAGACCAAAAAAGACTCCAAAAAGCAGTCCAGCAGAGCCAGCAAGGGCAATGGACAACGTGGGAGAATGCACTCCAAAGTAGTCTCACTTGGAATGACATTTGGCACATGGCCCCTCTCAGGATCAGCTTCATTCTCAGATCTGCATATGACCTTCTGCCCTCAAATGCAAACCTGGTGAAGTGGGGGAAAACAGACGATCCTTCATGCCCCCTCTGCCATGAAAAACAAACAGTGGAACATGTCCTAAGCTCATGTAAAGTAGCCCTGGCTCAAGGAAGGTACACATGGAGGCACAACCAAGTGCTCAAAGAGATTGTACAAGTAGTCTGGGCTAGTACCAACACCACAAAAGGGAAAATCAGGACTCCAAAAGCACCCGCAACATTCTTCACGGCAGGAGGCAGCAAATCATGGCCAAGAACAACAGTGCCACTCGAAACATGCAGGCAGAGTCTGCTGGACGGGGCAGATGACTGGGAGTGCACTGCAGACCTCCCAGAATGGAAGAGTCACCCAGAGATCATCAGCAAGAGTGGCATGAGACCAGACATAGTAGTCCATTCTAAGTCAACCAAGCAGCTGATCATGATCGAGCTCACGGTGCCATATGAGAACAGAATGGAGGCAGCTCAAATCTACAAGACTGAAAAGTATGCTGATCTGGCAAACAGCCTGAGGAGAGAAGGCTATCAGGTCAAAGTCCTCACTGCAGAAATTGGAGCTAGGGGGTTTGTAGGAACGTCTGCATACAGCCTCATGAAACAGCTCTCAGTTGCAGGGAAGGAAAAAACCAGAGCCCTGAAAGCAATGGCAGAAGCGGCAGAGGGGTGTTCAAGCTGGATCTGGTCAAGGAGGAACAAAAGTGAACTTCATAAGGCTTAATTTCCCTACAAATATCAGGTGTCCCTGTGGCTCAGTGGTTAAAGCGCGAGTCATTAAGTGGAAAATGAGCATGTCCAGAGGGTCATGGGTTCGAATCCCAGCCATGACTCGTCCCAAGATGGGAAAAAAAAGGGGGCAGCAGAGGGACATCCGGAGTCATGAACCGGGTGTGGCCCAACCCCCCTAGAGTGTCAGGAGATAAGGGCCGAAACACTTGCTTGAAGGGGGCTTCTCTTCTGAGGACTCTCTGCTGCCACGCTCTCCACGAGTTTCTTTCTACATGTGACTGTTTCTCACAACTAAGATATGACTGTGAAATTATGGGGATCTCTCTCTCTCTCTCTCTTTCTTTCTCTTTATCTTTCGCTGTCTTTTTCGTTTATGATAATTGATATTTTGTCTTCTTCTAGGCATATCCTGCATAATCCCCGAGGGTTGACTGCCAGAACCCAGTATCTCTATTATATATATATATATATATATATTTGTTAAAAAATATTTTTAAAAATGAAGTATTAAAATCTACAAGCTTGTTTCTAGCGTTGCTATCTTCAGGATGTCTTTTGGGGCACGCCAACGATCTTTTATGGCGTGCGGGACTTGATTTCAACTCTGTGTGTGCAGGCGGATCTCATTTGCTGCACGTGCGGCCTGTGGTTCTTATTGGGGCCTGTTCAGATGGAATGTGCTAGCAAAGATTTCCACTTGTGCCTGCAATTGTTTACAATTTCTACGTTTGTGTTCAGAGTTGCTAAGTGTGGTTTGCATAATATTAACCATTTTTCTGTGGAGCATAGATTGCATCTTTTTGAGATATTGTTGTATGGTGTTGTTCTTTTTATGATTTTCCATGATATGTTGTAGTCTATTTTTTTATCTTTGAGTCTCCAAATGTATTTACTCAGCTCTGTTTGATTTTTGTATTTTTCATTTTTGAATGACTGTTTGTGGTTTGCGTATCTGGTTTTGAAAGTGTTTTCAGTAATCCCTATATATGTTTCTTTTTCATTTTCTGATGTTACCGTAGCTTGGTATACAATGTTGCTGTGAAGACATTTATTGCTTAGGGGGCACTGTTCTTTTTTAGTGCAGTTGCAAGATGTCCTTTCGGCACCCTTCTCTTTTATTTTGCTTTTCATTTTGTTAGATGAGTCACTCATGTTTTTGAGGTTGGGCATACATGAGTATGATAGTTTAATGGTGTTTTTGTTGAATATTTTGGACAGTTTGTGTTCTTTTGGGAATGATGTTGCCAAGATTTTAAAGAATTCTTTTCCTACATTTGTTTTTACTTGTCCATCGTATGGTGGGTTATACCATATGATCTTTCTTTTCCTATTTTTCTTATTTCTGTTCGTGCTGTTGTCTGGACTGTATTGTAGTTTGTAATTGTAACCACTTTTTTGTAATGCTTCTTGATATTCTGTTGCTGCATCATTGAATGCGTTTTCATTGCATGACAGGTTGGATAGTCTCTTGTTTATACCATTGGGTATTGTTTTTAGTATAGATGGTGGGTGGTTGCTTTTGATGTTTACGTAGACTGGTATGTCATTGGGTTTTTTGTATGGTTTGTACACATGGTCATTGAGGTCTAATGTTATGTCTAGGTAATTCACTACTTTTTTGTTTGCTTCTATTGTGATTTTTAAGTTGTGGTTTTTAAAGATTTTACATAATTCTTTTTTCTTGTTTTCAATGGTTCTTGGATTATTGTTTAATGCAGCGAGGCCGTCATCTCTGTATAAACCGGCCTGTTTTTCCAAGTTGTTTTGGATGTTGGATAGCATGAATAGTCCGACTAGTTCACATGTTTCGGCACCATCATACGATCCCATGGTTACATCAATGTGGAGTTTTTGCTCGTTTTTTTAATCCAAGTTTCATTTTTGCTATGGAGTAAGTTTTTGGTGTGGAAAATAATCTCCATTTCTGATCTGTTATATTTGTGTATTGTTGGCAAATTTCAAAGCTTGTTGAGTAGTTCTTCATCTATGGATGGATAGAAGTCTACTATGTCAAATGTAATGAACATTGTATTCTCTGTTTGTTGAGTTTCTTAAACCATTGTATGACTTCATAGCTGTTTTTCATGCTATCAAACATCCAAAACAACTTGGAAACAGGCCGGTTATACAGAGATGACGGCCTCGCTGCATAAACAATAATCCAAGAACCATTGAAAACAAGAAAAAAGAATTATGTAAAATCTTTAAAAACCACAACTTAAAAATCACAATAGAAGCAAACAAAAAAGTAGTGAATTACCTAGACATAACATTAGACTCAATGACCATGTGTACAAACCATACAAAAACCCAATGACATACCAGTCTACGTAAACATCAAAAGCAACCACCCACCATCTATACTAAAAACAATACCAATGGTATAAACAAGAGACTATCCAACCTGTCATGCAATGAAAACGCATTCAATGATGCAGCAACAGAATATCAAGAAGCATTACAAAAAAGTGGTTACAATTACAAACTACAATACAGTCCAGACAACAGCACGAACAGAAATAAGAAAAATAGGAAAAGAAAGATCATATGGTATAACCCACCATACGATGGACAAGTAAAAACAAATGTAGGAAAAGAATTCTTTAAAATCTTGGCAACATCATTCCCAAAAGAACACAAACTGTCCAAAATATTCAACAAAAACACCATTAAACTATCATACTCATGTATGCCCAACCTCAAAAACATGAGTGACTCATCTAACAAAATGAAAAGCAACATAAAAGAGAAGGGTGCCGAAAGGACATCTTGCAACTGCACTAAAAAAGAACAGTGCCCCCTAAGCAATAAATGTCTTCACAGCAACATTGTATACCAAGCTACGGTAACATCAGAAAATGAAAAAGAAACATATATAGGGATTACTGAAAACACTTTCAAAACCAGATACGCAAACCACAAACAGTCATTCAAAAATGAAAAATACAAAAATCAAACAGAGCTGAGTAAATACATTTGGAGACTCAAAGATAAAAAAATAGACTACAACATATCATGGAAAATCATAAAAAGAGCAACACCATACAACAATATCTCAAAAAGATGCAATCTATGCTCCACAGAAAAATGGTTAATATTATGCAAACCACACTTAGCAACTCTGAACACAAACGTAGAAATTGTAAACAATTGCAGGCACAAGTGGAAATCTTTGCTAGCACATTCCATCTGAACAGGCCCCAATAAGAACCACAGGCCGCACGTGCAGCAAATGAGATCCGCCTGCACACACAGAGTTGAAATCAAGTCCCGCACGCCATAAAAGATCGATGGCGTGCCCCAAAAAACATCCTGAAGATAGCAACGCTAGAAACAAGCTTGTAGATTTTAATACTTCATTTTAAAAAATATTTTTTAACAGATGTTGCTCCCCAAGGGGTTGAGCACCTTCAGATTTTTTAAGGACTTTTATATATATATATATATATATATATATATATATATATATATATATATGAATACTGGATTCTGGCAGTCCACCCTCGTGTTGTTGCTGTCAAAGTGTTCTTTTCCTTTCATGCATGAACTTTTTCCTGTCTGTGTGTTGTTTGTATATTGATATTCTATGGCAATTCTACTATCGGCACATAATAACACATGCAATAAACCAGTCGTCATATTTCAACTGCTCCTTTTAGACAATGGGCGAACAGTGTCATAATATAGGCATTGATTACTTCTCCATTTTGCTTAAAGCATGCATGGCTTGCTAGCTTCTTGCTACCTGATAACGCTTACGCGCGCGCGCGTGTGTGTGTGTGTGTGTGTGTGTGTGTGTGTGTGTGTGTGTGTGTGTGTGTTTCGCGGTCTCAATGTAGGGTGGCAGCACCGCGTGTTGCTGAATCTTCACAGCGATGGAGAAGCTGGTATTCCCTACGGCGTCCATTCAGTCATCCAGGTTCGCATGCTTATCGGGCACTTCCAGCTCTTTTCTTGAGTTTCGTTGTTTTTTTGTGTGTGTTTTTTTTATCCACTGATGAAGCCAAGTACAGGCAGGCCGACTTCTGCTGATGGATCAAGGTTGAGTTTCCTCAGGACGTCAAATATAGGCAGAGCAAGTACTGCTACACAGCACTGACTTTTTGTCTGCTACTGCCAGATACAGGCAGAACAAGCACCACTCTAAAGCACAGATATTTTGTCTCTTACCGTCAGATACAGTCAGACTGAGCTCGGCACCTGGAGGGCTGTTTGGTTTACTGGTGTCTTCAAGAAGGGCTGTTTGGTTTACTGCTGGCTTCAAGTACAGACACTTTTCACTATAACAGAGCACTGGTGGTTTTCTGGTAATGCCAAACACAGGTAGACCAAAAACCACATTTGAAGAATTGTTTGGTTTACTGCAAGAATGCACTGGTGGTGTTTCTTCGGTGTTCAATTCAGGCAGACCGAGAACTGCAACTGAAGCATTGTTTGGTGTACTGGTGACTTCAAACACACGCAGACTTTATTTCTAAGTAACTGTAACCCGCCGATTTGTAAGCAGCGCCGATTTGTAAGCGCTTACAAAACGGCGCACATTGCATGACTTGTAAAACTGCCGATTTGTAAGCAGCGCCGATTTGTAGAGTGCTTACAAATCGGCGGGCTAGGCCCCCGCCGATTTGTAAGTGCTGCTTAGAAATCGGCGGGTGCTTTACAAATCGGCGGGTTAAGCCCCCGCCGTTTTGTAAAGCGCTTTACAAAACGGCGGGCGCTTTATATCCTGCTTCTTTGGTGATTATTCCTGCAATTTTGATGACTTTCTATTTCGTCAAAACGGCAGACTGAAATGCGGTGTGTGTGTATGTGTGTGTGTGTTCATGTGTGTGTGTGAGTATATGTGTATGTATATCAGTTTGTGTATGTAAGCCTGTGCATATGTGTGTGTTGGGGGGTGGGGGTGGGGGGGGGGAGTAAACTCTATTTCGTTTGCCCTGAATCACTCACACAATCACATTTCGAAGTCGAAAGCAGAGGATATTGTTGACATGTTTTTATTCATATTTTTTCATTTCTGTAAACGTTACATGAACGACAAAGTGAACTAGAATTGTTTGTTTTAAAACGCAGTTTTAAGCACAGTTTGTAGTCGATAATATAAACACAAATTTCCACACTCAAATGAAAACGAAATCGTTACTCAGCTTATATTGAGTGAAGAGAATAGTGCAAGAGAATAGGGAAAAGTTAAACTAGTGTGCAGTTTTCATACTTTCACCAGAATATTTTACTAAAAGAATAGATATGATTGCCAGACACAATCAAAAAAAAGACAATGCAGGAAAATTATTCGTGGATGCTGAAAATGTTATTTGTAAAAAACAAAAACAAACAAACAACAGCCGTTTGCATGTTTAATCAAAATTTAGTGGTGGACAGATGAAAATGAAACCAAAAAAAATCTTACGCTTCCTCCCTCTTGGAATTGTGTGCATCAAAGCAAAGTTAAATCATAATTACACATCTTTGTTATCTTTTATGGCTGCAGTAGGATAGCTGCCCATTTTGATACATAAACTGGACTTGAAACGAGCATAATTTGTTTAATTTTACAAGTTGTAATGGACAAATTCCAGACCACTGAACATAAATGATCAGCTTGACCAATCAGATTCACTGCGTGAACTTTGCAAAGCAAAGCGTAGTGTTTCTGTTAGTAATAATAATAATAACTTTATTGTCCCACACACAAGGGAAATTTTGGCTGCTTCCCCTGGGGGAAGCGCGTCGTTACAGTGCAGCGCCACCAAGGAAATAGGGAGTGAAGTGTCTTTCCCAAGGACACAACTCCGAGTGCACCAGCTGGAATCGAACCCAAGACCTCTAGATTGAGAGTCCAACGCCTTACCAGTTACACCACTGCACCTCCCCTAGTAGCGGGCTTTAAACACAACATATTGAAGAAGATGCTCCTGGTGTTCACATCATCTCTGCAACACTCGATGTTATAGTGAACAGACTCAGCATGCAGTATAGGACTGTAGATAGATAGACAGATAGAGAGAGACAGACAGGCAGACAGGCAGACAGACAGACAGACAGAGAGAAACGGACAGAGAAACAGAGAGAGAGAGAGAGAGAGAGAGAGAGAAAGAGAGAGAGAGAGAGAGAGAGAGAGAGAGAGAGAGAGAGGAGAGAGAGAGGAACGAGGGGGGGGGGGGAGGTAGTAAAATAAGTTAGCAGACTTTTTCTCTTCGTTAGAGTGCTCCTCAAAACGACGTGTGTCAGTCCGCCATCTTGATGAGCAAAACAGAAAGTTATCAAAATTGCGGGAATAATCACTGAAAGCGTAATAATAGTTTATCGTTTTAATCCAAAGAAGCAAGATATAAAGCACCCGCCGATTTCTAAGCAGCGCTTACAATCGGCGGGAACCTAGCCCGCCGATTTGTAAGCGCTCTACAAATCGGCGCTGCTTACAAATCGGCGGGTTACAATGTGTTTGAAACGCCTTTGATGTTCCAAGTGTAGCTTTATCTGGCAGCTAGCCACTTTCCAGTTTCTACTCATTCAAAGTGGGGAAGGAGGCCAAGAGAATATGCGTCTTGGGAGAGGAGGGATCCCTTTGATAGCATGCAGACTTCCATGTTCGGTGCGTGTCTCATGAGCAAGAGAGGCTGGAGAAGGGAGGTGGTGTGAATACCAACATTGAATCACTGACATAAGCAGCGTACAGGAGAGAGAGAGAGAGAGAGAGAGAGAGAGAGAGAGAGAGAGAGAGAGAGAGAGAGAGAGAGAGAGAGAGAGTATAAGGATATCAAGGATGGTGTTGATGATGTCTACTGTATCACAGAAGGAATGTTTTTACAAGATTTCTCTTCCAGCGATAACAGAGTTTTCCAGAAAAAAAGATGCATGTAAGGTATTGAGGCTAAAAGTAAGTGACAGTAAAATGTAAAGAGCCCAAAGGAAAGAAGTCCTTTATCAGCTAATAAATCAACGAAATCAAGTCACACTGAGTCGGTGTCATTTCAGTTCACCTGTAATGAAGCCTTTTTGCTGACTCTCCAAGTTCTGTCTTTCAACCAGCTCTGCTACACACTGACAAAACTATTATAAAATGTCCAGAAAGTCATTTCCAATGTCTGGATGATGGCTACTGCTTGCCTGTCTTTCTACGATGCAATGGCGTTAACGACTGTCCAGGAAAAGAGGATGAAGAATCGTGTGACAACTATGTCTGTCCTGGATACTACCGTTGCTACAATTCCAAGGTATGTCTCCATCCAGTTAACATGTGTGATGAACATTTTCAATGTCCACAAAAAGATGATGAACTACTTTGTCACATGAGATGTCCAGTTCAGTGCATTTGCAATAGCCTGGCCTTCACTTGCAGGGAACCGTTTGAAGCATTTACAGAAACTGACCTGCGCTTCTTGGATGCTGGAGACAGCGGGATGTCGCCTTCACAGCTGAGACAATTACATGCTGATTTACTTGAGTCTGGTTCATTGTGGTCTGAACGAGACTGGAACATTGTACTTTCCTAACTTGATCAGCTTAGATTTCAGCGATAATTTTGTCACATGGATAAGCACGGAACATTTGTACGGGTCGTCACATCTCACGGAGCTTAAATTGTCTAACAAACCCGTGACGGCGCTGTTCACATCAACTTCGCAAGCGAAGAACTAGCCAATCAATCATTCTGTTGTACATGGTCGCGTGCAAGAGGTTATGGTAATCCCGGCTATTCAGATTCTGTCATGGTACCCAATGATCTACTGTCCTAGTTGGCAATGGGGTCGGATAGCTATGTGGGTAAGACGCCTGTCTGAAGTTGACTTTGCTTTGCGGCGTCGGACCAAATGAGAGTTGCAAGTTCAAATCATGGCAGCGCCGCCCCTCCCCCCTTCCTGAACGCACCCCTTTCTTCCCCATCTACTTTCTGCTACCCCAACCCCAATCCTAAAACAAAAATGCGACAGCGGGAGGGAAATCAGTCCGTCATGATATGGGTGTGGCCTAAATCCCTTTTAGCGTAAGGAGTTGAGGACTAAACTACCCATACGAGGAAGGGGGGTCCTTTTTCTGTCGTCAAGGTCTCCCAAGAGTTTTTTTCCCACCATCTCTGTTAACTTCATGGAATGAGTCATCAGCATGGCATTTTGATGAACAAGCTTATGTACAGATGAGAAGCTCTGGAGAGAATGTGTGAAATGGAGGCCGTAAACTTGTAAGCAGTACTCTCCTGAATTGTTTTCCTGTTTGCTTGCCGCCGAATATTAGTTCTATTTGCTTGCTGATTCAGGACTAATAGGTCTCTGTGTGGTCACCTGGCATTTCATGAAAGGGAAACTGAATTTGCTAAGGGTTTGGAAACAAAGGCAAGCTGTAATTTTGGAATGGGGAAGGGATGTGTTTCCATGTGAACAAAACTTTTTGTATTAGTTCTGCTCTTTGGCTGTTCTCAAGGATGTCATCCAACTTCAGACCCTAAGAGGATTGGGTATAGCATCAGAAACAGGACCGCCTTTTTCCATTTCTTGGTATGTTTGAGCTGTGTTAATGCCACAACAGCTGTGTGGGGTCTTCTTTTTTCCTGGCCATGTTGAGCCATGCTCCAGACATCTGTCTGCCTTTGGTTTCCTTGACTGACTCATGCGGTGAGTTTGAGGATTTCCTGCAGCATTGTCAGACTATGATGTTTACACGTGCTGTAATTTTCGTGTGACCTGCGCTGAATGACAGTCAGGCAAATACCGCTTAGTTTCAATTTGCGTGTCTTTTTGAGTTCACGGGATAGGTATCATTATTCCGTTTTGTATCCTTTTCAGCCACTGGAGATTTCCCTGCACCACACTTTGTATCCTGAAACTCAGACTGATTACGAGAGAGAGAGAGAGAGAGAGAGAGAGAGAGAGAGAGAGAGAGTGTGTGTGTGTGTCATGTGAATGAGAAAAGTGTTATGTGAATGGAAAAGTTTCATGTCAAAGAAAAGAGTGTTAAGAGATTTTGTCATTTTTGCGATTGTGGAATGGAACCTACGGTTTTGATGGTTTTTTGTATTCATGGAGTGCAACCGCCAGTGATGCGGAAGAGTAGGACGCTGAGTGGATTGTGAAGTGCGTTCACCCAATGTGAGGAAGGGTGGAAGATTATTGTTACTTCAGAGGAGCTCTGGACACAGACATAGGAGGATGTCTGATTGTGACCCTCGTTGGGTTTAACATATACTCAGAGGCATAACAAACGCGAAAAAATAGAGACAGTGCACGATTGTTCACATTGTGAACAGGACGTAAGCAATGTCGCAGTCACGTGCAACATTAGCAGTACGTGGTGTCTTGGCCGGTTGTAACCTCGTAACAGTGGGTGAATGTGCCGGGTCAGCGTTTTTGGCACGAGGAGTGCATTTGCCATGTGGACTACCTACGCCACGTGCATCAATGTGAATTGCAACTCAATGTGGCCCCAATTGTGGGGCTAGAAATTTCCAAACCCCAAAAAGTTCAAATTATCCCTTCCAGCGGCGCCAACATAATGCCGAGACTTTCTCGTCAAGATCGTTGCATAGCAATGGGGCAACTGCAGGCCGGGGTTCCAATGAGGCAGGTCGCTATCGCATTCGGAGTCCACATTTCCACCGTCTATCGCCTTCTGGACTGCTTTCAAGTAAGAAACACCACTGATGACAGACCGAGGAGCGGCAGACCGAGGGTCACCACAGCAGCCCAAGACCGCCATCTTCTGCGTCAGCATCGACGGGAGCCTTACCAAACCGCTGCCAACACAGCCAGGAACACCGTCAGCAGCCATGGCAGGCCAATCAGCAGCAGGACCGTGCGTCGCCGACTGAACACAGTTGGTCTCCAATGCAGGCGTCCAGCCCGGCGACCTATCCTGACACTCCAGCATCGCCAGAACCGTATGCAGTGGGCACAGATCCACGTGCATTGGCGCCATCGGGACTGGGGCCGAGTCCTCTTCAGTGATGAAAGCCGGTTCTGCGTCGACCCAGGCGATGGCTGCATCCGGATCTGGAGAAGAGCGGGGGAACACTTCACGGATGCCAACATCACCGAAAGGGACCCATGGGGTGGTGAAAGCATCATGATCTGGGGGGCTATCGGCATGAATCGCCGTATTGGGCCAGTCATCTTCCAGAATGTGGGTCCAGGACGTGGTAACGGGGTCACTGCTGTTCATTACATCGACCAAGTCCTGAGGCCCCACATCCTGCCGCATTTCCAGCGGCATCCACAGAACCTGTTTCAGCAGGACAACGCAAGGCCGCACACTGCCCGTGCTACGCAGAACTTCCTGAGGCAGAACAACATCAATCTGCTGCCTCACCCAGCCCGTTCTCCCGACCTTATCCCAATAGAGCATTTCTGGGATGCCCTTCAGAGGCAGTTGAACCAGCTCAACCCCAGACCCCAGACAGCAGCTCAGCTTGCTGTCGCTGTGGGCCAGGTGTGGTGGCAAGTCCCCCAGAGGCAGACCAACACTCTAGTGCGCTCGATGTACCGCAGGTGCACAGCTGTGATCAATGCTCGAGGTGGTCACACCAGATACTGACATTCTGCTGTTAACACAGGGTCAAGGTCAAGTTCATGTGACCTTATTTTCTACCAGAATGAACTTTGAAAGGACACTTTTGTGGTGTTTGATTGCTTTTTCTCACTTTCTATTACCAGTTCAAAGGAATCGTTGGCCAAATTACATCAAAATTTCTATACAGTTTGTTTTCGCGTTTTTTATGCCTCTGAGTATAGTTAGGACTAGGATTGTCCTGTGCAACCCTGGGTTGGGTGTGCTATATGACTGGACTGGTTTGTCCGATGCAACCCTGGTTTGGGTGTGCTTAACCCTTGGTGGGTGTTATATGCCTGGCGTGGCAAGTTTCACTCAAGTATAGAGTGTAGATGTAGACTGGAAGTCTACTAGGGTAGGCTTGTCCTTATTCCCTAGAAGAATCCCTCAGCGTCCAGTGGTGTTCCAGACTTGGGGTGTACCAGCCTAGTGAGGGTCCAGGCTGTGGTGGTCCAGAGGTGGTACATCCAAGTGCATAAAAGCTCCTCGACAAGTCAAGAAGATGACTTGTCTTTACTGTTACTATTTAATATAAAAAGAATTGATAGTGTGACATGTGTGTGAGTGTGTTTGATTTTTGATAAAACTTTGAATATTGTATTATTGTTTGCATGTGGGGAATTATTTTGTAAAGAGAAGAAATAATTGTTGGAAAATGCAGTGAAGTGAAAAGAAGAATTAAGACCCTTTTCGTTATTGAGTAAAGGGAGCGTTTTATAGAAAACTTAATTCAATTGTGATAGTGCTCCTTTGGGTGAATGGAGTGATTGCATGTTGCGTACGAAGTAAGCATACTGTGTTTGTGAATGCAAGTGTGTATGCGCACAAACATGGATGTGTGACAGAGAGAGACTGGAGTATCCACTTTTTTTAAATATTCCCCAAGTTTCCCAAAGGACAAGCTTTTGTTCTCCCTTCTTTTCGTACTCACTTGAATTTGGCCTGGTTTCATCCTTTTTTCAGTCATTCTGTGGCAATACTACACCGAGTTGACTAACTATATTAGAGAGAAAAACTATGTTACGCTTCCTCGTGATTTAGTTACTAGGCTTTACAGTCTTTTGAATCAAGCCTATTGGAAAAGGTGTGAGGGAATCTGTTTCCCTCGGATCACGGATTTCATTCGATTATTTTTTTTTATAACTCCTTATGTCTTTATAGGCCTTTGCGTCTCTCTCTCTCTCTCTCTCTCTCTCTCTCTCTCTCTCTCTCTCTCTCTCTCTCTCTCTCTCTCTCTCTCTCTCTCCAGCCGATCATTGCCTCGTCCACAAACCCCGTCCTTTCCAATTCCAGAGATGAGCAATATTCACGGTCCAAGGAGTGCCCTTGTCTGGCCCCAAATGCCCGTTGCTCTAGCGTGATGATACTCTCTCTCTCTCTCTCTCTCTCTCTCTCTCTCTCTCTCTCTCTCTCTCTTCTCTCTCTCTCTGTTTTTTTTTTTCTGGCTCCATCTTTCTTTCTTTTTTCTTTGGTTTCTTTCTGTCTTCCTATCTTCTGTTCTTATTTCTGTTCATGCCAGGGTGGCTTCCCTTTGGTTCTTTTTCTTCTTTCAGTCTTCTTTCTTTCTGTCATTATCTAAGGTCTTCTATTTTCTATTCCTTCGTTCCTTCCTTTTCTTTCCGTTCTTATTCTCTGCCTGTCTATGATTGCTCTTGTTTGTTTGTTCTTTATTTTTTTTCACTTTCATTTCCAACTTTTTCAATGCCTTTCTTCCCTTTCTTTTTGTTTTGAGTGGTTGAAGATGACTAAGACTGAGTGAAGGAGGGTGGAAGAACGTGAAGGAGGCTTCCGATTGTAACAAGATTCCGTCCTACGTGTCTCCATCAATCTCTGGTCGACTCTTGCCCCTCGCCCCCCCCCCCCCTTCCCCCCATTCTCCCCATCTCACGTGACCCCATACCGCTCCCTGTCCCCGTCCCTCAACCTTGTCCTTCTTTTCCTTTCTTCTACCAGACCTTTTTCTTTGCAACGTTCTAGAACTAATGAAATTGGTTGTTTGAGGTGTGTAGAGTGGCAGAGGAATTGTGCGGGATTTAAAGTTGAATGAGAAATGGAGCTGGTGCCCAAGAACTGGAACGTAGAGGCTGAAGTCTTTAGAATGCTGATTGAAGAGGGCAAGCGAGAATATAATGGGGGTAGGAGTGGGGTCAAAAGGTGATGGTGATGCAGGGAGGGAAGAGGGAGTTAGTTGGTGGGAGGGCGGTAGGGTTAGAAGATTATTATGTGTTTTATCAACACGAATATTCATTTTATGTCGGCACATAAAATGGCTCGTGCACACTGCTAGTTCAAAGTGCGACGCAGAGAAGAAGAGAGGGGTAGAAAAGTGTCCAGTGAGGATGGGGTTAAGGGTTAAGGGGTTGAGAGTGGGCGGGGGCGTATAGAAGCAAGAAAGACAGGGAGCGGAATGAGCGTTAGGAGGAAGATAGGAAGGGATAGCAGTCTGGCCCAGGTTTCTTTCAGAAACCTTTCAGGAACATCAACGTCACATGTCGTTTAATCTGAGACCGACAGCTGTCTCTCGCCACGAGATTGACTTTCGTTTAAACGAAGGACAGTCAAACACCTCACTATGGGTGAGTGTGTGTGTGTGTGTGTGTGTGTGTGTGTGTGTGTGTGTGTGTGTGTGTGTGTGTGTGTGTGTATGTGCGTGTGTGTGTGTGTGTGTGTGTGTGTGTGTGTGTGTGTGTGTGTGTGTGTGTGTGGCGTGTGTGTGTTGTGTGTGTGTGTGTGTGTGTGTGTGTGTGTGTGTGTGTGCGTGTGTGTGTGTGTGTGCGCGCGCGCGCGCGCGCGCGCGCCACATGCGTGCGTGGTTCTTGAATCAAATCAGAGTTGTTTATGGCGGCAGAATGAAAAGGTTAATCTTCACCTGGTGCCGTGCTGTGGACACGGTGAATCTCTCATGGTTAAATGCCTCAACACTCAATACGTTTCATTCTCTAACGGTTAAGCATGTCATCACGACAAAACATTAGCCACAAAGAAGTTTTTGGGACAGCATACTGTTTCGCTGAAGTTCTATCAGAGATTGGGAAGTAATTCAGACTGATTTTGATATGTCATCGCCAAAACGTTTGCCACAAAAGTGTCCATTTATTGTCACTTGAACACTGGGGGAGGACTGGCTTGCATAATAGATAACTCTGTTCGGGCATGGAAACTGGGGTTTAAGTGGACAACTGGGAGTGCACGGAATGGGAAAAACCATCCAGAGTTCATCAGGAAGAGTCGCGTGAGACCGCATATTATACTCCGATCATATTCATTCATTAAATGATTCTGATTGAAGTAACTGTGCCATATGAAAGCAGAGAGGAGTAAACACGCGTCTACAAGATTGAAAAGTAAGTTTATCTGGACAGCAACTTGTAGGAATCTAGCTCTCAAGTCAATGTCCTCACCACAGAAGCTGGAGCAAGGGGATGTGTAGGCTTGTCAGTCTGTGATCTCATAAAACAGCTCTGGGTTCCTGGTAAGAATGGGACCGGAAAACCAAAGGCAGTGTCAACGACAGCTGAAAAGAGTTGCAGCTGGACCTGGTCGATGAGGTTCACAAGGCCTACGTTTCCCAGAAAAGGTGTCTGATAACTATTTGGGTAAGAAATCCGTCTGAACTGCCAACATCTTCAGAAGCCCTCCCATCCAGAAGATGACTCAGTTCCCAGCAGCGCCAGGAAACAGATCAGCAGAAAAGCACACTGAGAGTCAGGACCTGGATGCAGCCCGCCCCCCCCCCCTCCCCCCTCGACCTTAGGGTGTATGGGCTACAGGGTCGAAACATTTATTGGGGGTGAGGGGCTAAGGGGGGTAGGGGGGAGGGGGAGAAGGAATATCTGTATTTGTATCTGTAGAGTTTCTTCTTACTGTTCGAGGCAACTTCCCCGAGGAAAACCGAAGTCAAGAGAAACCAGATCGTTAGGATAGGTACAGGAAATGCAACGGTGATAACATGGCGTATTTCCATAGCGCTTTCAGACACCTCAAAGCGCTCTACAGAACAAATACCCGTACACCTGGAGAGAGAATATTCCTACGGTTCTTCCTACCAATCAGGAGACAGCGATATATTTGATGCATCGGGCAAAAACGCAATGGCTAAACAGAATTACGACAGATTTCGTTTTGAACTCAGACCCGTAAAGACAATGTTTACTGTGTTTGTACTGAAGGTGAAGTGATTTTTTGGAAAGGAAAGAAGTTGAACTAGACACAAAGTTGCACAAACTCTGTTTTTCATTTCGTCTCTTTATTTCTAAATGTCAATGCGTATGTCAGACTTAAGAATTCTAAGAATTCTGTGTACTTCCTCCTGACTGGTAGATGGCGATGTCGGAATTCACCGGTCGCTGCTGCACTACACAACACACCTGCACCACACCACACAGCGATAAGCACAGTCCTATGTAATTGCAGAATATTGTACCCCTTAAGACCGCTTTAAAAACCCTTACCAAATATGTGTCTGGTCTGTTACTTTGACCCACTCGATCTGTTTAATCGAAGGTCAAGTACGATGCTAAAAGCCACGACAGGCGCGACTTCCTTCAACACCGATGACACCACTTCTGCAGACGTACGACACTGCAAAGCTCCTCGTTGTATGCCATGCCAATCACTGCACCAAGATACCGGGCCGTCGAGAGTTGAACTGGTTTCTATCTGAACTGAAATTCCACAACGACATTCGATGAGCGTTGGCCTACTGTAAAAAAAAAAAACAAACAACAAAAAAACCTCCAAACAAACAAAAAAAAACTGCCGTCAAAACTACCTTTAACATATTCCAATTTATTTTCATACTGCTTCTGCAGACATAATGCGCGGAAATGATATTACTTTATTGGGTATAAGTTATAGCATTTAGGTCCCTACTATTTGAGATTATTCCATTGACAGCCAAGTGAATGGGGGTTTAACACAAACAATCAAACAAACAAACAAAAACCAAAACAAACCAACGAACAATCAAAAGCTCTGTGCGATCAGATAGTCGCTGGGATTATTCAACACACTGTCAGTTTTATTCAGTCATTTTATCCACCCCCCATGCGCTTTTGGGGGGCAAAATTTAAACCACAAAGAAAACAACAATCAATGGACAAATATGCAAGCAGGCGTGTATGTACGCGTGTAAATGCAGATGTAAACGTACGTATACGTTCAAGCATTGAGTGCGTCTTCCGATGCATGAAGACGCATATCCGTATTTCCACACGTGCACGTCTTTCTTCCACACGTCTTTCTTATATTTCCCCCACTAGATCATAAAACAGGATCACACAGGATAAAAACGTATTCGCCAAAAAACCCTTAGTTGGAGATCGAAACTTAATAATGGCCTAGAGAATCCGTCCAGAGGCGTTATCAAGGGAATTTTCTCTTGTATCGATGTAACAGGGGTCTTGCCGAGGATCTGGACTGTCCCCTTTATTGAGGCAGAGTATTTTCCTTATTGATATTTGACTACGTTCGCCTTGGGTTCTGTTGCAATCTTCAGCCGAGAGGCTTCGATCGTCGCAGAATCTTTGTCGCCTTGGGCTGTCCATTAACGCTTCATCTCTCTCTGTTTGTTTCTCTTCCTCTCTCTCTCTCTCTCTCTCTCTCTCTCTCTCTCTCTCCTCTCTCTCTCTCTCTCTCTCTCTCTCTCTCTCTCTTATTGCCGTTTTGAAATGAATTATGTTGGTGAAAATTTGGAAACTGTTATGTCGAATATTTCAAACAGCTGTGATAACGCTGATAGTGTTTTACATATTGATGATTCTGCTGTTCGAGGTTTGTTCAAAAAGATAAAGATAAGTAAAGCTGCAGGCCCAGACAACGTTTGTGGAAATCTTTTAAAATAATGTTCAGAACAATTGTCATAATGTTTTTTTGTGTAAGTTGTTCTCATGGTCTTTGAATTGTGGAGTTGTGTCCTCTGTCTGGAAAAAAAAAATCAACAATTCGTCCTGTACCAAAAACAAGAAACCCTTGTATTTTGAATGATCATAGACCTGTTGCATTGACATCTCTTGTAATGAAATCTTTTGAATGCCTTGTCCTTTGAATTCGTCTTCCTCAAGTCAAACAGCTTTGTGATCCATACTGATTTGCATACAAACAGAACAGAAGAACAGAGGATGCATTAATCACTCTTTAAAACCATGCACACATACATCTTGAAAACAAAGATTCTTTTGTTCGCATCCTGGTCATTGATTTCTCACCAGCTTTTAATACTATTCAACCACACATTATGGCAAAGAAGCTCCAAACATTACAGGTCAACCCAAAATTGATTTTATGGATTGCGAACTTTTTAGTCAACAGGTTACAATGCGTACGCTTTGAGGGAAAATATTCATCAGCAAGAACCATATTTACTGGTGCACTTCAAGGCACCACTCTATCCCCTGTACTCTTTACTCTTTAAACAAATGGTTGTATTGGTTCTTCTGTCACTTCTGTCATAAAGTACATTGGAAGGCTCTGCTTTCGAAGACCTGTCAAATTCAGATACCATTTATTTTCAAGAGATGGAATGTTTTAGTACATGTTACAAAGAGAACTGTCTAGATTTTAATGTTAGTAAGACGAAGGAGATGGTAATTGATTTTCGAAAAAAAACAGCTCCTGTCCCTCACTTGTATATTGAAAACACCAAAGCGGAACGTATGAGTGAATATAAGTACTTGGGTACTATTGTAGATGATAAGCTGAATTTTAATGCAAATACTCAATTTATCTTAAAAAATGCTAATATAGAAATCTAGAATATATTGTCTTCAGAAACTTTGGTCTCTTGCTGTTGAAAAGGACATCTTAAACATGTTTTATCGTCATTTTGTAGAATCAGTGCTGTCTTTGGCTTTTTATGCTGGTTTGGAAATCTTAGTATGAAAAACAAAAACATTTTAAACAGAGTGGTGAATACACGTGGAAAGAGTATTGGTAAAAAAAAAAACAAAAAACGAGGACAGTTAGATGAATTGTATGAATGTCGTGTCAAACAAAAAGCTGTGAACAATGCTGCCGACAGTTCTCATGTTCTTTCAAAAAACCTACAATGTTCTACCATCTGGAAGAAGATTCCAAATTCCAAAACTTCAAACCAAATAGAACTAAAAACAGTTTCGTTCCCAGTTCCATCAAACTCCTGAATCAGAACTGAATTTTCGATGATATCCGGTTCAGAAAGCTTGTCTGTATAGTATACGTGTGTGTGTGTGTGTGTGTGTGTGTGTGTGTGTGTGTGTGTGTGTGTGTGTGTGTGTGTGTGTCTGTCTGTCTGTCTGTCTGTCTGTCTGTCTGTGTCTCTGTGTGTTATTCTGTGTGTGTGAGTGGGTGGATGTGATTTGTGATTTGTTAGATATAGATCCATAGACATGTTTTTATGGCCACTCTTAATTTCTCTTTGGAGATAATAAAGTCTTGACTTGACTTGACTCTCTCTCTCTCTCTCCTCTCTCTCTCTCTCTCTCTCTCTCTCTCTCTCTCTCTCTCTCTCTCTCTCTCTCTCTCCCGTTTCATCTGTCTGGCTGTTAATCTATCATCTGTTCATGTGCTCATCTCCGTCTGTCTGTCTGTCTCTCATTTTGAATCTGATATATTTGTCTGTCTGTTCATTTATTTGTCTGTTAATTGTTCTACCTGTCTGTCTGCCTGCCTGTTTTTCTTTCTGTCTGTCTCCCTTCCTCCCTTTCCCCCTATTCTCTCTCTCTCTCTCTCTCTCTCTCTCTCTCTCTCTCTCTCTCTCTCTCTCTCTCTCTCTCTCTCTCTCTCCCCGCCTCATTTATTGATCTATCTTCCATTTGAGCGTGATCATACTGTGTCACAGCGTGCTGGCCAGAGAATGGTCAAGACCGGACACTAATTAGAAGGAGGCTGGAGGTCGGAAAGCGTGTTCTTAAGATTCAGGCTGACAGGCGCAAGTCCAACAGCTCGTGCTTATTGATCTGTGGGTGGCAGGTAATTAGGAAGCATCGTGGAGAGGTGACGGTTAAGGTCATTTCTTCTCGTACATGGATGAGCACAAAATCCACTCACTGTCAGAGTCTTATCCCTTGTCGTTTAGCGCCCACCCCACCACAGAAACCAGTGGTCTGACCAGTTGGATCTGCTAGTCGTGTTGTCTCTCCGACTCTCTCATTTTCCATTTCTAGTGTTTCATACATTTTTTTTGTTGTTGTTATTTGCTTTCTACGTTGGTTTATTTCACTGCCGACTTGTTCTTGTGTGAGCACATGAAACATCTGAGACCACATATTTTTAGTTGTGACCCTCTGTGTTTATCTATGGCCATCTGTGTGATCAGCTATGGTTGTCTGTGACTATTATTGTTTATGTGTGAGCATCTTTGTTCATACATGTGTACCTGTTTCGATCTGAAACCACTTGATATGTTCATCTGCGACCATTGCTATTGATCTGTGATCACCTACGTTCATCTGACCGCCTATGTTCGTCTGTGAAAATGTGCGTTCATGTGTGACTATCTTTGTCAGTGTGTGACTTCCAGGGTCTATTCATAGCACCTGTTTTCATCTGTGAACATCCGAATCTATCTGTGACCAGCTGTGTTCATCTGTCTCAGTCTCAGGGTCGGACGTTGCAGCACCTGGCAGTCGAACTGTACGGCTGGCTTTTTCCTGTCTTTCAGGTTGACATAATAGGCAACCTTCCTGCCGCCTCAGTGCTCTCTAGTGTGTCTACACTGCAGACGTCCACATACGCACGTTAAAGAAGTAAGGCTAGGTCCGATAGATAGTGGGAACATCCCCGTACACAAACATGTTCGTCAGTTCCAACTATTTCCACTGCCCGTTGGAATGACGTAATGGGCATATAGACACAACCCATCTCTTTCCCTAATCTTCAACGACATACACTCATCTTCCCTCTCCTCTCTCCCTTTCAAAGCACAACTCTCATCACGTACTCCTCCCTCCCTCCCTTCTCCCTCCATAAAAGCATCTTAACCATCATCATTCTAAAAGTCTTAGCATGCTTTCCACCAGCTACGGCGATTGACTCAGGCTCTGATATTGATTCTGTGAAAGAGAGTATGGGCACGTCTGGGTTTGTCCTCCACATTGCAAACCTTCATCTGGCGAACCGATGGTCCACGTTTCCTTCCGTCTCCACCTCCTCGTCTGTTCAGCTCGTGTGACACTAACAGATTGTCAAATGCTTTTACCGTATTGTTTCAGCAGCACTTTTTTTTTTTTTTTTTGCTCAAGTGCTGGAACATTACATGTACGCGCACGCCTGCGCAGGCACACACACACACACACACACACACACACACACACACACACACACACACACACACACACACACAACACAGACAGACAGACACACACACACAGATGCACGCACACACACCACGCATGCGCGCACACACACATACACACACACACGCACGCACGCACGCACGCACACACACAGACACACACACACAGACACAGACACACACACACACACACACACACACACACACACACACACACACACACACACACACACTCACGCTCGCGCGCGCACGCACGAAAGCACGCACGCACGCATGGACGCGCGCGTGCGCGCGCGCGCGCGCGCACACACACACACACACACACACACACACACACACACACACACACACAAAACAACGTCCGACCCTGAGACTCAAGACAGGTAACACTGAGTACATTATTCAGTCTTCATTCTCAGTGGAACCTGCGACCCTCAGACCAAGACAGGCAGTGCTGAATTGCATAGTTTGATGTCCATTCTCGATGGAATGTGCGACTCTCAGACGAAGACAGGCAATACCAGGTGCAGTGTGGTATCCCATTCTCTTCGAAACGTTCCTATTCTGATCCCTAGTGGGATCATGGTACAATGTTGATTGTAAGGACAACGGGGGAAGGGTGTGTGTGTGTGTGTGGTGTGTGTGTGTGTGTGTGTGTGTGTGTGTGTGTGTGTGTGTGTGTGTGTGTGTGTGTGTGTGTGTGTGTGCGCGCGTGCATCTGTGTGTGTGTGTGTGTGTGTGTGTGTGTGTGTGTGTGTGTGTGTGTGTGTGTGTGTGTGCCTATACTTTAATTACTGTAAGTGTAAACAGATATTTGCTACGTGGTCGTGACTGAGATAGTTCTAGTCGATAGCTGTTCTTTCACGACAACAGAAACAGAACAAAACAAGACTTCCGTACCTTTTACTTTGCTTCCTATGGCTGGGACTTTTTGAGTCCCCGTTCTTATTTCTAGCAGATCTGACTAGAATATACTGGGAGATGCGATCAGCAAGGTCCAAGGATCGGGCTGGGTTGGGTTCTTTCTGGCCTCTGGCTTGTGTTGCCAGAATGACACACACAGCAGGATAACACACACAGCAGAATGACACAGACACTATGTACTTTGGTTTGAAGGTATATAAATTGATAATATATTGTACTTTTTTCTGATTATTCTTTTCATTATGTGACATTCTGTTTTACTGTCTCTTCTTCCGAGCGCTCATTGGCATTAATGCTGCTCTGCTCATTCCGTGTCCCTGTCATGCATCAAACACCTAGATTTGTTCTGTCACAGCCCTGATACCGCAGTCCACAGATAACAATTATATCAAGTCGCCATGAGGCCACTCACCAGAAGATACACAGCACAGCTACTGAGTAATTTCAATCGGTGTTCAGTGGTACATGTTCAGATTCAACACACACAGTACAACACGTATCCCCCCCCCCCTTCCTCCCAGCTGACAACAGTAACTGCCAAATCGCGCAGCCGGCGTCAGGGAGTGTTCCTTCCGATGGACACCACCACGAACACCTGACCACAATCCCCGTAGCACCACCACGAACACCTGACCACAATCCCCATAGCACCACCACGAACACCTGACCACAATCCCCGTAGCACCACCACGAACACCTGACCACAATCCCCGTAGCACCACCACGAACACCTGACCACAATCCCCGTAGCACCACCACGAACACCTGACCACAATCCCCGTAGCACCACCACGAACACCTGACCACAATCCCCGTAGCACCACCACGAACACCTGACCACAATCCCCGTAGCACCACCACGAACACCTAACCACAATCCCCGTAGCCTTGACAATACCGAAGACGTTGCCGCAAACTGACATCGTACAATGGGCATGGAAAGGAGGTGGAAACTGAGGTGACCATGATATCACAACATGACGAACAGTAAGGATGAGAATCATGAATGTAGTGCCATGGAATTTCATTTTGTTTTCAAATTCCTTCGTAATATATCCAAGAGTCAACCAGCCAACCAAGAAACCCGACCTGTTTAGACACGGAAGTGTTGATCAAGGTAATTTGAAAAACCCACTCAAAGATATGTTCATGACATGGGTGAAGTGCAGTTGTGTGGTTTTAGTATTCACTTTGGAGCCCGTGGCTAACTCAGCTTTGACAAAGAGCTCCAACCGGTGTCTACAACTCCCATAGATAAATGCCTTGGATTAGACACGGCGCTCTAGACCTAAATACGTTCACATCAATGTATGACGTATCACTTGTGGATATTAAACCCGAAACGAAGTAACTAATACTGGATGAATTAAGAACAGGACGAAGGGCATTATGAAGCATAATTAACAGGAGTCATTCGTCACCTTGAATTGCAGCACGTTTGTCATTGTCTTGTATGGTTTAAAAGGTGCCTAGTTTCCTACCTACTGTCTCACCCCATTCTTATGATGATGCCTTCAAGTAAGACTTCAGTTATGACTTTCCCCTCGCCAACACCACTGACACACAAAGACACACACAGACACAGACAGACACACAGACACACACACACACACACACACACACACACACACTCTCTCTCTCTCTCTCTCTCTCTCTCTCTCTCTCTAGCTTAAGAAAACAGCTCAAAAGTAGATAAAAACAATCAGCTTGTATTCACATTGCCAAGCCTTTTTTGTCTCGCATGTCTTAACACAGTAAGTCCATGTAATTACCAAGTGTATGTGTGTGTGTGTGTGTGTGTGTGTGTGTGTGTGTGTGTGTGTGTGTGTGTGTGTGTGTGTGTGTGCGCATGGGCGCGCACGTGTGCGCGTGTGTGTGGTAATGAATATACGAACCAGCTTCTCTCCTATTTGTCTAAAACAGCCTTCACCCTTCATCCTGTGTAGCTGATATTGATCGTACATACGTGAACAGGCACTGCCTTTGTATTTATTTTTTCTCTCAGAAACACCAGGATCAAGGGTGAGAAAATCAGAAACAAAAACGTAGACGAGCTGATAAGGACATTGATTTTCATTTCTTCCCTTGAAAAACGTGTGTGTGTGTGTGTGTGTGTGTGTGTGTGTGTGTGTGTGTGTGTGTGTGTGTGTGTGTGTGTGTGTGTGTGTGTGTGACAGAGAGAGAGAGAGAATTGTGTGTCTATGTGTGTGTTTGAGAGTCAGACAGACAGACTCAGAGAAGGAAGGTGGAGGGAGAGAGAGATATGACGACTATAGGGCATGATTGTTCCTTTTTTGTTTTGTACATGCGTGAGATAAACCCAAACAAGAGAGAAAGAGAGAGAGAGAGAGAGAGAGAGAGAGAGAGATTCAGATTCAGATTCAGATAATTTATTCGTAATAGGCCATGGCCCCTAACGAAGGGGTGTGTGAACATACACAGCACAATAACTATAAACAATTATAATACATAATGAAACAAAAAGCAAATCGTTGTCACATGTTCAAGAAGAAACACTTTCTCTCAAATTAAAGGCTTTGTATAGAAACAATGAAAAATGTTTAGCAACTAAAGCAGAAGTGGAAGACAGAAGTAGGTTTAATTTAAACAAAGATGGCTGTCTATAATATTTAGGCTTGATGTACTTTTCTCTGATGTTTCTGAGAGCTGGGCAGCATAGAACAAAATGTATTTCTGTTTCCTGTGACTCTCTACATAAAGGACACATCAAATCCCAAACATTATGCGTTCGATATCTAAGATAATGACAAGCTAATTCTGATATGCCTATTCTAAATTTTGCTGTTACATGCTTTAAATGTCTATCTATATCTATGTTCAAATAAGTTTTCAAGTTATGAGCATATGAAAAATTCCTATAAAAATCAAACCTATCACTATTATGAATATGGTCAGACCATTTCTGCCATCGGCAGTCCACCAGTCGCTGGCGAAAAAGTTGTAAAAAGCCTTTTATATTCTCGACTCCTTGGTTCAACCAGACGAATCCAAATCCATATTCAAACAAACAGAGTCGCACTTTTGTCACCCAGTTACTTTTACCTTTAGTATCTAAATCATACAACAAATTATACGCTTTACGAGGTATTCTGGTATCATCCATGTAAAGTAACTTCAGCCAGTATCGGATACATTTAACGGCAGAGACAATGTAAATAGGAAATCGATCAGTTTCGCCATAAATAAGATCATTTGGAGTACGTCTATCAACTCCTAGAAACTTCTTCAATGCGAAAACATGGACCGATTCACAGAAAGTAGCCGCTTTATCTAATCCCCATAACTCAGAGCCATATTGTACGATTGGCTGAACCTGGGTATCAAAAAGTTTGATAAATAATGTAAAAGATGAATTGTTAAGAACATGTAACTTTTTCATGATACAAATCAAAACATTTTTAGCCTTACTTGACAGGTCTTTGCATGCACCAACAAAACTCAAACGAGTTGAGAATAAAATACCCAAATATCTATAGGCGTTGACAACTGGCATAGGATTACCGTCATACAACCATCTTTCTCGAGCACTTAAATATCCACCTTTACGGAATACTATAATATTGCTTTTATCCATATTCACTGTTAACTGCAGATATCTAGCAGCACGGTGTAAACTATTAAGTTGCGTTTGTAAACCTATAACAGTTTCTGACATCAAAATAACATCATCAGCCAACAAAAGGATAAACAATTCAAAAGCATCAAGCGAAAGTGAAGCACCATGTTTACCATTATTAATTACTTCAATTGCTAACTCGTTAATAAACAAAGAAAACAAAATGGGACTGCATGCATCGCCCTGTTTTACTCCTTTTGAACAGTTGATATAATCTGTAAGTTTCGATCCACAGCGGACCCTGGTTTTTACTCTATCATACATACTTCTAATACACTTATACAGTTTACCTCTAATACCATTTTTATGCAAGACTGGCCACAGAAGATTTCTATTTATCGAATCAAAAGCTTTTTCGAAGTCTATGAAAGCTACATATAATTTTCTGTTATAAGAAAACTGCTTTTGTACAAGTGCAAGCAATGTAAACATATGATCAATAGTCGAATAACCTTTTTTAAAGCCTGCTTGATGATCACCTGTGATGTTATTTTCTTCTATCCATTCCTGCAGTCTATGATTAATAATCATTCCAAACAATTTACTACTGATATCACATAGGGAAATCCCTCTATAATTGCTGGGATTGTTAACATCGCCCTTCTTATAAAATGGCAGAATAATTGATTCAGTCCAGTTATCCGGAAACGTACCACTATCAAATAATATATTAAACAATTTTAGAAAGAAGTTTACCACCTGGTTAGAAGAATGTTTGAATAATTCACCAATAATGCCGTCAGGGCCAGCTGCCTTACGATTTTTCAGTTTTCCTAGTGCTAATAGTACTTCCTCTTGTGTGATTGGTCGGTTCATATACTCACCACTGCCTACATCAAACACTTCTTCGAATGGTGTGTTATCAACATTTGAATCTAATAAGGTTTGGAAATGCTGAAACCATGCATCAAGAGTAATACTGTTTCTAGGCTGTCTTCTTTTGACCGAAACTCTGCGGATATTACTCCAAAATTCCTTTTGGCACTTTATAGATGAAACGAGTTTATCTAATAAAGACTTATTGAACACTTTCTCTTTCCTCTGTAACAAGTGCTTATACTCCCGTCTAGCAATTGTATAAGCGTCCCTATCTTCTGTTTTTAAAGTGCGACGACTAATTCGTAATAATCTCCTTGCATTTCTTTTACTAGTATCACATTCTTTATCATACCAATCAGTCGATGTTTTACTGCTATCCAAAGATATACATCTTTTCATACAAACAGCACTTTCTTTTATGCATGCATTAAACATGTTCAGCGCTCGATTTACATCCACATCTAATAAATGCATTGCACTATCTAGCTTTGCTTGAGTTTCTACACTACATAATATATCTTGAAACAAACTAGCATTTTCATCATTCCATACAATTTTTTCTATGACATATTTCTGTTCAAGGTTGCAGGCATGCACAATACTTTCTTTAGGAAAAACAACATGAAGTGACACAGGTAAATGATCAGAGTCAATGCGTTCTAAGACACTTAACCTGCATGAATCAAACAAACGAGCAAATAAATCATTAGAAAATATGAAATAATCGTCAACGCTGCATCCAGAGTCAGAAATGTATGTGTAGCAACCTTCAAGGTCGCCTTTACACACTCCGTTAAGAATACACAGATCAAAAGCAGTGCATACATTCAGTAACATCTTTCCATAGTTGTTTAAAATGCAGTCTTGAGAGTGCCGGTTAATACTAAGAGGATGGCTGTCATACTGTTTATCAGAATCATTATTTCCAGAAATATCCTGTGAAATATTAGAGGTTCTACTATTTAAATCACCATTCAAAATAACATAAACATCTCTGGAAAGTAACAAATGAAAGAGACATTCTTCGAGCAAATTAATACCACTATCAATATCAAAATGGGTATAAAACGGAGAACCTTCAGGTGGTAGGTAAGAGCAAAAATATAGAACATCTTTATCTAGGCCAAATAGTTTTTTATCAATCAAAAAGACACAGAAATTATCATGATCAACATCAACAGTCTTAACAAAGGAGGAGAACTCCTTTCTTATCAAGCAAATTACCCCTCCCGACCTTCTCCCTTGTTTTGAAAGTTTAATGGCGGGTTTACAAAATACATCATAGCCAACAAAGGAATCAGCACGACACTCTTCCATAAATGTTTCGATGAAACACACAAAATCAAATTCATAAATGAAGGACAGAAAATCATGGTCAGTAAGTTTAGAAAATAAGCCATTCACATTCCATAATAAAAAGGAGAACGGTTTATTTACATCTGTACATTCCGCGTCCTTTACTTCACTGCACGTGTTTTCAGCACATTGCACAAGCTCACCGCCCTGACCCACAAAACACCGCTCACCACTGCCACTGCCACCAGTGACAGGCGTTTCTACCGGTGTATGTTTTCTGTGGTTCCCCTCACTTGTCACACCTGTGTTGAGAAAATTTTCCTCACGTGGCCGGCCACCCCCCTATCTGGACTCTTTTAAGTTACCTTGATCATCTAGGAAATATTTTCTACCGTCAACAAGCAGGTGATCAAAAATCATCGTTGCTCTTTTTCCCTCGGATCTTGCTCTCTTCAGGTGAGGGGTAAGGCCACGTCTAATTTCGCGTACACGAGTGGAAAAATCCTCTCCTATAAAAACGTCGCTCCCTTTTAATTTCCTCTTTTCTTTCAGGATACGCAATTTGTCCTTGTAAGAGGAGCAACGAACAATGATAGGAGAGTCTGATTTTTTATTTAACCTGTGAGCTCTATCAAACTCTATGTCCCGCGTCAGTTCAAGTTTATCCGAAATGAGGTCATGAATTTTACCTTCACACTGTTCAGCAGATTCATTCTGACCTCTGGGAATACCGTAAAAGATCAAATTATTACGTTTAGACCTTCCCTCCAGATCGTCAGTTTTTAATTCTAATTTTTCCATTCTTGTCACGAGGTCAGAGTTCTGTTTTACCAGGTCCGAATTTTCTTTTCTTAAAGTCTCCACCTCTTCCCTCAGATCCTTTACACCACTTTGTAGCGCAGTGAACTGGTCATTTAGAAAACTGATGCTCCTCTCCATGTCCGTAAATTTGTCGTTCATTTCTTTAAAATCACAGTTCATTGTCCTCAACATACCCATGATGTCGGCATTGGTGGGCTGTTGAGGAGATGAGGATGTCGTCCGTCTGCTGTCCGCCGGTGAAGCTCCAGTCCTGTCCACGCTGACCCTGCGTCCAGAGGTGCCGAGCCGTGCCTGCCTCAAGCTGTCCGACCTGGGCCCTGGGTTCTGCTCCACGTCTCCACAGCGTAGAAGAAGTCCGCCCCAGAAAATCAACGTGAGGAGCAGGCCTAGGGCTACACCGTCTGTCCTCGTTCGTGGTGTCAACATGGCGATCCGCATGGCCATCTTCTTCATCTCTCGTTGTGACATGAAAGCCATGAAGATGTGGACGAAAGTGCCACAACTCGCTCTAAAAGCAAGCGGTGCCGCTGGCATGGTGCTTAATGGGGGCACTGGCAAGGGTAGAGGACTGCACAGTGCAAATATCCGTCAAACTCAAGTTGAATCTGCAGAGCGATGCGATGTCTGACTGCTCGAGTGAAACGCAGTTCACAACCCCCCGAGAGAGAGAGAGAGAGAGAGAGAGAGATAACGATAACGATAACGATAACGATAATTTATTCAAGAAAGGCCACAGCCCCATTTGAAGGGGTATTGACATATAACTGACGTAACAACACATTAATATACAAGCACATATAAACAAATTCAAGTCAGATAACTCCTCCTCTTGAAGGATTTATACAAATATGAAGCTAGATCACCAACAACATTCTCATTTCTTGACGACAAAAGCAAGACAAGCGTAAAAATGATGGACGTCGATAATATTTCAAAGGAATATATTTTTGTCTTAAATCTGTAAGGAGAGAGAGAGAGAGAGAGAGAGAGAGAGAGAGAGAGAGAGAGAGAGAGAGAGAGAGAGAGAGAGAGAGAGGCACGCTGTTCAAGGTGCTGCTAGTGTTCAAACCTGTTTATTCTATATCCTTGAACCGCCATACAAATCATTGGGGGAATGACCTGTTTTGAATTCCAGTTGTAGACATGCACAGACTGGTCATCGCTTTCGAGACACCCCCCCCCCCCTCTCTACCCCCTCCCTCCTCCCCATGCAGATTCCTTTACCTTGAAAACCTCCCTCCCTCTCTCTCCTCTATCCTGACTCATCATGTTCGGGTGTGTACATATTGTAAAGAAAATAAAAGCTGCCTTACGAAGTTGCTTAAACAAACAACGGAATTTGTTGCAATACAGAAGCAACTCGCGTCGACCTCGGCGGTCTTCTAGAGACAAAAACCAAAAGGAGAGGAGGGAGATAGACATTAAGTGACTTTGTTGTACGTGGTAAGAAGTAAACTGCAACCTGGTCGGGTACTGGTAGGAAAGACTACAGAACTGTCATTCTTTGCTAAGCGATTCAGTGTCGCAAGCAGCTTCCGTTTGAAGTTATGGGCGTATGTTCATGTCATCAGGGGAGCAAGAGTTACCGTATTTGTTCGTTATTTACTGTTTACTCTTCCCTGCCTCTTTAAAGATTTCCTTTCTCTCTCTCTTACTACAGCACTGAACTCACAACACTTTTTAAAGGTATCATTTACACAATTGACTGCATGTATGAAAATGGGAGAGGTGCATCTCACCAATGAAGCAGAAAAGAAAGACATCTGCTCAGCCATTGATTCTCGCATGTGTACTATTAAGGGGCGACAACCCCTTTGTTAATAAAGCCGTTAGCTGATAGCATATTTGGCATATTCAGAGAAAGCAATAAAAGGATGAAAGAACAAGGAAGGGACAGAGAAGATACTACTCTCTTAGCCACATGAAAATGACGTTGATCACGACGTCATCACTCACACAGCAAATGGCATTAATGTCTAGTCCCTCCACTGGCTTTCCCTAAGGCAGACGTGGAATGGATTCAGCAGTTCTTTTTTTGTTTTGTTTTTGTTTTGATATTCTGTGATGAGAGTGAGGGACGGGAGAGATGATGCTCCATAAGCTGACCATAAATGACACTGGCCGTGCTATCGACGCAAGAGGGCATTAATCAGGAAAGGCGTCTCCCTCCCTTGGTTTTCAACAAAACACAGAATGGATTGGGTTTTCGTATCTTATTTTCTGACGTCGACATTGGGGTCTGAAACTGAGAAAAGAATGATACTTGCAGACAAAAATAGAAGCGAAATATACTACCAAGCTAAAACGGATAAAAGAATAAAGCTGCCCTGACAGGTAAGGTAAGGTAATGTTGCTTATAGCCCAGCCCACCGCTAAGGACCACATCAGGGCTGCGCCGCGCTACCCTGACAAACGGAGAAAACATTAATTCTCCCTGGCCAAAGGCAGAAAAATAATCGTACTTCCCAGCTAGAAAAATAAAAGAACAATTGTTCTCAATACAATCAATTTTAAAGATCGTACTCTCTGGCCAAAAGGTTCAAAGAATTATACTCCCCAGCCGGAAAGAAACAAGGATGATACTCCCCAGCCAAAAGGAGAAAATGGTTAACGGATAGATAAACTAATAACTTAGATAAGAAAAATAGAGATGAGGGCCTAACAGATAAGATTAAGCAGACGTCTGACTGCGCATTAGCCTAATGCGCTGATCAAACCTGGAATTCGCTGAAAGTGTAAGGAAGGCAGAGATACACACAAACCGAAGTGCAAAGTAACGCTTATGTCATAGACAAAAAGACATGTACATTTCGAGAATGTTCGTCTTCTGTAGGCGTCATAATTTGATGTCTGTGATGATGTGCTCTTCTCTGGCTTCCAGTAGGACACAGGATGATCAGACGTTCGCTGTCTCTGACGGTGATCGCTAGTGTAGCTTCGAGTGAGGCATAGGATGACGACACGTCGCCTTTCTCTGAAGTCGATCTCTCCTCTGGCTTCCAGACAGGTAGAGGATGATGAGCCGATTGCTGCCCACGATGATGATCTCTGTTCTAGATTCTGGTCAGGTACAGAATCATGATGTCTCTTCAGACTCCTCTCGCTTGCAGTGAGGCACAAAATAATGGGACATTTTCTCTCCCTCATGGTGATGTCTCCTCTGGCTTTCAGTGAGGCACATAATGATGATCTGACCTCTGGCTTGCAGTGAGAAATATAATGTTCAGACATTTGCTGTCTCTGTTCGTGATCTCTCCTCTGGCTTCCAGTGAGGCAAAGGATGGTGTAACGTTTGCTATACCTGATGGTAACCTCTCCCCTGGCTTCCAGTGAGGCAAACAATAGTGAGACGTTTGCCGTCTCTGATAACATATCTCTCCTCTAGCTTTCATTGAAGTACCGGATGATGACATATTCTCTGTCGCTGATGGTGATCTCTCCTCCGATTTCCAGCGACATAAGGGATTGTAAGACGTCTGCTATCTGCGACTACCCAACTGTGGCTTTAATGGAATCAACGGACGAAAATTCACTTACTGGTGGTGATCTCTTCTCTGTTTCTCGGTGAAACAATGGTTTGTGAGACGTCTGTTGTTTCTGATGGTGATCCATCCACTGGCTTTCATTAAAGCAAGGGCTGATGACACATTTCCTGTCTTTCCTCTGGTTGCCGCTGAAGCACAGAACTGGATGACGTTTGCTGCCTCTGATGGTGATTTGCTGTCAGTAACGGTGATCCGACTCCTGATTCCAGTCAATTTCAGGATGAAAAGACTTGAGCTATCTCTGTTTTGCAGAGTGTTGAAAGTGACAGCTGGGTGGAAAAGTCCAGTGGAGAGAGAGAGAGAGAGAGAGAGAGAGAGAGAGAGAGAGAGAGAGAGAGAGAGAGAGAGAGAGAGAGAGAAAAGGGTGAGGGTAGGAGCGAGGCTACTGGCCAATAAAACATCATATTAGCAATTACAGCATGCTTGCATTACGTGATTGGTGGCATTATTCTCTCGTTGTAATTAATCACAGAATGCACAGTGCCTTGTGTATACGCGCAAGCGCGCAGGTTCGCGTGCATAGGTGTGTGTGTGTGTGTGTGTGTGTGTGTGTGTGTGTGTGTGTGTGTGTGTGTCTGTGTCTGTGTCTGTGTCTGTGTCTGTGTCTGTGTCTGTGTGTATTTGGTATGATGGTAGAGTGGGAGTAGAGCGGGGTGGAAGGAATGCGATGGTTGTTCATTTTTCCTTTCCAACTCTGGTTCCCGTGGTGGCAGAGCTCTAAACTACCCGCCTTGACCTTACTACTTTTACCACTTTTTTGTTAACTCCAGCTGCATGTGATTACGTGTGATTCCTCTCTATTTCCGCACCATGTTATGGAGCCTTCAGCAGGAATAAGAGACGGGGAAATAAACCCTCATCAACCAATCAAACCTGTATTTCCCACCAGATATCGGCCAGGCGTGCTTGACGCACTCGGTACTTAGACCTGGCTGGCCTCCCCTTCTGGCTGCCTGTGCAGTGAGGCATGAATGGTACTTCTGTGCTGGTTAATGTCAGCAATGACGGAGAGGAAAGGAGGTCTGTTCAGCCATCCAAACGGCGACGTGGCTTCCCTAAATAGCGTTCTAACTGCCGATCTCTCCACTGGTGGCCAGTCATGCCCAGAATAGATTGCACTTTTGTGATGGGACGGAGTAAGGCCGAGGGTGCCAAATAGGAATGACAGCTGGCCTGTTGCGAACACTAATTGTCATTATAAAGGGCTAATCTGTCTTCTGGCTGCAAAGAACGCAGATAATGGTCGGACAATTTTGTTTATATTATGCCAGACGGACAGATGAGGGGAGCAGATCCTTCAGACTTCGTGAATGATTTTAGTCTTAACGGGTAGCAGACTGGGTGGTTGTGAGGGACACAGGAACATTTTGCACGAGTAAGGACATTCCATAGTTATGGAAAAGCGAGTGCGCGTGTGTGTGCGTGCGTGCGTGCGTGCGTGCGTGCGTGCGTGCATTCACGCGCGCGCGCGTGTGCGTGTTTGTGTGTGTGCTTTTGATCTTTCGTTGTAATATTCTGAAGAAAACATCCGAAGAAAATACGTGTTTCTTCTTTTGAAATTCAATTGTCTGTTTTACATTGCTGTATGTAAGAAGTATTGTGGACCTTAGCTTGCTTATTATCAGCGTTAGATTTGTTTGTTTCTTCTTCTTGTATTGCTTATCAACACAAACGTTTAAAGGTTTGTGTTTCCCTAAGTCAGGCATTTCAGATAATTGTCTGGCAGCTGTCAATAGTCGTCCGATTAGATGGCACTTGTTTTGTCAGTTTGGAATTTCGGGATCCCAGAATCAAATTTCCACTAGAGGATTTGGCATTTAAAATTAAGTTTCTTTCTTTCAAATGCTACGACCTGATCAATTCAAATATGCTACGGCCTATGCGTATAGTTTGCATTTGTAATAAAACGTTGAGAGGGCATTTTCACCTAAGTTCGGTTTGATCTTTAAAAGAAAACTCCATTAGCGAAAATGTGCACGAAGGCGACTGGGTTCGAAAGGAGAACGTCGTCTAAAATCAGGTTTCCTTTCGTTTGCTGTCTGGTCTGTGCAGTTATGGGGTAAGAGAAAAATGAAGTTGCACCTCCAGTATTCAGGAGTCTTACCAGCCCCCTTGTTGATACGGTTAAGGGCTAAAGAACGCGTCTAAAGTAACCAAACTCAAGAGCTCTTGGCTGGAAATTATTACATAATATGCATGACTTTCCTACATGTTTAGCGCTGACCAAATATGAATAAAAGAAAACGATCAATGTTCATATTGTATCAGTACGATGGACTACATTGAACACTTCTGTAAATGTCCAGTTTTAGAGAAGTTTAAAAAGTTTCATCCCCAAAGAGTAGATACACGTATCAAATTAACCTTGTTGGCTATTGATGTTGCGTTTGGCGTGAACACTTTAAGATGCCATTGTGGAAAGTAATCATACATTATTCTCATTTTTTTTTAGATGGGAAAGTCATTGATTCGGGTGTGGGGCTGGGTGTGAGAAGGCACTCCCGCTACAATCAATCTGACAAAAAAATAACGGGAGCTTTTTTCATTGTTTTTCTTTTTTTTTTTTTTTTTTTTTTTTTTCTTTTTTTTTTTTTTGTTGCTGTCCCATCTTCTGTCCACCTCAGTGGCATTGCACCCACGCCGCTCATTCCGACACCCCGTCCACAACCACAGCTCAGTCAGTCCCGCCGCAGCCCCAAAACCGGCAATCCACAGGGAGCAGTCAATATCAAGTCGTCAAGCGGCAACCCAGCGGAGGAGACACTGCACTGCTGCCAAGTCACTTCGGTGGTGTTCAGTGGCGCCTGTTCTGATCCAACATACGCATGACACCACCTACTAAGCCCTCTACTGACGACAACAGCTGCTTAGTCGCGGAGCCAGCGTAAATGAGCTCTCCCTCCGGAGGAGGGCGTCACCACTTCCGTCAGACGACAGCCCCCATGGACTCGCCGATACCAGTGACACCGACGGACCCAAACCAAGGCCACAGACATGGAGAGAACATCGGAACTGAGGTCACTGTGAGAGCAGGGCATGAAGGGCCACAAAATTTGATACTTTTTTTAATGCTGATCGATGAGAATGAGGACGATGAAGATGATGCTGCGGATTTCCATCCCGGTCTGAGACTGCATGACAGGGCTGTACTCTACGCTTCCTTTCATAATATATCCCGGCGTCAACCAGGCCCGAGAGATACAGACACCCGCAGTGTTGGTCAGGAAATTTGAGCAACACTCTCAGAGACGCATCCATTAAGTGGATGAAACGCGACCGTGTGGTCCCAGTCTTCCCAGCTGAGCGCGTAACAGACTCAACTCTGGGTACGAGCCGGTCGGGGCAGAAAAATCCCACATGACTCTGATGGGAATCGAACCAACGACCTCCCAACCGGGAGTCTGCGACGCTAACCACTTCGCCACGGCGGCCGGTATTGTTTTTCTATTCATTAAGATATTGATGACAGACAGAAAGAAGCTGATGCCCCCTCCATTATTCCTCTTCCCCCCCCCCCCCCCCCCCCCCTCCCGTTCCTCCTCTGCCACTCTCTTGGTCTCTCTCTTTGTTCTTCCAGAAGTTTTACGCTTGGTTAAGAAACAGAAAAGTGAGAAAACAGCAGGACCAGATGGCATTACTGGAGATATATTTGACAATGCAAAATTTTTGTCTTTGATTTCGTGGTTAAATATTTCAGTGTGTTATTTGACACATGTCAATACCCTGATCTATGGAAAGAGTCTGTTATTTTGCCATTGTTTAAGAAAGGCAATATGAATCATCCAAAGAATTACAGAGGCATTTATGTTTTAGATATTAGTAGCAAAATGTATAGCTTTATAATTAATTCTAAGTTACCTGAATGGGTTGATCAAAATACTATTACAGGTGAATACCGTAAGGGTTCAAGCAAAATTATTCTATAATCGATTACATGTTCACATTGTTCGCTGTCGTGCAAAAGCAATTTTTCCTCTAACAGAAAATTATTTGTAGCATTTATTGATTTCGCGAAAGTTTTTAACCATTTCAAGAAAGTCACTGTGGCCTATTTTGAAAAAAAAAGAAATAAAGGTAAAATCTACAGATGTATAAGAAATGTACAAAATTGTTAAAGCTAGACTTCGCTGTGGTAGACTGTTAACAGGCTACATATACTGCACTAATGGTGTGAAACAAATTGATATTTGCAGTCCTCTTCAGCTTATTTTGTTTATAAACGAACTTGCTCTCGAAATAATTCATAATGGTTAACATGGTGTTAGCCTGTATATTGATTTCCTTAAACTGTTTATTCTTTTGTTTCCTGACAACATGATTTTATTGTCGGAAACTGTGGTTGGGTTACACACGCAGCTAAATACTCTTTATAGCGCAGCATGCCAATTACAGCTTAAAATGTGTATGGAAAAATCTAGTATAGTAATCTTCAGGAACGATGGTTATCAAGCAAGTACTGAGAGATAGTTTTGCAACGATATAAAGATGAACGTAGTAAATTCTTATCGATATTTAGGCATCCTATTCTCCACAAGACTGAGCTTTAAACATGCATGCCACAATTTAGCAACTAAAGGGAAACGAGCTGCCATTAGCAATTTTTCACAAGTTGTATCGAGTACACAATAACTCTTTGAAATTGTTCTTGATGTTTTCTGGTTTTCAGATTCAGTCCATACTTCTTTATGGTGCTGTGATTTGGGACTCAGAAGGTGCTTCATCTGTTATTGAAAGTGTCATTTATTTGTGCTTCAGAAATGTGTAGGTCTTGATATTAAAACAGCAAATGACCTTGTCGATGGTAAATTGAATCGATTCCCACCGACGATTAATTCTGGTGTTTCTTGCATTAGATACTGGTTGAATCTGACTCAAATGAGGAACAGAGACTTCCATCCAAAACATGTAAAATTATTGCTAAATGTGACCAACAGGGAAAAAAATCCATTGAGCTTTAAAAGCGAATTTTTGAACAGTTTTGGCTTCTCCTATGCGTGGTAATGCACGGGCGTGGGTGCATAACTTCTTTTCTTTTCCAAAGAATATTTAAAGAAAGTCTTGTCGACTGCAGGTATCAGAACTGGAATTATCATGATTAAATAATAGCGACAGACTTATAGACCACAGGAAATTCAGGGCACTACATGATCTGAAGCATCTTTTGAGTTTGTACTGCCTCATTTGAGATTTCATTTTGTATCTCATCAGGTCAGTTTACTAGATAGATGAGAAACGTTGTTCCATCAAACAATATAACATAACATAGGTATTGTTCCCGTGGCACACGGGAGGTAGACAAGGCTGGAGACTCTTCTAGCTGCCAGCGAAGTGCAGCATGAACGGCACTTTCATTCTTCAACGCTGATCAGGGAATTCTGTGCACTGACAGAGGAGAAAGGAGGGTGACGCTCCACCCGGGAGACGACAGACAGACCACATCACCTGTGCAGACAAATATTTCAAAAGCTGGTCTCTCCAACGGCTGCAGGCAACAAGCAGAATAGAGGGCACTGGCAGTCTCCTACGTCTGCAATGACTGGATAAGGGAAAGTAGGGGGAATGTACGTATGATGCTGAAGTATGAGTTTAGCCCTGCAAGTCCCTCCTAGGGCTGCCAGCAACATGCAGAATAGATGCCACTAGCAGTCTCTTACGTCTACAATGACTGGATAAGGGAAAGAAGGAAGAATGTACGTCTGATATTGAAGAATGAGCTTAGCCCTGTTACTCATGCGAGGTTAATCTCTCCTGATGATGCCAATAAAGCCGAGAAAGGATGGCACTCTTTGTGATCTCTTATTCTAAATCGATATAATAGAGAGGAGTGGGAGTACACGTCGGACATCCAGTAATGATACTGGCCATGTTAAAGAGGCAAGTAGGTAATTAGAGGAGTGGGAGTACACGTCGGACATTCAGTAATGATACTGGCCATGTTAAAGAGGCAAGTAGGTAATACAGATGGCTGACCCTCACCCCCACCCCCCTTCCCTCTGGCTGTCCATAAAGAAGAAGATGAATGAAAAGTTTGCTTTTCTGTGATCCATAGAGAAACAGAAGTTGTGAAGAGCGATTTTGTCACTATTGTTTCTCTCTCCTCGCCTCCATATTCAGCAGATGGGGCTGTTATAAGGAACAATAGGAAATGGTGCCCGTCAAGAATGTTGATAAAAGAGCGGATACTGCGTGTGTGTGTGTGTGTGTGTGTGTGTGTGTGTGTGTGTGTGTGTGTGTGTGTGTGTGTGTGTGTGTGTGTGCGTGGGTGTGTGTGTGTGTGTGTGTGTGTGTGTGTGTGTGTGTGTGTGTGTGTGTGTGTGTGTGTGTGTGCGTGTGAGTGAGAGAGAGAGAGTGTGTGTGGGAGTGTGTGTGTGTGTGTGTGTGTGTGTGTGTGTGTGTGTGTGTGTGTGTGTGTGTAGTTCATCCTTTTTTATACGATTTTTTCCCCTTCCATTACATGACATTATCTTTCTTCCAAATCCAAACTAATGCAATCAAATCATCAATACGAAGCCAAGGGACTCAGAATAATTCCACAGTGATCTATTCCTTACCAACTGGTCTTGAACCCTGAATCCACTGTCGTCGACCTTGGTCCTAACCATGGCAAAATGCAGCTTAGCTGCATGGGAAGTTGGGGAAAGACAGGAGAATGCTATGTTCTTGCTCGGAACACTCTACAGGTTTACAGCATCATCTATCTACAATCCATTCGGCAGCCATCCCACTTATGTTTTTGTTTGTGGAATGGAGATATGAAACAGGAATGGTGTCCCTTTTTTACGTGTCATTTTGAAAATTATCAAATTCTAGGACTGGTTTTTATTTCTTCTTTTTTCCCTTTCTAGGCTATGTGTTTGGACTGCACAGCTGAATAGTTGAAGTGTGTGCGTCTGTATGAAGACGTGTGTGTGTGAGTGTGCGTGCGTGCGTGTGTGTGTGCGTGCGTACGTGTGTTGGTTTGTGTGTGGTTGTGGTGTGTGTGTGTGTGTGTGTGTGCATGCATGCGTGCGTGCGTGTGTGTCGTTGAATATGTCATGAGCTTAGTTTAATGTAGTATGCTTCGTACAGATCGCTGCCTCCTCCTCCTGTCCTTTTCCCTTTCGTGTCGCGTTTCATTTGTTTAGAGGTCAAGCTTCACATATTGGTAATCTACTGAATATATGTGAACTGTGCACTTCATTTCAGTTGTGTCAAGGAAGTATCACTGCGCGCGGACTAGTCCATACATGCTACACCACATATGTTACTGGTCTGTGAAGCTGGCTTGAAGAGGAACTGTCCTAGTTATTCTCATTACTATTAGTGTTTCCCTGTTATTCTCATTACTATTAGTGTTTCCCTGTTATTCTCATTACTATTAGTGTTTCCCTGTTATTCTTCTATTATTTTCTGTATCTCATACTATAGTGTTTCCCTGTTATTCTCATTACTATTATGTTTGTATTATATGTCCCTGTTATTCTCATTACTATTAGTGTTTCCCTGTTATTCTCATTACTATTAGTGTTTCCCTGTTATTCTCATTACTATTATGTTTCCCTGTTATTCTCATTACTATATGTTTCCTGTTATTCTCATTACTATTATTGTTTCCCTGTTATTCTCATTACTATTAGTGTTTCCCTGTTATTCTCATTACTATTATGTTTCCCTGTTATTCTCATTACTATTATTGTTTCCCTGTTATTCTCATTACTATTATGTTTCCCTGTTATTCTCATTACTATTATTGTTTCCCTGTTATTCTCATTACTATTATTGTTTCCCTGTCGTCTTTCTTACTGTATTCTTTTCATCTCCTCCTTTCTATCATTCTTCTCCTTTTCCTTTTCTTTCTTCTCGTATTTCTTTTTTTTTTGTTGTTG
>CM065715.1:90726852-90729352 GCA_033310375.1 Conus canariensis
TATGTCTTGGGTTGGACTTTCACTTGGTATTCTTTTTAGATGATTCAAAACGTCAATCCAGAACTGGTTTTCACATTTATTTATTATGTTTTCCTCATAGTCTGAGCCAAAAGTACTCAATCTTACTATATCTGGATACAATACTTTTACTAGTGTTGTCCAGTTCGCTTCCTTTTGTGTTAATCGTCTTATCCATGTCAGTTTTAATGATTTACAAACTGAATATATGTTAACCATTTTCAACCCGCCTTCGTCATAATCCTTGAAAGTAACTGTGCGTTTTATTCTATCGGGTTTTTTGTTCCATAGAAATTGGAAAAGCATCACATTCATGTCTTTCAAAAACTGTGTAGGTGGGTCTGGTAGCAGTAAGAACAAATGAGTAATCTGAGATGTTATTAGTGATTTTATTATACTTATCTTTCCATATGGTGTAAGGCTTCTTTTACTCCATGTTGCTATACACCTTCTCATTTTAAATAAAGTGCTTTCATAATTTAGTTGAGGGATGTTCTCTAGATCGACTGAAAAAACTATGCCCAAAATTTTGAATATTCCTGGGTCCCAGACTATTCTGTAATTTTCTCCAAAACGCCTGTTACTATGCTTCTGGGAACCTATCCAGACTGCAACAGTTTTTTCGTAATTAACTTTTAGACCTGATATTTCAGCATATTCTTCCAGTACTCTCAGAGTCGTTAAATAAGACTTTTCAGATCCATCAAGAGTGAAATTGGTGTCGTCTGCAAACTGACTTATTTTCGATTCTTTGTCACCTATATGTATACCAGTAATATCTTTGTTTCTTCTTATCAAAATTCCAAGAATTTCTACACATATTAAAAATAGGTACGGTGAAATAGGGTCTCCTTGTCGAACTCCACGATTTACTTCAAACCATTCTGTAAATTTTCCATTTACCCCTACACAAGATGTACAATTTTTGTAAAACGTTGATATCCATCTTTTAATTCCTGCACCAAATCTGAAAAAATCTAAACATTTTATAATGAATGAGTGGTTAATACTGTCAAATGCTTTTTCGAAGTCGATTGAGAGAATTAATCCTGGAATTCTCCTTTTCTCTGTATAGTGCATAATATCGTACAGTAGCCTTATGTTTTCTCCTAAATATCTTCCGGTCATGAAACCAGTTTGATCTTCATTAATTAACTTCGGTAATACTGTTTTTATTCTGGCAGCAATACATGAAGATATGATTTTATAAACAACGTTTAGAAGTGATATAGGCCTCCAATTTTTCAACTCCTCCTTATCCTTCCCTCCTTTGGTATACATACGATTATACCTAATTTCTGTGAAACAGATAATTCTTCGATTCTAAAGCTGTAATTTGCTGCTCTGACAATAAAAGTGCCAAGATCTCTCCAGAAAACTTTAAAAAATTCTACTGAAAAACCATCAGTCCCCGGACTCTTATTGTGTTTCATTTTTTTTTATTGCACTTAGTGCTTCCTCTTCAGTAATGTCTCCCTCTAAATTCTCTGATTCCTCTTCATCTAATTTTGGAACATGTTCTGTTATTATATCTCCTAAATTAACATCTCCCGTTGTGCTTTTCGAGGCATATAAGTTCTGATAAAATGTTTTCACCTCTTTTAACATTTGGGTTTCTTCTTTAATTATTTCATCATTTAAAGACCTGAGAGATGGCATTGCTTTACTGCAAAAGTGTCTCTTTTCAAGATTAAGAAAATATCCTGTTGCTTTTTCCCCTTCCATTTCCCATTTAATTCGCGATCGAATTATCATTCCTTGCAACTTGACTTCTCTCAATTGTTTTAATTTACCTTTCAGCTCTTCATATTCCTGCAAATTCAATTCTGTCAAATTTTCTTCAAGACATTTTAGTTTTTGTAACAATTCAAACTCTTTACAATTCTGTTCTTTTTTCTTTTTACTAGCATACATAATTGTTTTTCCTCTAATTTCCATCAAAAGTGTTTCCAGAAATAGATTTTCATTTATAACTAGTTTTACTTCTAGATTAGGAATGGTATCAAGATTTTCTCCGTCCTTCAATATTGAATATTGTTTTTTTACTGTTTCTATTGTGCTTTTAATCTCCTTTATATATTCTAGATCTTTCAGCAGAGAATTATTAAATTTCCAAAATGGCTGTGGTAACCATTTATTTCGGAAGCTAACAGATAAAACAACTGGAGAATGATCTGATTTGTACGATACTAGTACTGACGTTTCTATCTTATCCGTTTGAAGACTGTCTGAAATCAAGAAGTAATCTAGTCTACTTTGTTGAAATGGAGTTGTCCTTCTCCACGTATATCTCCGTTTATCTAGATTAAGTTGACGCCATATATCTATTAATTGCCATGTATCCATCAATTGAAACAGTCTGTTTCTCATATTTTCCTTATAATGTGCCTCTCTGTATCCACAACAGTCCTTCTCACTGTCTAAAAATACATTCCAGTCTCCCCCACAGAGTAGCTGACAGTCGCTTGAACACATTTCCAGA
>CM065715.1:90734352-90739352 GCA_033310375.1 Conus canariensis
ACCGAATCACCCTGGTACATGTTGGCTGTTTTGTCATCTATCAGACAGGCGTTCAGAAATATGCAGCATCGTGAACAGCGAGCAACACAGATCGATGAAGATGATGGAGGTAGTGTTTCTGGTTCTTATCAACACTCTATCAGGCCTCAGGCCTGCCCCCCTTGAACGAGCAAAAGAAGAAACGCCAGCAGACGATATCAATGTGAGACAGATGCCTGTGGCTGCACATCGCCACAAACCATAGACCTGCATATTGCACAAATTGTCCATAGGCACCGAGACACGGGGCAGGATGAATAGCTGAGTAAATATTTTCCCCGTTTATATCATCATTTTGCATGACATCAGTTATTGAGTACCGTGTTGAATGCAGCAGCTTCCAAATGCAGTGTTTTAACCTTTCAAATGTAATACCCTCCACAGTAGAGAATTATAACCACACAGATATCACTCTCTTCAAAAGTCCAAAGTTCTAATCACTCAAATATAACTCTCTTCACTGCCCAGCATGCTAACCCGTCAAATACTACTCCTTTCAAAGAACAGTGTTCTAACCACTCAGACATCACTTCCTTTCAATTACAGTTGTAATTGCTCATTTATCAATCCTTTTTAAGTCCATATTCAAGCATTCAGTTTACACTCCTTACAAAGTCCAGCATTCTACACACTCAGATATTGTTCCATTCAAAGTCCAGTCTTCTCACCACTAGGAATTCATTCTTTACCCAGTGCAGCGCTTTGACCATTCTAATATCATTATCTTCAAAGCGAAGTGCTCTAACCGCTAAAGACAACCCTTCTTTCAAAGAGCAGTGTTCTGCCCACTCAGACCCACTCCTTCAAAATGCAATAGTCCATCCAATCCAGAGTCCTACCTTCAGAGTCTAGGGTTCTAGCCACTCAGATATCACTACCCTAAACGTCCAGTGTTCCACCCACTCAGATAACACACGCATAACAGCAGTGTAGACAGAGATAGGTGGTAGGGGAAGGGGAGACACCTGATGTTTACAGAGTGTTTAGTATGTTGAGGAGTAGATGGTTTGGCGATAGATAGGGGGAGATGGGACAGGGTGAAAAGGCAAGGCACAGTGGACCTGAAGTGATGAAAACAATTCGCAGCGGCAAATAGTTAAGAAACTCTCTCTCTCTCTCTCTCTCTCTCTCTCTCTCTGACATACACACACACACACACACACACACACACACACACACACGCAATCACGCACGCACGCACGCACGCACGCACGCACGCACGCACGCACGCACGCACACACACACACACACACACACACACACACACACACACACACACACACACACACACACACACGCAATGACGTTTTGCCAGCTCCAAACGAATAAAGCGAACGCCATAATAACAGTTGACATCAGAGACGCTGACCAAAGCTGACGTACCATCCGCTGGGATCCATTGAGGAAACAGGAGTAGACGGCAACTCTGCCTCCAAGAAGACCCTGGGGTCAGCAGGGTTAGAGAGATGAGATTGGGGAAAACTGTAAAGTAATCAGCTATTTTCTGTCTTATTTTCTTCGCCTCTCTAGGGGTTCTACCCCCATCGTGCTGCTTCTGACTCCCCATCCATAGTCACACCCATTCTTGTTCTACACAGCCCACGGCACGCATAGCCCACGTGGAGAGTCAGTGTGAACTCTCAGAGGTAACCCACTTGAGGAGACACCGCACTGCTGCAAAATCACCTCGGTGATATTCAGTGCCCTCCTGTTGTAATCATACATACTCCGAACACCGACTACTAAGCCCTCTACTTATGACAATAATTCCTTAGTCGCGGAGCTAGTGTGAGTTAGCATCCCCGTCTGGAGGGCGCTACCATGTTGTCCAAAAATGGTCCCGAGGAATTCAAGGACAATAGAGACCCCAACACAAGCTTCCATAATGCACAGACGAGGAGAGGCACCCAAAGCTGAGGTCACAAAAAGAGCAGAGTATGAGGGGCCACAGAATTTTATACTGTTTTCATGCTGATGACTGAAGATGCAGATGATGAAGATGATCCTGTGAAGTTCCATTCCAGTCTGAGACTACATGACACGGCTGTACTCTACACTTGGTTTCGTGATTTATCCCGGCTTCAACGGGCCCATGATATACAGACACATACAGTGTTTGGTCCGAAATTTGAGCAACACTCTCAGAGACCCATCCGTTGAGTGGAAGAAACTCAAACTGTAAGTCCCAGTCTTTCCAGCTGAGCCCATAGCAAACTCAACTGTGGATAGGAACTGTTCACAGACTGACGAATCCATTAAATATAAATGGCTCAGCTGGGAATCGAACCCACAATCCGCAACGCTAACCACTGCGCCACAGCAATCGTTAAATTCGTTTGATTTGATCGTCTGGTTTGCTTTGTGACAACGTTATTATGTAATCATTAGTTGATACAATGAATTATATTTTCTGAAAAGATATCTCTGTATTAGTTCTGCACTTACGAAATCTGTGCAGTTTAATTTTTCTTTGTCATCTTCACATGTTTGTGACAGTTGTTGCCAGCTGCCCTGGCCTGCTGCTATGCTGAGGTTTGAAATTCAGTCTGTAGAGACGGACCGCACAGGGAATAGAGGACATCTCATTTCACTCTTTGATCCATCAATACGTGTGACTTGGACTCATTCTTTTAAAAGCAATTTCAGCTCGCTCGCTCTCTCTCTCTCTCTCTCTCTCTCTCTCTCTCTCTCTGTCTCTCTCTCTCTGTCTCTCTCCTCTCTCTCTCTCTCTCTCTCTCTCTCTCTCTCTCTCTCTCTCTCCTCTCTGTTTCCACGCTCCTTCTCCAAGTTACGTCATTTCATGCTGCCTCTGTTTCCTTCCTTCATTGCCTAAATCTCTTCGTCTGTCACGGTCCCCCTTTCCCGTCCACTTTCTTTTCGTGGTCTCTGTGTGGAGGACCTTCCCTGGAGACAGCGAGCAATCTGTGAAGTGGGAATCTGACTGTGGAAGTATGGAGCTTTCCTAACTGGCTGTGGCTATGTTGTGTGAGTTGGTGGCCTCCCACAGAACAGCTGCCTTGTCTGCAGTCAGTCAGAAACAGTTGGAACGCCTATAGATTCTTTCGTTTTTGTGTTTAAATTTTCTTTCTGTTTGTTACTTGATCATTGAATTTAATTCATTAAGTATCCCTCTAAATTGTAAACCTTTCAACTCCGCTCATGTTTAAAACACATAGATACCTCTATAATTCGTGAGCGAAAAAAAATGTCACCTTCCAACACAGTTCAAAATCTGAAAAGTCATTCCCATCAACAAATCTGTTGACAATTCTGAACCAGCCAATTACAGACCAAAACTTATCTTGCAAGTATTATCCAAAATCTTAGAAAAGCATTTAAACAAAGAGCATAATGTAATCTACTACTTGAAAGTTAATCTCATTTCAGGAAAAAAATCATGTTTAATTTAAAATGAAAACGTATTAGGCTACTGGTACACGAAAGCACATTTTGTGGATTAATAGGTTTATAATTTTGTTAAGACTTTAATGATACAGTCCACACCTTATTATGTGCAAAACGTATCACAAACTGCATAACAGAAATGAACTCTGGCTGTTTCACTATCCCAAAACTGACGTAATAAATTTGCCTGTTTTAATTCTACATCTTCAAATATATTATCTGTCAGATATGGTGTCCCTCAGGGTTTAGCGTTAGGTCATCGCCTTTGCTTTAATCTATGTTAATGATCTCCATTCTCAAAAGAATCATGTGAACTTTTGTAATGATAACATAAATCGTGCAGGCAGCTCCAACCGTAAATTCTGTATTCCAATCATTTCAGAAAATGGTTTAACATTTCAAGCGAATGGTGCGGCTTGAATGAGATGTAATCAGAGCCAAATATGACTAAAATTATGCTTATAACAACGTGTCAAAGATCGCATGACATAGGACGCTTGTCTTCTGTTTTAACCCATAACGCAAGATTTGACGAAGTTTACCATCATCGCGGTCTTAATATATTTTGGCCAAAAGTATTTCATGGACTGCTCACATCAGAACCTTTTCGCAAAAGTGCATCCTGAGAAATAAATCAGTTACAGAAGATCAATTACATTTCAAATCAGAAGATTATTCCTAAACTTACATATGCTCCCATCAATTACTGTTTGATGCTGATTGACAAGGCCATTGAAAATTCAATAAAACCCTGAAATTATTGTTTACAAACGTGCCTTTGAAGCAATTTTGAAAATACCCCATAGCTATCACTACTACATTCTCACCTTATATCTAATGAATTTCTTTGTCCTGGGCTTTTGTTTTTCCTTGCGGAAACTGTCTGGGCAGTGCAATTTATCGTGCAAACTAAGCTTTTCCCAACGGTCAAGTTTTGTTTACAAAAGAAGTTGATCACGGCGAAATCTTTGAAGATGGCATTTAACATCAAGTCTGAGTCACTTCAAGTCTCTGTTATAACTTCGGAAAAATAAAAGTTGTGATCAGTATTACAGACGTACGCTTAAGGCAATTTTCTCATGAAAATACCCTGTAACTATAATTAAACGAAATCACTAAATATGTAATTATTATCATTTTTTTGTTTTCAAGACCTTGGTGTTCTTGGATAACATGGCTGTGGCAGTATCATTTGTCATGCAAGTTACTCGTTTCCCAACGTTCATGTCTGAGCAAAACAACTAGTCGTGGCAAATTTTTTGCAGCTGGCATATAACACGTAGACTCTCACTTCCCATCTCTGTTAGAACTTCAGAGAAATGGCGTGCTGTTCCCGACATCTCTTTTCGACGGCCTTTGTAATGTGATGACTCGCACAATGTTAGAGGTTAAAACCTTATGAATGTATGGAATGGTTAGTGAGCTGCTAGAAGCTCCCCATGTCCAGGACATGGCATTTTAGAAGGTAGAGACCAGAACCATTCCTTAAACCATTTTAATTTCCCCTAAGCTGTATCGTGCTTCCGTTTACTATCCCGTAGATTGAGAGGGTTTTC
>CM065715.1:90746852-90756852 GCA_033310375.1 Conus canariensis
CGTCTCTCTCTCTCTCTCTCTCTCTCACACACACACACACACACACACACACACACACACACACACACACACACACACACACACACACACACACACACACACACACACACGCACGCACACACACACACACTCAAATCTCTATCTCTGTCTGTCTATGTATCTGACTCTCTCTCTCTCTCTCTCTCTCTCTCTCTCTCTCTCTCTCTCGCTCGCTCGCTCGCTCGCTCGCTCGCTCCCTCTCTCTTCCTCTGTTTCTCTGTCTCTCTGTGTGTGTCTGTCTGTCTATCTCTTTTACTCTTTCTGTCTGTCTGTCTGTCTGTGTATCTGTCTGATTATCTCTCTGTTTGTCTGTCTCGTTATATGTCTGTCTTTCTGTCTGTCTGACTGCCTGTCTCTCTGACTGTCTGTCTGTCTCACATACTCTCTGTCTGCCTGCCTCTGTCTGTCTGTCTGTCTGTCTGTTTCTCTGTTTATCTGTCAGCCTGTCTGTCTGTAAGTCTTTCTGTCTATCTGTCGTTCATTCTCTCTGTCTCCCTGTCTCTCTGTGTCTGCCTCTGAGTGTCTGTCTGTGTGTTTCTCTGTCTGTCTGTATGTCTGTTTTTCTGTCTGTCTATCTGTCTATCTCTCTCTCATCAGCGAGGTTTTGCCAACTCCAGACGAATCAAGGTAGCAACATAATCACAGCTGACATCATAGTCTCTGATCAGATCTGACGTACCATCCCCAAGGATACATTCACGAAACACTACTAAACGACCACCCCCCATACCCCCAACCCCCCACTTCCCACCCGGCCTTCTCCAGTGGGACCATTATGGCAGCACATCTGATTTGGGAGATGCTGGTAAAACTGTAAAGTAATCAAGTCTGTTTTCCAACGTCAGAGTTTGAGCTTATTTATTCATTTGTTCTGTACAGTCTACATAGTTTTATAAATCAGTTATTTGATTATCTTATTGATATCTAGAAATACCGTTTTTTTCCCTTCTTTCTTTTGATTTGTTTAACTGCTCTTTGAATAGTGATGAAGGTAGGACACGCATCATAACAAAAAATGACACCATTTAAATCGACTTTTTTGTCTTGTTTTGGAACTACATAACACGGTAATCAATAGCTCTCATTGTAAACTAAGCTTTCAACTGTAAACAACCATCTTCTCTTCACATGTCTGCTCCTGCTGTTGCCAAGTTCCGTGAGCAGTTGCTATGGAGATGTCTGAAAGTCACCCCGTCTCAACCCACGTGCATGCTCTCTTCTCTCTCTCTCTCTCTCTCTCTCTCTCTCTCTCTCTCTCTCTCTCTCTCTCTCTCTCTCTCTCTCCTGCTCGCTCGCTGGCTGGCTGTCTCTCACGCACTCACGCGCACTCCAACTTTATCCTTTCTTCCTCCCATCTCTACACATACGAATGCATGAGTGTGTTTATCAAAGAGTTTTCTCACTGTGAAAAAAAGAAAATGAAGAACCCTCAATGAGACTTATTTTGAATTACTGACATATACTTTTCTGCCTGAAAAATGTTTTTGAATAAGAAATAACAGCTATATATATATATATTACACATGGGAATGCCAGTTTTGCTTATATGCATTGATTAAACAGTCTTTAAAGTGTGAGATAAAGGCAATGTCACTTCCAACTCCCTGGCTAACCCAAATGATATTAAAAACGTGCTCAGTAAGAGCATTTTTATATTGTCTACCCAATTTTGCCTTCCTTCTTCACGTTGCCGTAACAGCATTTCATAAGCCTGCTTACATAATCTTTCCATTGGAAGCTTACTGACGTTTTACAAGTGTTAGATACTCTTAATAAATGTTCGGATCTTCAGTGGACAGCGGCAGGTCTCGCCATATGCAAATATATATGTTAGAGGAGCTGAGGGGGTATATTCAAGAAACGTTTTATAATAAAAGTATGCACAGTGTTTATTCTCTACAGCACCACAGATTTCTGCTGCATATGTCAGGATAGGCTCGATTAATCAAGAGAGAGAGAGAGAGAGAGAGAGAGAGAGAGAGAGAGAGAGAGAGAGAGAGAGAGAGAGAAACCTACATTTATAGGAACAAACATAAGAAAAGAGGCAAGAACACGCTTTGAAGCTTACATCAGAGTTGTAATGAGGTACCACTTCATCATATCATGAATCTAACAGACCTGTGTACAAGAAAAAAGAAGAACTTGTAGAAAAGTGAAAGCTACCAAGGCTACCTGTGGGTTGGGTCACCACTTTAAAGCCATGTATCAACAGAACTGTTTACAACCACGGGCATCGTGCCTCGGAAGGTAGCCTCATTCAATATGTACAACGCTACACTCTTTTATTCAGGAATGATTGTCGAGCGATTGGTTTGTGTTTCAACAGTATCTTTCTTTCGTCCTTTTTTTCTTTCTTTCTTTCTTTCTCTTTTGCTTTTTTCTTTCTTTTAATTGCACTTTCGTATAGTAGCGTTTGAAGGGGGATGGTGTTGGTTGGGTGTGAGAGGGATGAGATTCTCACTCTTTCATTCTTTCTTTTTTTCTTTTTTTTAATTGTGCTTTTCTATGGTAGCGTTTAAAGTGGGAAGATGTTGAGGGGTGGGAGGGGGCGGGAGTGTGGGGATATTCTCACTCTTTCTGTCTTTCGTTCCTTTAATTACGCTTAGGAATGATAGTGTTTGAAGGGGAAGGTGTTGGGTGAGAGGGAGAGAGAGGAGATTCTCACGCTCTCTTTCTTTCTTTCTCTTTACTGCGCTTTTGAATGGCAGCGTTTGAAGGGGAGTGGAAGGTGTTGGGTGGGAGAGGGGAGAGAGAGAGAGAGAGAGAGAGAGAGAGAGAGAGAGAGAGAGAGAGAGAGAGAGATTCCCACTGTGCAACAACCCCAGGGCTACAATACCTACTCCAATCTTTCGGCACTCCGAATTTCTGGTGCTTTCATTCCATGGAAAGGTCCTCTATCGCGTTTCACGAAGACCAGCAGCCCCATCTCTTTTCTTCTGCTGTTGTTGACTACTTCACTAAAGGAGAAAGAACCCTTGGCTCTGTGAGAAGTTCTTACAACACCTTTATCCTTCCATACAACGCCAACCAGTGCCAGCTACCTGAACCTTGTCCTACAAACATCCTTTCAGCATCAACTGTGTTCTGCATACTTGGCACGTACTTGGCTCACGAGCCTATATAAATTGTGCATCGTGCATGTAGGACATAATCAATTGGGATTTGACCAAGAGGCCAACTTTCCCGATCTTGATATTCTCTGCTGGTTTCTTATGTCGTTATTGGGGAGGAGGTAATAGAAGTGGATTGTTATTCTCTGCTGGTTTCCTATTTCCTTATTGGGGAGGAGGTAATAGAAGTGGATTGTTGCGGGAAAGGGCGTGAGCATGCGAGGCTAGCTTGTAAAGTCCTCGTGAGTCCGTGAAGACCTGGCTAAGTTTGTTTTTTATCGAAACATGCTTACATGACGGGCTTTACACTGTCTTTATTTTCACACCTAACCGTTTAAACACTCGAACTCTCTGCTTTCGTCTTTGTTGTTCCTTTGCATACCCAAACAGATACATAACAGGGTGAAAAACTGATTTCATGGGGAATAAAAACGTTGCTGCTCCTAACCAAATGCCCCTGGGCATCGGAACATCTGTTATGATAAACGTGATGCAGAGGCACAAAGACAACCCACAGAGCGTGTCAAACAGAGCCAGTGATGACGTGCGGCTGGCCAAGTAAGAGTCAGTGGGCCGACTCTGACCCGTTTTTAACTGCCAGAGAAGGCTGTTCCATCGTCGGTTAACAGCAAAAATACATATCTGACCAATGAGAATGATGGTATCCAAAGAAACAAACAGGCCTGCGACCAACATGAGTACTTTTGCTTGCTTTGCTGATCCTTTCCACAGCGATACAAGAGGCTGACATATGCCTGTCTGGCTGTACACATGTTCATAACTTGTCCCAGGGATGAGTGGAAGTGATGCAAGCAAAACCCCTCCAATCCAAATTACCGTGCATGTTATATGGACAGCAGGTGTGCTGGGAACAAAGGAAGTGTTTGACCAATTCAAGACAGTGTATCGCTCTATGGTAAGCAGACAGATAAGACAAGTAGAGACAAGTGAAGACAGTACAAATAAAACCCCACACAGGTGACACACAGGACTATGTCTCCAGGCGTTGTCTTTCCATGAGTAAGATCCGCGGTATACTAGGTCTGCCAGTGTCACAATGAACAGATACAATCCCATGAGAGTGTTGCAGCACAGTAGTTGAATCATGACTATTTTAAAACTAATTTTGTATTCACCTGACTTTGCACACAAAAAGACAACTATACCGCCCATGTGAAACAACAGAATGCATGTTGCACAAGTGACAAGTACGGCTCTATATAATGAAGACCCTAGCAGAGACTCGCAAGATGATATGAGGTCAGATGGCCCATAGCAATTCTTCATATCAAAACCCTGTGGAAGAACATGGGTACAACAGATCTTATAACTGCTTGTGTATATAGCTTGAAGTCTGTTCAGATCCTTCAATATTTCACTTGAAAAGATAGTCAAAGGACATTTACGTAAATCTAAAACGTGTATCATATTAAGCTCTTGAAAACCCTTTCTGGAAAGTCGTTCTATATCACTGTCTGACAAATTCAATATTTCCAAGCGTGGAAACAATTTCATTATACTGGCATTGAAGTATCTCATCTTGACACGTGAAATATCTAGGTGCTTCAAAGAATCAAAGTGGTCAAACACAAATGTGTTCGATGTGAACAGTGCAGTCAAGGGATTATTTGACAGTTTAAGTTCGGTGAGGTGTGATGACCTATGCAATTGTTCTGAGCTAATCCACATAATGAAATTATCACTCAGATCCAAGCTGATCAGGTTAGGAAAATACAATGTTCCAGTCTCGTTCAAACCACAACCAGCCAGGCTCAGGTGAATTAGCATGTAATTGTGTCTCAGCTGTGAAGGCGTCATCCTGCTGTTTCCAGCATCCAAGAAACGCAGGTCAGTTTCTGTAAAAGCTTCAAACGGTTCCCTGCAAGTGAAGGCCAGGCCATTGCAAATGCACTGAACTGGGCACCTCGTGTGACAAAGTAGTTCATCATCTTTTTGTGGACATTGAAAATGTTCATCACACATGTTAACTGGATGGAGACATACCTTGGAATTGTAGCAACGGTAATATCCAGGACAGACATAGTCATCACACGATTCTTCATCCTCTTTTCCTGGACAGTCATTAACGCCATTGCATCGCAGAAAGACAGGCAAGCAGTAGCCATCATCCAGACATTGAAAATGACTTTCTGGACATTTCGTAATAGTTTTCTCAATGTGTAGCAGAATCGGTTGAAAGACAGAGCTTGGAGAGTCAGCAAAAAAGGCTTCATCACACGTAAACTGAAATAACAATGACTAAATACATTGTAACTGATTTCATTAATTTTCCAACTGATAAAACGAATTTTTATTTGAGCCCTTTACGTTTAATTGTTAATTAGACGTAGCTTCAATACTCTCTGTGCAAGAAATTATTACTATCATAACTATCATCATCATCATCATCATCATCAACATCATCACCATCATCATTGTCATCATTATCATCAGGAAGTAAACATCACCTGCACCATCCTCTATATCATTAAACTCACAATCTCATAATTCTCTCTCTCTCTCTCCCTCTCTCTCTCTCTGTCTCTCTCTCTCTCTCTCTCTCTCTCTCTCTCTCTCTCTCTCTCTCTCTCATGTTTTGATATTTTTGGTTTTTCAGAGACTTGGATAGATAGAGGGGGTGAAAATGAAGTGATGTTCTGAAAGGAACTAAAACAACGAATGTTAGATTGCTGTATGCAAGAGCGGAATGCAAACATTTCTCAGAGCGATCGTTTTTCAACATAATGAAATTGAAAACGAATTTCATTTCTTGTTTGAATGTCTGAAGTACTCTTGTTTGCGAGAGAAATATTTATCAAGAATCTATTCCTATCCAAATGGCGATTGTTTAGCTTATTTGATGCAATCTGAAAACACGGTGATCGTTAGAAATTTGGCAATGTGTATATTTAACGCACTGAAAACTAGGCATGAAGTTATGAACGGAAACTAGATATATGAATATGTGTTGTGATTGGTTTCAAACGCAGGTGAAAATTTTTGTTTATCTAGCTTTGCTTCCTTGAATTATTTACCCTTGTAATTATTTGCTTTTGGGTTTCTGAAAACAAGTTACTTCCTTTTGCTGATGACCCGTGCTCAGTTTTATTTTATTCTCAGCAAACGTGTACCCATTGTGTACAGGTCGGTGGCCTTACAATTAAAATTTTCCGAGTTCAGAGCTCTCTCTCTCTCTCTCTCTCTCTCTCTCTCTCTCTCTCTCTCTCTCTCTCCCAAAACTCAAGTCGTGGTGATAAAGTTTAAATTTCATCTGCATTGAAAAGGGGGTCTTCAAGATAAACAGCACAGTATCGAATGTTCTCACATTAAAGAGCAGACAATCGTTTAACCTGCTGTGAGTTCACATATTACATTTTCAGGCTTCGAAACAATCCACTTGAATGGCAATCACTGCATGTGTTTAATGGGTAATTTCGTTTATTCCTAAACTCGATATTTCTGTTCTAAGGAGAGGAGAACAAAATGTATACATTCAATACATTTTCTTTCTAAAAGTGTGTGTGTGTGTGTGTGTGTGTGTGTGTGTGTGTGTGTGTGTGTGTGTGTGTGTGTGTGCGCGTGCGTGTGTGCGTATGGGCGCGCGCGCGCGCACGCGCGCATGTGTGTGTGTGTGTGTGTGTGTGTGTGTGTGTGTGTGTGTGTGTGTGTGTGTGTGTGTGTGTGTGATAATGGTATTTCCGACAGAGTCTGTAGCTAGGAACAGGAATTCTATTTCTGTATTGTGGAACAATGACTGGTATGAAGCGTTATGTAGAAATAGCAACTAACAGACAGTAACAGACAATGACAACTTCCCCATACTACAGAAGTAGAGGCAGCAGTTAAGCCCTTGAAGCTGGGAAAATGAGCGGGGGTGGACAACATGCCAAGCAAGGAAATGCTGAAGATCCTTTTGTACAGACTGAAACCACAAGTAGAGATCACTGCTGAAAAAACAGACAGGATTTAGACCAGGTCACAGTACCGCCGAACAGATTTTTTAACATGAGGATAATGTGTGATTGATATTATCAGCAGCAGGACCTGTACTAGTTTTTGTGGATGTCAAAAAGCCTTCGACAGGGTGTGGCATGCAGCTTTGTGGATGACCATGAGACTGTGTAACATCAACGCCAACCTGATCAAGACCATAGAGAGCCTCTACGATAAGACGACCACCACAGCCTTCCTCAATGGCACTAAAGGAGACTGGTTCAAGACAATTGTTGGAGTGAGGCAAGGCTTTTTATTCTCGGTCACTCTTTTCAACATCTACCTGGAGAGAATTATGACTGACGCACTGGGGGGACATCACTGCTTAATGAGCATTGGTAGCATGATAGTAAAACCCTACGCTTTGCTGCAGATATTGTTTGGCTAGCAGGAGAAGAGCAGGAATTAGCCAACCTGGCAAAGCGCCTTGACAATTGTCTGCTGACTTCGGTATGGAGATCAGCGCCGACAAGACGAAACGTATGACCAACAACACCAAAGGCATCAGCGCTAACATTGCCATCAAGGGAGAGAAACTAGAGACAGTTCAGAACTTCAAGTACCTCGGGCAATTGTTTCAGATGAGGGATCAAAATCGCCAGAGTTGCGCTAACGACAGCAGCACTAGCCAGACTGAGACCCATCTGGAATGACAGACACATGACAATCAGTTCCAAGATCAGACTGATGCACTCCATGGTCATTGCCATATTTCTATGCCTGTGAGACGTGGACTCTGACAGCTGAACTTGAGAGTAGGATTCAGGCATTAGAGATGAGATGCTTCCGCAAGATCCTTGGCATATCATACAAAGACCACACTACCAACTTGGAGGTCCAGACCAGAGAGGGACAAGCCATTGGAAAATTCGAAAACTTGTTGTTCACAATGAAAAGAAGGAAAATGAGATGATATGGTCATGAATCAAGATCAGTAGGACTTGACAAAACCATTCTACAAGGAACAGTGCGAGGAGGCAGAAGGACAGGAAGACATAGAAAGAGACGAGAGGACAACGTCAATGAATCAACTGGCCTCACACTCAGCAACTGCCTAAGAACGTCTGAGAGCCGGGGAGGAATGGAGGAAGCCAGTTGTAAAGTCTTCTGTGGCGCCCAAACGGTCTTCATGACTTCGGGATAGGTGATAGGTGGTTGTGATTATTATGGTAATTTTATCATCATCATCATCATCATCATCATATCATCATCATCATCATCATCATCATCATCATCATCGTTGTCGTCGTCGTCGTCGTCGTCATCATCATCATTACTGTTACTACGTTGCTGCACCTGCTGCTGCTACAACTACTGATGATGATCATTAACAAAAGAGTTATTATTACTGTTGTTGTTATTGTTGTTGCTGCTGTCCTCCTCCTCCTCCTCCTCCTCCTCTCCTCCTCCTCCTCCTTTTCCTCCTCCTCAGTCATAGTAGTAGTCGTAGTAATAGTGCTAGTAGAAGTAGCAGTAGTAACAGCAGCAGCAGTAATAGTAGTTGCAATAATAACAGCAATAGTAGTAGCACCAGTAGATGTTGTTGTTGCTGTATTCTTGTTTTTATTATTCTTCGTCATTAAATCACAACGATAACGATGATAATAGCAATAATAATAATTATGATAATAACAACAACAACAATAATGATGATGATGATGATGATGATGATGATGATGATGATGATGATGATGATGATGATCTTAACATTCTAACAACAACAACAACAACTATAACAACAACAACATTATCATCATCATCAACAACAACAACATCAACAACAAGAACAACAACAACACAACAACAATAACAACAATAATGATAATAACAACAATAATAATAATAACGATGATGATGATGATGATGATGATGATGATGATGATGATGATGATGATGAAACCCCAAAATGGTAACAACAACAGCAACGAGAGAGTGATAATCATGTTGATGGTGAGAATGATATTAGTCATAACAACAACTAGTGATTTCATTAGTTGAACCAAGATCACTCAGTTCTTTTTTGTTCGAGAACTGATCATAAGAGGCTCAGAAAATTAGTAGAGGCTTGACCTAGCCAGAGAAGTGAAATCATCACGTCTTCTTGAAGGCTCAGGAAAATACAGTGAGGAAAAGTCAAGGCTAAAAGACTTTACATAAAGCGGAAGTTTGCTATAGTCTCGGAGCCGGCGAGTGTAGAGAATAGTCTCCTGTGTGGGGATGGAAGACAGCAAGACGTGTCAGCCTGTTGAGGCCTAGCCAGGGAGCTGCCAGACAATGGTGGGGTGTCTGCAGCAACAGATCACCTGTGGGAGAGGCCAACAGGAGCCCTTTCCGTGTAGAGGGCGATCTGCAGTGGAGTGCAAGAGACTCGGTCCGAGAATGCAACTACCCCTACACCGCCAGTATCCCCCAATTGAGATTTGGCCAACACGCAGGACTCGAACAGTGTGTCAGCTTCAGGGAGGTCAACGCGACTGTAGTGGCACTGACATTTGAGGAAAAAACCAAGGGAAACGGCTGCTAAGTCCCGAATGTTTTGTCGTTGTGTTTATATGTGTGCAGCCAGAATATTGAAATGTTGTCCTCACGGTCGATATGAGTACTGAAGAAAAGGGGGATGCAATCACTGGATTATCTATATTCTGTTTACATGCTTTTTATAATACAGATGGATGTACTGTGTAGGGACGGGTGGGGGCTCGGTGTCAGCTTAAATGATATTTCATCTCTTCTTTTTCTTTAAATGTTACTGATTCTCCGTCACCTTTCTGTAGGCCCGAAGTGTGTGACAGAGTGCGTGTGCCTATGCAAGAGCACAAATTGTTTGTGGACATATGAATGCTTCTGTCTATACCCCC
>CM065715.1:90761852-90839352 GCA_033310375.1 Conus canariensis
GTGGATCCTTTCTTTTTTTCTGTGTACGCATGCACAAACTGTTTCGCATTTAAAAACATCATTAACCTACTATGAATTTAACCTACTTAGCAATACGAAAAACTTCCAGTGGACCCTTTTTACAAGCATCTCCGAAACCAAAGGCAGGGAGCGCATTCTCTAGTTTGTCTATCCAAACATGAATCAGGGGGAAATGGCCCAACATCATCATCCAATTTTCCTTGAAATAATCCAGGCGGATTTAGAGACACTTGACCAAACCCCAGTCAGCAATTGAAAAACTACTATAACCACTCTATGGAATTTTTTGCACACTACAGCAGACCTTCCAAGTTCACATTTGAGTTCAGACACAACCGGACACACGACACCCTAATGCTTTTGGTTCATCGTCAAACATGACGCACAAACAACACTTCGGCCTTTTCACAATGTGCAAGGAATTGCACAGTTAGAAAGTTGCAGGTTCAGTACCACTTTGTCTTGAGCTCAAGTGAGTGAAAAGTCTGCGCCAACTGCAGCTCTGGAGCAACGGTGCCAATCCTAATTACAAAGAGGTTCACTTCTTCTCTACTTTAACAAGAAATTGATTAGTTCTTGTGCCTCCTTGAACGAACCACCCCCAAATTTAGCTGACTAGCTGACTAGCAGTTTACTTCAGTTTAAAATTAATGGCTGTTGACCGAATGACCAGGTAAAAACACAAAATTTTCAGCCAGAACGTCTTAGGCGATTCATTTCTCTCACATGCTTTACCCCACATACCCCACATGAAATCTCACAAATCGCTGCCGGTCTTATCAACCATCCATGCTTTTATGCTGGAAGCAGCCGACACAAATATAAGCACAGACCGACATGTAATCTCTAATTTAAAAAGGTCAGCAAGGTACGCCCACTGGACAATTTAGCCGTGTGCGACTCAGTCTTCATGCAAAGTAAAAACATGTTTTTTTTTTATATTCAGGAATGGATCATGACGTAGACTGAGCACCATTAAATTCATTTGTGTCCATATGTAGGTTTGTTTGTTTGTTTGTTTTTCCACAAAACGGAACACCAACCCTTCTAAGGCCACGATGCTTAGACTGGCGTTAAGCGATCTGTGGATAATGTTTCTGGGACTAGGTGACTTACGGTTAATGGGTAATCTGAATCATTTAGGTTATACATTTTTATCAATTTCTTTTATAAGAAACATTCTGGATCTAGACGTATAGTGTGCAAAGATAAGAGGATGGGTGAGAAAAGTATAAAAATACAAAGAAAAACACGTTTTGTTTTTCAATACAAAATGCCTTTATATAGAAAAGCTGATTCACGGATGGAATATATGGGATTTATTGTATCAGAAGTTTAGAACAAAACTCAAACGTTGTCTAACTCGAATAACTTGGTGTCTTTCAATCATTTTGCTATATGCACAAAAACAATTTTATCTATGTAAACATACTACAGGGCACTACTTTCGATTTGAAATGATGTTTAATTTGAAAATTAAACGAGACTTATCTGGAAGTTGAGGTTTAATGGAGACTATTTCGAGGATGCTTTTGGGTAAAGGTATACATGAACTCTGAGTAGTTTCATGTGATGTGCATGGATTGCTACACTATGATAGGAATCCTTCAGGTCAATTGAGGCCATAAAGCTTCTTCGAGTTATCAAAGTCAGGGCTGTGTTCAGAGTATCCATTTTGAAATGATAACTGATTTCTGAATTGAGTCTTGTTAGATTCAAAATCATGCGATAAGATCCATCTTTCTTTTCCCTGGTAAAAACTGGAGAAATAACTTCGCCAGGGCAATGCTCACAAAGGAAAATTACTTTCTTGGCTATCAACTTTTGAACTTCTGAATCAATGATCTTGCACTCTTTCTGATTTGTGACATTTGGTTTTGTGCAAGATAACCTGGATAACTGGTCTAAAGGACAGTCAAATTCAATCTTAATCCCTGCTATCATGCTTAAAATACCTGGGTCTGAAGTGATTTTAGACGTGCATCTTCAAACTGTCTTAATCTCCCAGCAGTAAAGTCATGTTTCTGAGGTTTTAAAGTTGGAACCAAGCTCACCTCTTCCTATTGGGAGCCGGGATTCTGACATCCCCAATCTGCTGGAACCAATGGTGCCTTTCGTTTGGTCTGTTCCTTTGGCCTAAGAAACGACCACGTGCGCGACCTGACTCAGAGTATAACAACCACCCGCTTGTCCACAATAGTAGTGGGCGTTTCCGTGGTATCTGCGCTCATGGCCTACAGTGGAGCTGCTGTGGTCAGTCTCACGCACGTCTTTCAGTGTTGCAGAAAAACTGTCCCCAAACATTTGGTCTGTAACCAAGGCCGATTAATCACAGATCCGTAAAAACTGTTTGCGTACATGTGGTCTGATGCCACTGCGTCTGCGCAACGAAGTCTCGCGCGAAACGTGATCCAAAATAGCCACTGCATCGGTGCAATGCTTAACGGCTTCAGAATTAGCCTCTGAACTGGGCAAGCCGCCATCAAATAATCCGTTCGCGGCACGCACGCACGCGGTCTCCACCTTGATGACCACTCTTTGAATATGTTGCATTTTCAGGTCGCATTTGATGGCCTTAGACGGTAATTTTGACCATATTCGTGATTTACCGTCGGGACGATCAGTTTCTAACAATTTGCCGGTCTGTTGTTGGCTTCAAATTTTTTTCTTCTGCACATCCGGGCTAAGTTTGTTCGTGAACCGATTATTAACAATTTCTACCAGTTCCTCTCTCACTTCTGCACTTAAAGATTCGTCTGTACCGCTTAGTACAACGGCTTTCTCTTTCAGCAAGGTCAAATTTGTCTTTGACTGCTCAGCTTTTTAATGCTGCGACGCGAAAAGCTGTGTCTCTTTTTCCTTCAGTTCTTCCAGTTCCCTATCTTTTCGCAGCTCCAAAACATCACTATTGTGTTCCTGTTCTGACTCTGAATCGTCTCCAGAAACTCTGGCAAATTTGGCGGGTCTGCAGCGCCGTCTTCGTCTGGAAGTTTCCTCTTGGGCCTAAGTAGTCCCGCTAAGGACTCGAATATTTTGTTCATGCTCGCATCTAGTTCTTGAATCAGGCTTCTAACTGATTCTGGGACTGTTGTGGGCCCACTGCTGTCCGTGGGTTCTGAAAGACCCTCCGACATGGCTACTGAAAGAGCTGCTGATGTGTGTTTAAAAGTTCAGCCTTTATAAGAGCCGAGCACAAAGGATCAAGACTACCGGTGTCGATCAGAAAGCCGACCACTCTAATATAATAAACTTTGGAATAATAATTTCCTAGATTATTAGAATCTAATAATTCTACTGTGATTATGACGTTTGTTGCTGACCTGAAAGGAATTATTAAGGTCCAAGGAAATTATTCACGCAAGATAGTCACTGGGAAAACCATATCTGGCACAGCGTTTTTGCATCAACTAGAGTGCGCGCGTGGTTTCGTCCTCCACATGTACACGTGTGACCACTCAGCAGACGACGAATAATTTAACGTTTTTCCTTCAGCCTTGGAAGCAAACATTCCAGGGCAATGAAATGTACATGAAGAAGATAAAGCTCCCTCATCTCCTATCTTCTTTTTTTTACTTTGGCCACTTTGCAGATAATGTTGTTGATATCATTAACTGAGAGGATCTGAATCATGGGACACCACTGTTGCTATTTCAAATCGTGAGTTTTGTAGAGTTACTCTAGTCCAAATTAAACTCATATTTTACTGTCTTCTGACATTTCTTTTTACACTCTTTGCAAATATCAACTGAGAGAGAGAGAGAGAGAGAGAGAGAGAGAGAGAGAGAGAGAGAGAGAGAGAGAGAGAGAGAGAGAGAGAGTATCACCATTCGTTTTCTTCACTTTTTAATTGTGAATTTGTTGACTTAACATTTTTAGCATGATCATGTACACTGTTTTTCTAAAGCAAATGCACGACAAACATACGTAACACGAGGGGTGTGAACCACGAAAGATGTAAAAAGAAAACATTCTGTTATTCCAAGAAATTAAAGGAACGTAAAAAAAGGGTGAGACATTTACACACTACATATTAACATGAAATTTTAGATTTGCTCTCATTGTCAAACAAGTACATTCCACAACCATAACTAATGCGTATTTCATTAACTTTTCATCTATCTCACGTGCAGATCAGAGGTACAAAGAACAAACTAGGACATTTCCCTGAAGATATCACTTCCAAGTTTGTTCGTATACCCTACGCTGTCATGTGCGTAGTGCTATCGAAAAAGAAAATGATAGAAACACAAATAAACTTTCACAGCCAAGATACAGGGTGTTTAACACTTGATATGTGTTCTTTCGTTTTTCATTTGAAGGCAAACATTAATTGAAACTTACACTGACGGCAAATCATGGGATGTTATCCTGGCACCCACAACCATATCAAACCTTTTGTCCCTGGTCCATACAGTGTCCACAACAGCTTTCATCTCTTGCTTTGAGTTAAAACTGGCGAGCTGGGCTCCCAAGGCCTCGCAATTTCTCTTTGCCTTTATATATTTCACTTTTGAATGTGGTCGCCCCAGAAGGTAGCACCTGGAGAAGAAAGTTACGTAAGACACTGACATACTTCTTCAGTTACATGAAACAAATAAATAAAAGTAAGCGCAGGGTTATTCGCTGACTGTAGCCTAATCAGTTCACCAGCTATATGAATGGTTGTTGGTTGGTCGAGTAGTGAGAAATTCTTTGTAAATATATAATACTCAATCAAAAAATGTGTCTCCAACTAACTTTTTAATTTTTGTTTTCAAATTTCCAAATGTCCACTCAGCCGGTTATTAGATCATTCATGTCTTTTCCTGATGCTTATCATTCAGGCAAAAGCTGCTCCACTGTAAACAAACTTTAGTTTCAATTTTTCTTCTGCGTCGGACCCCACAATTTTTTTTTACTACGATCAGGATTTCTTGCAACATCTTTGAGCTGGAATAAAGATGATGTTAAACTTCTTAAGGGGCCGTTTTCTACTAATTTCTTCCTGAGGGTTGGATCAATGTGCATTCTACAAAGGCACCTGTGGTGCTAGGGAGCAACATTCCAATTCCTTGTAGCTTCGGATTCCCAAACTTCAAAAGTAAGTAGTTACCACAGCATCAGAGTCGAATGCAGGTATTCACGCTCATACGAAACAACACCATCGCCGGTAGAACGTTTAACAAACAGACAGAGCGAAATATTTTGCAAATGCGGAACTCTAAGTCATTCAAATGTTTTGTCCAATGATCAACCCTCAGCTCAGAATCCACTGATGTTCTCAACAACAGCTGTCTGATAGTCGGCAATTTAAACAGACACTTACAGTGCTGATGACATGATCATAACTCCCATAACGCCCAAATAACTCCATTCACCAAAGATGGCCATGCGCAGAAAGGTTGGGTATCAGCTGGGTAGTGGTAATCATCACCTCATTCTCAAGTCAAAATACAGACTGGACTCTCAAAAAGCCACGTAAATGCTTTGGGGCTATTGAATCAACCTTCTCACAAAAGAAATAAACAAGTTCAGGGACTAGATGTAAAACAAACAAACAAAAACAAAAAAAAACTGCTGGAGGGGCAAAAGTGCATCATTCAATTTTGAGAAAGTCGGGAAGAAGCTCGTGAAGCTAACGTGCCAACTCAATGATGAAATCACAAGGGTGAGAAGCTCACACTATCAGACAACGGGATGCTGCTTACAGTGAAGCAAACAGCATGCTAATTTGCTAGGACTTACGCAAACGTAAGCGACAATCGTGTCTGCAAGAAACACTTGAAATCCATCGAAGAGAGCAGAAATAAAAGTTTCAACAGACCTGAAATGAATAGATTGAACAGATACCTCATACTGGTAGAGGTCTAGCCATCACTCCAAAAGATAAAACCACGAAAGCCGTCAGTCCTAAAAGATATAAAATAACAATACGGAAGTTCAAAAAAACAAAACAAAAAAAACCCCAATAACATGGAGGTACTTTGGCAACACCTCGCAGAGCAAACTCCAAAAATTCTTAAACCTGAGTAGGCAGGATGGCAATTAATATATATATATATATATATATATATATATATATATATATATATAATGACACAAAATAAAAGATCGCCATAAAAGATCGTTGGCGTGCCCCAAAAAAGATATCCTGATGATAGCAAGGCTTGAAACAAGCTTGTAGATTTTTATCTTCATTTAAAAAAAAAAAATTTAACAATATATATATATATATATATATATATATATATATATATATATACAATAGACTAATAAATTCCAAGGATACGTAACCAAGCACCATTCCAGCAACTTACAGAGCAGCTTGGCGTTGCAATGACTGCAAGAAATATTCAATTGTAAAACAAAACTTGCCTTATGTCTTAGATTGAAGAAATAGGGGGAGATAAGCATTCATATCTGCAGTGGTAGTTAATTCTGCCTAACTAACAGTATGTGCTTAAGAGGATGAATGGGGAATAATAAATGCTTCTCAAAATGAAACCTTCAGCAAGCTTATAGTCTCCAAGGGGAAGACAATCATCAATGGGGAGGAAACTCACTAACATATAACTCCTGGTCAGAACCGGTATTTCGAAACCTGATTGTTTCTCCTCAGTGACCGCGGAGAGTGGTAACTTGACTCCTCTGCCTTTTCGGTTTTAAGAAAAATGCTATCCAAAAAAAAGGCTGGTGTGCGATACCATAGTATGTTTGTTGAGTGTTCAAAAAGCCAACCAAAGGTGCCACACCTAAGAAGCAAAAGAAAATCATGAAAAGCAAAACAGGCTACATTTTCTTGTGAAAAGTAGAAAATATAAGAAGATAACCTCTTAAGACACAAGTGCTGAGGGCCAGTTCTTGGAATGAATCCGCAGGGGACTAAATTATAATAGACTAATAAATTCCAAGGATACGTAACCAAGCACTATTCCAGCAACTTACAGAGCAGCTTGTGTTGCAACTGCAAGAAATATTCAATTATAAAACAAAACTTGCTCTTATGTCTTAGATTGAAGAAATAAGGGGAGATAAGCATTCATATCTGCAGTGGTAGTTAATTCTGCCTAACTAACAGTATGTGCTTAAGAGGATGAATGGGGAATAATAAATACTTCTCAAAATGAGCCTTTCGGCAAGTTTATAGTCTCCAAGGGGAAGACAATCTCCAATGGGGAGGAAACTCACTAACATATAACCGTGGTCAGAAACCGGTATTTCGAAACCTGATTGTTTTTTGTTTTATAATTGAATATTTCTTGCAGTCATTGCAACACCAAGCTGCTCTGTAAGTTGCTGGAATAGTGCTTGGTTACTTATCCTTGGAATTTATTAGTCTATTATAATTTAGTCCCTTGCGGATTCATTCCAAGAACTGGCCCTCAGCACTTGTGTCTTAAGAGGTAAGCTTATATTTTCTACTTTTCACAAGAAAATGTAGCTTGTTTTGCTCTTTCATGATTTTCTTTTGCTTCTTAGGTGTGGCACCTTTGGTTGGCATTTTGAACACTCAACAAACATACTACGGTATTGCACACCAGCCTTTTTCTGGGATAGCATTTTTCTTAAAACCGAAAAGGCAGAGGAGTCAAGTTACCACTCTCCGCGGTCACTGAGGAGAAACAATCAGGTTTCGAAATACCGGTTTTCTGACCACGAGTTATATGTTAGTGAGTTTCCTCCCATTGGAGATTGTCTTCCCCTTGGAGACTATAAGCTTGCTGAAGGCTCATTTTGAGAAGCATTTATTATTCCCCATTCACCCTCTCAAGCACATACTGTTAGATTAGGCAGAATTAACTACCACTGCAGATATGAATGTTTATCTCCCCCTATTTCTTCAATCTAAGACATAAGAGCAAGTTTTGTTTTGTTTTATAACTGAATATATATATATATATATATATAGAGAGAGAGAGAGAGAGAGAGAGAGAGAGAGAGAGAGAGGTATATAATTGTGTGCGTGAGTACGTGACAGTGGAGTGGGAGCTTATTTTGCTTTAGGGAGTGCCTGAACTGACATAAACATCACTGCAGTCCTACAAATCTTCATAAACACGGGAGGACAGATCGCGGAAGGAGGAAGAACTCGTACATTTTCAGAACATCAGGAGGGGGCGGAGTATCCAAACGGTTGGAATTGCAGAGGGCCGGGGGAACGCACAGCTCATCTTTCACATTGACAGAAGACACGAGGAGGACAAAGTTGTTCCAAATTCTTCTTACGGGGGAGGGAGGGGAGGCAAATTCTTGTTATAGCAAGTGAGGAAGGGGAAACTGAAAGTCCAAACAAATTGTCAAGAAAGAGACGTTTCAAAATGCAGCGACTGAGGACGGAAAACGAAGCAAAATTTAGAAAGAGAGGGGGTTGGTTACCGCCAAGGACATGGTCAAACAAAGCACAGGACTAGAAACAATGCATTTCGACCTCTTGGGTCTTCTTCAGGCAAAAACAACATTTAACATTTAGGACAGTACGAACACAGAACGCGAAGCCACTTATCTTTCCATGTGTTCGTGCCGAATAAAATGGCTGCCAGACGGGAAACGACAGAGGGGATATGGCGAATTGATAATAGTGCTCAGTGGTGGTGGGGGGGGGGGATTATTTTTATATATATATATATATATATATATATATATATGATAAACAAAAAACTTAGAAAAATGAAAATATATAATGAAAGAGACGGTTTCGACGCCATACAACATGTGGATCAATACATACATCCATACATATACACATACACAGACAGACGGGCAGACAGACAGACAGACAGACAGACAGACAGACAGATAGAGAGACAGCCAGACAGAAAGACACAGACAGACAGATAGACTGAGACAGACAGGCAAACAGGAAAGGGGAGGTGTGTGTGTGTGTGTGTGTGTGTGTGTGAGAGAGAGAAGAGAGAGAGAGAAGAGAGAGAGAGAGAGAGAGAGAGAGAGAGAGAGAGTGAGAGAGAGATGTTTTAATTTTCAGTACAGTTAAGATGGAATTTGTTTATAATTACAATTTCTGATTTTATTATTTCATTGTTAAATGTTTCCCTAATACGTTTCCTTTATGATTTTTATATAATTCAGATGTTACTTGTAGTATATTGGTTTTTCATCAATGTCTTGTTTTTATGCTTTTAATGTCAGTATAACAATATGTTAATCTGACAGTGAATGGTTTCGTTCTGTGTGTGTGTGTGTGTGTGTGTGTGTGTGTGTGTGTGTGTGTGTGTGTGTGTGTGTGTGTGTGTGTGTGTGTGTGTGCGCGCGCGCGCGCGCGCGCGTGTGTGAGCTGCAACGAAACTTTGATATATGTGTCAGGCTCTACGATGTGTCCAATTCAGAATGGTTTTGACAAATGGTACAGGAAACCGTCGAACGCCGGTCCGGAAAATGTTTGTCTTTAAAGGGACGCAGATAAATCACACTTCCCATGGCATGCCTCTCGGCTAGTTTCAATACAAAATGGAAGGAAAGAAGCGTACATCTATGCAAGCTTCATTACAAGATAAAGAAAGTGGAAAAACACAGAGGGTAGCGCTCACGAGTAAGAAGTTGTGTCTATTCTACGCTGTCAGAACCTACCTTGCAATTGTGCTCTTAGTCTTCTGTCAACATTTTTGTGTAGACCTACCTTCCGTTCACAAGGAACCCTTCGCCACGTTGACACGTAGAGTGAGGACATGACTCTTCATCCTCACCCCCCTCACACTCTCGTATCAAATTGCACTGAAGGTGGGATTTGAACCTGGACCACTCCGTTCCTGAGCAGTTCCATCGATTGTTTATCAATTTTCTGGGCTGTGCATTTTTCTGAAACACACACACACACACACACACACACACACACACACACACACACACACACACGCACGCACGCACGCACGCATGCACACACACACGCGCGCGCGCACGCCACACACACACACACGCACACGCGCGCGCGCGCGCACACACACACACACACACACATATGTATAAATGTATGTATATTTATTACAAATTTTATATATATATATATGTGTGTGTGTGTGTGTGTGTGTGTGTGTGTGTGTGTGTGTGTGTGTGTGTGTGTGTGCGTGCTAGAGAGAGAAAGAGAGACAGACAGACAGACAGACAGAGATTGAAAGATATAAGTAGACAGATAGAGATAGACAGACAGGCCGGCATGTATGTGTGCGTGTGTGTGTGTGTGTGTGCGTGCGTGCGTGCGTGCGTGCGTGCGTGTGTGTGTGTGTGTGTGTGTGTGTGTGTGTGTGTGTGTGTGTGTGTGTGCGTGCCTGTGTGTGTGTGCCGAGGAATCAGAATGGTTGGTGCTTAAGGTTAACTTCTACAGACAGGTATACAGGAGGCGCCTTCTCCAGTTACCAGCTTCCTCATCTTCTCTGTGCTGAGGTGAGCTTTACAGGCTATCCGTTTTCAGCCAGCCAGCAACCAAGATATCATCGTCGCTATTCACATCGCTCTTGAACATTTCACCACCAGAACGTCTGAAACAAAGGTCTGGTCCACAATGGACCCGATGTTGCACACATACATGAAATATGAAGCTGCAGACCCCTCACACTGCCATGTAGAACAGTTGAACGAAGGCACTGCCCTATTCATTTCTCCTGGCTCCAAAATACCATTGTCCCCATCTTGCTTGTAGACGAATAGGAAACGATCAACCTCAATGCCCAACTGGAACGAATTTATCAAGTCCCGTTTCACTTGAAGAATGTCAGAGAATGCATCGTCAGAGAAACGATTCCAATCAAAGACAAAATGTCAGCATGAAAGTATTGAACTCTTAAATCCAGGAGGCTGAAGGCCACTCTGCTGGCTTGAATAGACGACTTCTTGTTAGTACAACGAACATTTTCGGAACAGTCCATCTATATTAGGGAACGATGGATATATGACGCGCTTACAATACTTGTGCTGAATGTACATAAATACTTAAAGATCCATTTTTGAACACGTCTAAGTTGTACCTTTACCTGTAAAGATCTTGCATGTAGGGCAAAGAATGGTTTGATATGTGTGATGAAAGATTAATTCCTTTGAATAACAATTCACTTGAGTTATTCTTAAAAATATTGAATTCACAAATACAGCCTGTCTTGATGTATGGGGCTGAAATTAAGGGTTTGAATAATGCCGTTGTTCATCGTGAGGCAGTACATCTATTTGCTTTGAAGAGGTTTCTAGGTCTTGACAGGTGTATTTCTAATGATTTGATGTATAGGGAGACCAACAGATATCCACTGTTTATGAGTTCAGCCATTAGATGTGTTCAGTATTGGTTAGAGCTTTTATACATGGAGCGTTATAGATTGCCTCCCAAGCCTTGTGAAATGTTGCTAGAATTAAATGTAAAGGAAAAAACAAACTGGGTTTCAAATGTACGTCTGTTTCTATGTAAGCACGGATTTGGGGATGACTAGCTATCTCAGGGTGTTGGAAATCAAAGCCAGTTTATTCATGCTATCCGACAAAGGTTGATTGACTGTAGATAGCATTTGTGGGACGATCATATCCAAAGTAGTGAACGTTATGATTTGTACAGAAATTATGTTAGTTTTCGTTGCATTCAGCCTTATTTGAAATTTGATGTGGATAAAATGATGCATTTGAAAAGATCACTTGCTAAATTCAGAGTTAGTGTTTCTGATATAAGGACACATTACTTAAGATACAGACAACATAGACAAAATGACTTAGTATGTTCATTGTGTATGCAAGGTGAGGAAAATGAAATACACTTAATGCTCCTTTGTCCAGCTTTAGAAGATATTCGCCAACGATTTATCCTACAGAAATATTATAGGCGCCCATGTATGTTTCGTTTACAGTTACTACTTATCTCTAACAGCTATAGGGTTACCAGGAATATAGGTATGCTTTTCTTGAAAGCGTCTAGGATCAGAGAAATAATGACGTCTAAGATAGTGTTGTTGTTTTGTTGTTTTTGTTTTCTGATAAACCATTTGTCTCTTACATCTAATGTAAACGATTCTGCTCATTCCCCTTCAAATGGGCCAATGGCCGTACTGAGTAAAAATCTGAAGTTGGAAGTCAGAAGTCTCTCTCTCTCTCTCTCTCTCTCTCTCTCTCTCTCTCTCTCTCTCTCTCTCTCTCTCTCTCTCTGTCCCCAACTCTGTCTGTCTGTCTGCCTCCTTCACACACACACACACACACACACACACACACACACACACACACACACACACACACACACGCACACACACTCACACACACACACACACACACACACACACACACACACACACACACACACACACACACACGTACGTACGCACGCACGCACGCACGCACGCTAGCATGCTAGCACGCACACATCTGCGTGGAAGCACCAGTTGACATGGAAGTCTCATGAAATAGGGTTGTGGGACGATATTTGAGTCATGATCTTCATGCCTTCCTTGTCTCAAATGTTTAGATGGTAGAGTGCCCGTCAACCTAAGCCCATGGATGAGAGTTAAGGATGAAGGGCAAATATCACGTTGAAAGTGACTAAAAAAGGTACACATTAGCTTGACTTCAAAAGGTTACAAGTTGAATTAACACCGGCTGAATTATTTAAAAGTATGTATTTAATAATCGATTGTTTATGTTTAAGAGAACCAATAGTTATGCTGTTTAACCCTTGAAGTATTCTACAGTCCCTTCCTTCAGACTACATAGTTTTCTGATTGAATCTAAATAAGCGTAAGGTCCTAGCTTTGCCTCTGGCTTTAAAACTGTCATTATAATTACGTTTATTATAATTGCTGAAACGTGGTCTCAATGCATGCTTTGTAAATGTAGTCAGATAAGATTGGAGTCAAGAACCTACTGACATCACTATCACGTCCTACGCAAAGGACATGCCAAAGTATTCACCAAAAAGTTTGCAATGTTTAGATAGTAAAGCATGAAAGCTTGCTATCATAAAAATGTAAAAAAAAAGAAAACAACACTTGAAGTATTCCTACCAGACTTGAGTCACTTGTGATAAGTTTTGTGGTGACCTACGTTGTAGGAATGCACTGGAACGCGAGTCGGATGGCGCTGCTAAATGCGCCGGAAGGGTTCGGAGGCAAGTTTGCTGAGGGAGCGATGCGTTTTGCCAAGATAGATTTTACTGAAAAAGGAACAGCCCAGAGCATGCACAGTGTTTGGGACTGGCAGCGGGAACGGATGACACAACTGCGACATGTCCATTGACAGTTTGACGACTGTGAATGAAAGGACGTTTCGCACTGTTGTTTGTCACAACGGAATGCCCAAGCGTTACCCCTTAAAGAGTTCATCAGACAATTATAGAATCTATCATTGATCTGCAGGAAAGCCATGTACAAGGTGTATTTGATAACCGTTACGGAACTTCGTGTTTTCTTTGTGACGTGTTCTCTCATTTCGTTCTGATCGATCATTGTGTTGTGCGCTTCCTGCTTTTAGCTCACTCTTGTTGGCGTCCGTTTGTCTAAAGAGACAACGCTAGTTTTATCTGTGCTTTTAGCTCACTTGATGTAGCTGTTTGTATTAACTGCGAGTGAATTTTTTTTTCTCCGAAATTATAACATACTGAGGGAACGTTTCTATTGTTGGAATTAGCAAAGAGGGTACAGATCAGTTGCCTTCCATTTTCTTCGCCATTTTCTCAAACAGATGGACTGTTCCGAAAATGTTCTTGGTACTAACAATAATAAAGAGGCAACCTTGCTCACATTATTTAGCTGAAGCTGTAAGCCAACTATGGTTTGTGAATCCAAACCAACATCACCTGGTAATAGTAGGATAAATAATTCTGACACATCTGGAAATCATCCACCATGAAGGCCATTATTGATAACCTCAATAGCAAGCTCATTATTTAATATAGAAAATGGCACAGGACTACAAATATCAACTTGCCTTACCCCAGCAAAACAATTCGTATAATCATTCAGATTGGCACTACTCGTTACCCTCGTCTTAACAACTTTGTACATGGCTCTAATACAGCCACATAATTTCCCCTTGACACCAACGTTTGATAATAAAGTCGATAAAACCTTTCTATTGATGAGTCGAAGGCTTTTTCAAAGTCAATAAACGCAACATAACAATCACGATTTCATGAAGATTGTTTCTGAACAAACGCAAGAAGTGTAAACATAAGATCAACAGTAGAGTAACCCTTTAGAGCCCAGTCTGATGCTCTCCCGTGACATTATTACATTCAATCCATTCTGTAATCTGTCGTTAAGAACAGTACTATACACTTTACTGCTAACGCCAACCAAGAGATTCCCCTGTATTATTTAGGTTATCTATGCCGCCCTTCTTGAACAAGGGCAAAGTTACAGACTCTGTCCAGTTTTCTGGGAAGATTCCATCATCAAAAATTGTGTTGAAAAGAGCCAGTAAAAATCAACAACTTGGCTCCTGCCGATTTGTTTGTGGTTATTTTCCGCATGGCAAATATAATCTCTTCTTTATAAATGGGGCGATTGAAATATTCGTCATCATCATCACCATTATTAAGAATTCCTCTATCTAACAACTGTTTAAAGTGCTCATATCATGTATCCAGGGAGTTACTAGTTTTAACATATTTTCTATTAAGCTGTCTTTACTGCTTTCCAAACCTCCTGCTGTGAACGAAGAGATCTAATCATGTTATCTAACAGGTTTTCATTAAACATTTTTCTCTGCTTTTGAAAGTGTTCATATTTCTTCTTGCAATAACATACTCCTTCCGTCGTCATCGTCCAGAGTACGAAGCCATATTCTGAACAATCTTAGAATTTTTCTTTTCATTACCAAACAGTCACTGCACACCAATCTTCCTCTTTAGCACCATTTCTTGTTAGCACACGTTTCTTTCATACATTCAGCACTGTTTGTAATGCAACCATTAAACAAATCTAAAGCTTTATTTACATCAACATCGATCAGTTCTAAAGCCTCGTTTAATTTTGTGCACATTTCTGCTTTCACAGATTGTCTCTGTAAGTCTACAAAGTTATCGACTACAGTAGCTTCGGCATCTTCCGTTGATTTATGACTTTTTGTTGTGAAGTCAATATGAAATTCAATAGGTAACTGATCGGATTCAATACGTTCCGACACAAACAAATAACAGAAAGCACAAAAAGTGGAGAAAAAAATCTTTAGATACGAGGAAATAATCATCAAGGCTGCCTCCTTTGTCTGTAATGTATGTGTAGCAACCATGGCGGTCGCTTTGACATACACCATTCATAATATAAAAATCAAAAGCAACGCACAGATTTAGCAACAACTTACGGTAGTTATTCGGAACATTATCATGAGAATATCGATCTGTGCTAGGTGGCTGGCTTTTTTGTTTGCAAACAGGAAGAAAAAACAACAGTACACAAATCAGCAGAAAAAAATTGCCGCCCTGTTCAGATCACCACGTAGTACTATATCAATGTCACCAAGTGAAGACAAGCAGTCAGCCGAAAAGAATTATCGAAACGAGAACCTTCAGGTCTAATACATGCACAAACCAAAACAATATTTTTTCAGTGTACCAAAAACGATTTTTCGATTAAAAGACACACACGTTAGAGCAATCAACTTCTACTACATGTGACATGAAGGGAACAAATTCTTGTTTTATTAAACAAACAAGCCCTCCAGATCGTCCCCCCTGATGACAGAGCCTTACAGCAGTTTTAATAAAGGCTTTATACCCGACAAACACATCCATGTAAAGTGTTTGATGGAAGGTTTCTCCAAAACATTTTAAAACCAAAACCACAGGCATAGGAAATAAATGTATTGTCAAAACCTTTTGAGAGTAAACCATTCACATTTCAAGAAAGATGCTTGGACACTTCATTATTACATACAGGCACGTCAAGACTCCGGTTGTCAATATATATGTATGACCATTATCAAATGCACCGTTTTTTATACATGCATTTATATCACTATCTACATCATCTAGAAAAATCATAATTTAAACGGCTATCATTGGAACTGTAATACGACTTCAAGCGTTTTCCTGTGCCATCGTTCACACCGTTCACAACAATGTCGTCAAAAACACGTGGAAAGCGGCTACTGATCCGGAACGGCCAATCTTTCCACCGGTGTCAAGTTATTTTTCTCCCTTTTGAATTAACATCTCTATCATCGCAAGATGACCAACTGAAATCCTACTTTAACTCTATTAGATCTCTTCCCATCAACAAGGAGATGGTCAAAGATTATTGCAGCTCTCTTACTACTGTTCCTTGCATTTTTTCAGATGAGGAGTGAGCTTATGTCTAATATCACGGACTCCCTTTGTGAAGTCTTCACCAACAAAGATGTTGGTTCCTTGAAAAGCTCTACCAAACGCGACCCCATTCACGCCCAACTTCATGGCAGTCAAGTCCTTTAACATTCGTTCACAGTCATCACTGCTCTCATTCTCACTTCTGCTCAATTCATAAACAATACATCATTACGTTTCGAGCGCCCTTCGAGGTCATCTGCCTTCTTTCCTAGAAACCCAGTTCTGTCACCCAGTTGAATTGACTCCCTGCAGATCATTGTTCTGGGAACGGAATTCCGCCACTTCCTCCCTGAGACCCTTCTGAGACTCGTTCTGCAACGCAGCACACTGTTCACCAGGGGTCTTCACATCCTTTTTAACATCGTCCAATTAACTGTCCATAGCCTTGTTGATCCTGTCCATTTCCAGTAACTTGGTCATGATGTCGGCCATGGTGGTGGGTTCGGCGGTCGTCGGTCAGGATACAGGACACTCATCAGAGCGGGCAGCACTCCTTTCCGCACTGGTACCGCGCGTGGTATAGCCCAGACGTGACAGCTTAACGTTGTCTGACTCGACTGGGGTGCAGGTCCAGGGTTCTGCTTCAAGTCCCCACACTGCAATAGCAGTTTGCCCCGAAACAACAACACGAGGGGCAAGCCTGCCCACACACCTTCACTCGGCCGACGCAGCGTCAAAATGGAGTTTGGCGTCATATACTTTACCATGTCAGACCATAGCATTCAACGGCAGTTAGCCAGCTCTGTCAGGCCGAATTTTTTCCGTGGCCAATGCAGTCATAAGACAGTCACGTGATGTCACCCCACTTCCGGCCCCGGAAGAAGCCAGTGTCAACTTCCTATACGTCATTCATCTTCGGCCTGCCGTCAAAGCAAGATAAGTCTTGTGCTCTGTCTCGCCTATACTTGCCTTTGTGTTAAGATTGCTGTGTTTTGTTTCTACACTTGATTCAGTTGTGGCTTGCACTAGACCCTGAGTATTTTGCCGTGTGAGGCTCTTGGTGGGAGCGTATTTATTAAAAGAATTATCTTTTTACCGGCACTCTCGGGAGCGTATTTATTAAAAGATTTGTCTCTTTTACCGGCACTCTCGCGACTTTGTTACTCGCGATCGTCGGCACCGCTCGCCGGTCGTGTTCCCCCACCATATTGCCGAGCCTCGGGTTCAACACGCATTTTGTGCTGGTTCCACTTATTAAGGTTTAGTGCTCAATAATACCCTTCACAGGTAGAACGTGTTCGAGTAAGGGTGCGTGACACTGATCTGCTTATTAAGATTTAGTGCCCAAAAAGAGATTGCTATTAATAGCCATACCAGTCACCCGACCGGTGGCGTGTACGGGTAGTTCGAGTTTCAGTCGATCTCTCGAGCACTTTGCACGACACCACACGGACGATCGAGATTAATTGATTTTCTCGATCGGCCACCTTGTCTCCTCTTTGCGGTCGTGTGTTCCGGGTTTGCTCTATCCACCTGTGCCCAACATGGTGAAGGACACCGCCGGGTCGAGCCACTCCACTGCTCGGAGTTCGCTCAATTTCCCGGAGAACCCGCGGGTCGATTCCATCTCGGAGCAATCCGTTCACACCGATGAACGTACGGTTCAGGTAGACAGAGACGACTCCTCCGCGGAAGGGACGCGTGATCTTTCCTCGTCTACCAAACCGACGGACGCACGACCGCGGCGTCCCAAGGCTGATAGGCAAGCGGCCACCATTTCAAAATGCCTTTCATTTGATCTGCCTGCAAAGTCTAAGGGCAAAGCTCCCCTCAAGGTGCTGCCCAAAAAGTCTAAGGGCAAGGCTCCCCTCAAGGGCCCTGCCGAGCAAAGACTAGCCAACGGAATTCGCCCTCCCCCACCCCTTCTCCATCGGCCAGCTTGCCCTCTAGCCTACGGACTCGCTCGGAGACTTCTAACTATCATGCTGAGTCACGCGAATCTCGGCCCCCGGGGCACCTTGCCGAGCCGCGGACCAGCACGGGTGACGGATCTGGGATGGAATCACCATCCGTCACTCGCCTTGATGAGTCACGTATCTCCTTTTCCCCCCAAGTTGATACGTCCACTCATAGCGCTCGGCCCCACCGGGCACGGGTGCAGCCAACACCTGAGCTCGATGAGCGCTTCGACTCCGGAAGCAGCCTTATGGTCACCCCGACGCACGACCTCGGTGGTGTCCATAATCCTGGGCGTGCGGGCACGCCGCGCCATGGGCCCGGCCGTGCCCATGCACAAGGACGGTCGACCTACCCCGATCGAACGTCACCTTCTTCCCTAGGGGTATTGGACGTTGGGGAACCGACCTTTTCGGATCCCCATTTGGGCAACGTCCGCGGTCCCGCTCCTCCGGGGGGAGGATCTACCAGCGGGACCAAGGGTAACCTGACATATTCCTCCAGGGGGAGGAACACGGGACCGCATCCTGACCAATCCGCACTTTCGCGGGTTGGGGGCTCGACTTCCGCATCCTCCTCCATACCATTATGGCCCTCCCAGGCCCATTCCAAGGACGTGTATGGTACAGTGCACGGACCTGGACGGGGACGACAGGCCACGGCCTCTCAAGACCCCCCAACAGTGATTCAGGTTACCCGGGTCCCCGGGGATTTTCTGCCTACACCCCAGGGCCGCCACAGCCCGTTTACCTCCCCGGGGACCGGTGGCTCTATGCCCCCGAGAGAGACCAGTGGCTTAACGCCAACACCCAGTACGACCAGCTATATGGTCGAATGTGGCACCCGGCCTCACTTGCCTGGGTCGACCTTGGTCTCCCTCCTCGGGAGCTGTCCGATCGGCAGGACGATGTCCCGGCCGCCGATTATAGGGCCACCGGGGACTCACTACAGGCACCCCTCGACTTACCTCCTGATGACGGGTGCTATGAACCCTCTCAGGACCAGTACCTCCCTGAGGCGGACGATGAGGAAGAACTAGCCTCCACCTCATTGTACGATGTCCGCACGATAGAACGGTGGCGACCAGACCTCGTTAGGAGGGAGGCCGCACCCGCTGAAGAAGTTCTCTCCCTCTCCCATTTCGCCGGTCCCCCCCCGGCCCAGAGATCTAGACCAAAGATCGTTGCCCCCCAATCCCTCGCCTCAATTTGGGAAGGCCCAGCAACTCGCGCCAGGGGTGCGCACGCCATCCCTCCACCAGGACAGGGACCCCTCTCGGCCCCACATGCAGCCCAGGTCGGTTTCCTCCTCGGGGACCGCAAGAACCCCTCAGTCTCCTCCTTGTTTACGGACAATCCCGTGACCAGGGAGATGGGCATTTCCCAGTCGGACCGTCGGTTGATCCCCCACCTGCCCCCCCCTACTTCCGGCACCATCTCATTTAAGAACCTGAAGGAATGGGACCGAGTAGCCAGGATGGGCATCCTCCACACCACGGCGGGACACACCTACTTGGGCATGCTTCTTCAGCGAGCGGAGGCTCTATGGCCGGAGGATGATGGTGCCATCCCAGTACCGGGGGACTCGGGCTCTGAGGAGCACCAAGAGCCTGACCCTCGCTTGTTCAGCGATCCTTTCATGCGACACTTAGTTAACAGGATTTCGCATCACCTTTCGGCTGCGGCGGACAGCGCAGCCAGAAGCCACTTCAACTGCTTGTTGGTCGCGAGAGATGCCGTGCTGGCGCGGACCTCTCTCTCCCCGACGCTTAAGGCAGCCCTGCGATGCATCCCGGGCCAGGACCAGTCGCTCTTTGGCGACTACTCGGCTGACGTCATAGCCCAAGCAGTTGAGGAACGCAAGCAGGCTGTGTCCTTTGCGCCCAGGCCACCGCCACGCCCTGCTAGACCCCCACTTCGTTCCTTCCCCAGGCACAGACCCTATCCCAGGCAATCGCCTTCCCGCACCGCACGGCCCGCCAAGCGACCTAATCTTCTCCCAAGGCCTAAGCCAAAACCCCATCAGCAAAATTTTCGGTTCGGCCAACAGTCACGCTCCCGGAGCTGACTAGGGAGACAGCCCGAGGTGGACTTAGATCAGGTAGCACCCCCCCTCGCCCTATCCCCCTCCCACCAGCCCAGACCCTCGCCCCCCCGGGCGGGCAGCCTCTCCCGGCATGCCCACCAGTGGAGACGTATGCGCCTCAACCCCTGGATAGTGGCGGTGCTACAGGAAGGGTTTCGCCTTCCTTGGGCCCACGAGCGTCCCCCCCTCATGCTATCTCCCCCTCCCTCCCCCAACGAACCCTCCCCCGCCAAAGCAGAAGCTCTTCGCACGGAAGTCCAAGAGCTCCTCAAGAAAGGGCCATCGCGGAGGTTTCCTACCCAAACCCCGGCTTCTACTCTCACCTCTTTGTGATCCCAAAAGCCTCGGGAGGATGGAGGCCCATTCTAGATCTTTCGCCCCTCAACAAGTTCCTCAGGCCCACCAAGTTCAAGATGGAGACCCCCACCCAGATCCGAGACTCCATCCATCATCTCGACTGGGCCACATCCATAGACCTGAAGGACGCCTACTTTCAGATCCTGATTCACCCGGTCCACAGACGATTCCTACGGTTCGTCTGGCAGGGCCGAGTGTTCCAGTTCAGGGCCCTCCCTTTCGGCCTATCACTGGCACCCTTCCTCTTCACGAAGGTTGTCAAGGAGATGGCCTCCCTAGCCAGGCAGGAAGACATCCGCCTCCTAGTGTATCTGGACGACTGGCTCATCTTGGCCCCCTCCCGGGCCCAGTGCCAAGCCCACACCACCCGCCTCCTGAGTCTGTGCTCCACACTGGGGTTTGTCACAAACCCCAACAAGTGCGAACTCACTCCCAGCCAGAGGTTCTCCTTCCTGGGAATGAGTTTCGACACAATCTCCATGATAGTCTCCCCGACCCCGGAGAGGTCTGCACGCATAGTGGACCTCATCTCCCGCCTGTCACAGACACCCCACACCTCGGCCAGAACCCTGTCCTCCCTCCTAGGAATGATGGAGTCCCTGTCTCCCCTCATTCCCCTGGGGCGGGTCCCCAAACGCCAACTTCAGAGGGAGTTCCGCCGACGTTGGTCACAGACCTCCGACCGCTGGGACCAGGTCATTCCCCTCGGACACTGGTTCATTTCGGCGACGGAGGAGTGGCTCACTCCAGCCACTCTCTCCACCGGGGTCCCCATCTCCCTCCCAACCCAACCACTGGAACTTTATACAGACGCCTCCAACTTGGGCTGGGGGGCCCACGTGGAGGAGAGTCACGCCTCGGGGGAGTGGGACTCACAAACTGCACGCCTCCACATCAACATCTTGGAGCTGGAAGCTGTCAGGCTAGCCCTTCTCCAATTCCAACACAAGGTCGCGCACCGACTTGTTCTCCTCCTCACGGACAATACGTCGGTAGCTTGCTATGTCAACAAAGGGGGAGGGGCCCGCTCCATAGGCCTCTCCCTCAGGACAGAGGCCCTCCTTCGCTGGTGTCACGCGCGGGGAATCATCCTCCGCGCGAGACACATAGCAGGGAAACGCAACATCCTGGCGGATTCCCTCAGCAGGTCGAAGTCTCTCCTCCACACGGAGTGGACCCTCAACAGACATACCCTGTCGGGGGTATGGGAGCATTGGTTTGTGCCCATGATCGACCTGTTTGCCACCAGGTTCAACCATCGCCTGCCCCTGTACGTCTCCCCCGTTCCAGATCCCCAGGCGTATGCAGTCGACGCACTATCCCTCCCCTGGACGGGCCTACTGGCATATGCCTTTCCCCCCTTCCCCATCCTACACAAGGTGATCAGGAAGGCGAGGCTGGAAAGACCCAGGCTGATCCTCGTAACGCCATGGTGGCCGACCCAGTCTTGGTTCCCGGACCTCAAGTCCCTCACCCACGTTCCCCCCCTCCGGCTCAGCCCTCGCTGGGACATGCTGAGACAACCCCGGTCAGGTCTTCCTCACTCCAATCCCAACATGCTTCGCCTACACGCGTGGCTTCTATGCCAGCCCAACTGCGAACATCTGCAGCTACCCCCCACTCGGACAGACCCCAGTCCGTCCTAGACACACTAGCCGGGGCAGGGGCCTCTCAGGGATTACGGGACTTAACCTCGGCATCTCGCAGAGCCAGCACCGAGTCCCTCTACAACTACCGTTGGGAGAGATGGATAGCCTGGTGCTCAGATAACTCTGTTCCCCATGACTGCCCCTCCAACATCCAAATAGGAAATTTCCTCTCCCACCTATCCTCTTCCCTTAAGCTGTCGGCTAGCTCCATTCGGGGCTACAGATCAGCTATCTGCACCACCATTCGTCAACTCGGGGGCCCTTCTTTTGACAATGACTTTCTGCTCAGAGAGGTGTCTAGAGGAGTTGCTCTACGGGAAGCCCAGTCCCCTAGGCGCATCCCCCTCTGGGACCTTTTTACGGTCCTCGATGCCCTCAGAAAACCCCCTTTTGAACCCATTGCTTCTATTCCTTTTGACCTCCTCTCCCTTAAGACCACCTTTCTCCTCGCCCTGGCCTCGGCCAGAAGACGAAGTGAGATTCACGCCCTCAGCGGTGACCCCAGAGATATCGCCTTCCACAGGGACGGCTCAGTCTCTCTCAAGTTCCTTCCGGAGTTCTTGGCAAAGAATCAAGAACCGGGCACCCCCTCTCCCTTCCTCGTCATCCGTTCCCTGACGGACATCTTGGGAAAGGGAGAAAAAGATGGAGACATGGACCTTTGCCCCTCCAGGTGTCTCAGGTACTACTGGGAACGCACACGCCCCAGGCGCTCCTCCCAGAGACGACTCCTTATCTCCCTCAACCCCAACAATACTAGAGATATCTCGGCGGGAACTATCTCCAGGTGGCTCTCCAAGACGGTGAGATCTACCTACGCTCAGGCGTACAAGGATCTCCCTGTCCTATCACCCAGGGCCCACGAGGTCAGAGCACTGGCCACTTCCACAGCGTTCCAGTACTCTGTCCCCGTGCGCCACCTGCTGGAGGCAGCCTACTGGCGTTCGGAAAATCCCTTCATTAATTTTTACCTGAGGGATATCCGCATGACCAGAGCTGATGGGTCTAAGGGGATTTCCTTTGTGGCGGCCAATGCAGCCATATCGGTCAACCCCAAGAACCACTAGGGCGCTCGCCCTCCTCCGATTCCTTTAAATTCTGCTATGGTCTGACATGGTAAAGTATATGACGCCAAAATGGGGAGTTTGTGTTATACTCCCTGTTTGGCTAGTATACTTACCATGTCAGACTCTAATTCCCTCCCTACCTTCCCCTCTGGCGCCAAGGTTCTCGGGGTTACCATACACCAGGCCTCGCTGAATGACGTATAGGAAGTTGACACTGGCTTCTTCCGGGGCCGGAAGTGGGGTGACATCACGTGACTGTCTTATGACTGCATTGGCCACGGAAAAAATTCGGCCTGACAGAGCTGGCTAACTGCCGTTGAATGCTATGGTCTGACATGGTAAGTATACTAGCCAAACAGGGAGTATAACACAAACTCCCCATATCTTCATCTTTGCTTTTTGCACAGTTCTCTTCAACATAACTTGGAGAAATAAACCAAGGAAACAGCTTGATTGACAATGCATCCAACGGCATGTTCAACTAGTAGTTGCATGTACAATTATGGTCACCAACACGTTCGGAAACCGTCACTAATAGGCATCAATTTGGAGAGAGTGACACGCTGCGTCTTGCTTTAACACTTCGTCAACCCCCCCCCCCCCCCCCCCCCCCCCCCGCCCGCCGAGAGAGAGAGAGAGAGAGAGAGAGAGAGAGAGAGAGAGAGAGGAGACAGACAGATAGACAGACAGAGACAGAGACAGAGCGAATCGCTGATTTCATCCGATGACTGTACATTGCTACACATTACTTAAGTAGTCTGATGTCGATCAAGTTATATCATAACTACAAACCTCCTGCAAACAGCTTATTTCGCACAGCTCACGTTTGTAACGCTGCATCATGGCAACAAACATGATCGTAACACACACCTTGTGATAAGTGAACAACGTTCTGAAGCCATCTGCAGGTGATCTGAACTCTCTTACATGCAGACCACCCAAAACCACATGCAGTCTTAGGTTAATATCAGATACAACAGGACTTGGCACCTGGTGTCCGTGCACTGTATACAAGTCTATCACCTTTCCACATTGGGGTTGATTTCTTATCCGGTGTTTCATTTTCATCTGATGCTTGTCAACCATTTCGTTTCGACTGGATTGTCCTGATACTGAGAATGTTTTCACTGTTTTATTGACAGTTACATAACTGAGGGACACGTCTGTCGGAATCACGTCTATTGGTACAGAGCAATTCTCATTCTGGTTCTCTTGAAACATTTCTTCTGAACCATTGTCGCTATGCGTCTTATAGTTGCGTGTTTTACTCAGACGCAGCCAAGCACCGGACGGTAGGTCAAGGTGAAGAAAACTTAACATGACTGCATAACCAGGTGGAACGACGAAGATCACCCAGTGACTGTAGCCCAAACTGATCAGAACGTTTGATTCGGGGTTGTAGTTCTCCTGCTGTAGATAACCTGGTGCAAAATATTCAACAGAAAAGAGCATTCACCTGCTTTAAAAAATGAAACACACACAGACACACACAAACACAAAAACAGAAACACAGACAAATACAAACACACAGATACACATAGACAAAGACACACACACACACACACACACACACACACACACACACACACACACACACACACACACACACGTGCGCGCGCGCACACACCACTCCCACCCACCAGAGAGAGAGAGAGGGCGGGGGGTTGTAAATTGGTAGCTCTAAGGACTGCCAACGTACACCCGATTTGCATGGATTCTTCCCTATTGGTTAAGAACAAAGATAAAAACAAGCAGGTGCAAGCTGACAATGACGATATATCACACTGTACAAAAAGTGGGAGTTGGCAGCTGGAGAGAATGATATATCAGACTGTGTAGAAGATGGAGTCGGTAGCTGGTGACAGTGATGTAACAGACTCTGACCAAGACAGAGTGATAACTGTTAAAAATGAAGTATCAGACAGTGCAGAGGAAACACGTTGTGATTACCAGTTACAGAGCCAGGAACAATCTTCCTTAACAGTATTGTCAACAACAAAAACGTTATGTTCTTTAACACGAAACATTTGTGAAGGAAATAGCTTCGTTTTGTATTTGTATATGTGCTCATCTGAAGAGACAAGTGAAGGATATTCAAACGTATATTTCAATGACGGCTAACTCAAAAAAGAGGCGCCCATTTTCTGGTGGGATATCTTTGATACATATTCGGTAGGTCCTCCATTTTAGAGATCTTGACAAGCAGGATCATCTGTTCTAGGGCTCCGTTTCATATCAGTGTGGTCATGGTTTGATTTGGTAGATGGGCCCATTGGAAGACTTACAATGGGGCTAAGTGCCTTTAGAGATGATTCTTTTGATGGTATTTCTCTTTTTATGGGCCGACATCAATTGTCTTCTTCTCTGTATAATTTCTTGACTTTATCGGACAACAATGTCTCCATTATGAAATCGATAGTCTGTGGAAATAATATGTCAAACTGTAGACAAACCTTAACCTAAAAAGTCTGTATAAAATTGAAAAAACAGAAAAGCACCACCACCACCCCCCTCCCAAATAAATAAAATGACACACTGATTATTTGACTCCCATATGGTGATTATATGCTGCCGAAGGTGAAAGGACAGAATGATACGGCTCCAGAACACCTGACGGCACGCACACAAAGCGTACATGACAGTCAGCACTACCAGCAGCAGACGACTAAGATATGTTAATTTATGCGAATATCTTGTTCACTTATTCTATAGTACTGCATGGCACTGTCTCCCCGCCGTTCCCTATAAAGTCCTTTCTCTGCCTATCACTGTGCTGTCTCACGCTTCTTTGCCAAAGCAAGTCCCTTTCCCATCCCCTACCCTTACCACCCTCGACTCACTTTTCTGTGTCACAATTGGAGCAGCGGGAAATAACAGGACCTTAAAACAAGCGCGTCTTTCTAGGTGGCAAGCTCGCCTTACAGACCAATGTCTATCTTACAGTGTGATCTCATCAGTTTGTGATACATGTGTTTATAATCCACATCTGCTGGGTAGAGATGGCATTCTTTGAGTTGCTGACTGACTTTGCCCCCAAACACACAGCACGAATCCGTTTACTTTCTAACAACACAGCTTGTTCGCTGCATCCCTGACAAACTCACTCTCGACGACGGTGAAAGATCAGTCCAAGCAAACTGTCTCAAATTCATCCCCATTCAAACTTCCACCAACAGATACCAAGATCATCTTGGTGTTGAGAGATCTTTCAGGAAACTACGGTGGATGGCTGTGCTTTAATGTATCTCCCCCCCCCCCTCCCCACCAGAGAGCTAAGACATGTTCACCCATCTTTTTATGACCCAGTCCTCCATCAAACACCTTTCAACAAATCCAACGATGATGAAAACCTAATTAAAAAGTGCAGAAAAGAAATCTTCAGAATAAAAATTCAGACCTATCCGTTATTCCAGCCTGTCATGGGAAGAACAAGACGTTTTTGAATCACTGATACAGTAAGAAGATAATTGTCATTAAAGCAGGAGACAGGGGCAGCGTAGTTGTTGTGGTCTGGTACAAACACCTTTACATGCAGGAAGCACACAGATAACTATCTGACACAAATTTCTACCTGCCATTTACATCACCCCTCCCTCAACACCAAAAACTCGTTTCAACCACAGTCAACCAGAAAATCAAACAAAATAGCTTACCAAAGACAGGCAAACTCCTGCTAATGTCAGATACTAAAGAACCCACTTTTCACTTACTCTCAACAATAAATAAATATGATATACCGACAGACCCATTGCCTCTATTTGTAGTTGCTCTGCAAAACACATCTTACATTATTTAATTGTTTGTTGTGGTTCTACTGGACAGACAGCAGGATTGTTCACACCCAAGCTTCCAGCGATCATTAAGTCCAGCAGCTGGAGTCCTCTTTTGTCTTAAGGATTCATTTTTCAGACAGTTTCTTTCCTCCTCAAACGATTGCTTTCTTGATGTTTTGAAAATAGACGGTCATACGTTCACGCTCACTACCAAAATGCTTATCGCTACCATAAGACAATTGGGTATTTACTACACTCACTCTGTCAAAAGACACGGAAGTCATGAGTGGAGCGTTTAGAAATTCTCCATAATGTAAGGTTACTATCTCCCTTCCTCTTTCTGTACCTTTCCCAAACAACGTGGATGAATAATACCTTTCATCCAGTGAAGACGAATTCGCAAAATGAAAAAGACCAGTCGACACAGATACGTATACTCGGCGATGTCGTTAATGTCCCAGACATCAGCTGAGTCTCGCAAAAAAGGAGATAAAATCAACAGTAAATGAAAAGTGCATTCTGAGTGTTCTAATTGACAACAATAAATAGGGATCAATATCCAATGACCCAGTGCACTTTGAATGTTGTGATTTAAAACAACCAAAAACAAAAGGTCAACTCTCTCACAAGAAAGAGGCACGCGGGATCTCGTCACTACATGGCATCCTAATTGTCTCCACTCTGATTTGGGAAAACGTGATCGTGGTATTACATATCATTCTCTGATACACATTCTTGACCCATTCAAATCTAGGATTTCACAACACAAATATGTGAAATAAGACTAATATAGATTCTGTCAGGATCTTCGCAAACATAATGCAGAACAGAACCGTGTAGAATAGAATCTGCTCTAAGGATATCTATATGTTTGAAAGATGGCAAAACCTTTGACTAGTAGAATTCAACCCCCTGTGTCATGACATCTATATTCATCCCAGTATGACAACAAAAATCTCATCACGTTCACCTGTCATGTCTATGGACAGAGACAGGAGACACCAAACTAGTGCAAACAGCAAAGTTTAGCCGTCACTGAAAATATTCTTGGATCGTCCACGTCCAGAATTTGTCTGCCAAGGGCAAGAGATCGCTCGACTTTCTATGGAGAAACTTCAAGGCATGTACCTCCAGGTTCAAGTAGCTTCCTATTACTAAACGTCTGCCCCGTCCTTGAATATGCGTTCACAGTCTGAGACCCACATGAACAGCAAGACAAAGTCATGATCGAAGCATTTAGTAGGCGAGGTGCGAGATATGTCAAAGACAACGAAACAGGAAAAGTAGAAAAAAAATCCTGATAGTACTGTCTCTGTAATGAATACACTGCGTGGGCCAGCCTGGAAGAATGATGAAGAAATAGCCGGTTGACCATGCTCTACTAGAATAACATTGGCATGGTAGGTATTTATCTAGAAGTATATTCTAGACGCTCTGACCTAACTTACCAACTGCCCCAACAACAGATTTACACTACCCTTGGTCGCCACTTTCTGTTTGTGGATCTTCTGCAAGCAGAAACCCAGTCTGCAACGGCAGAACAAATTTAGTAACTGGCACAAACTCATTTGAAATCCTACCAGTGCTGTGCGGAATAAAAGTAAGATTTCGACCAAATTAGTAGCCACATCAGCTTCCTAATACTGTCATGAGCCGTCGACATGCTAGCCTCCTTGTCTCTTTGACACCTGACAGTTTTAAAATTTAAGTAAGCAACTCCACATTTGCTCCTTGAAGTTGAATTGAACTTTAACATAATAAACACTATTAGGTGAAGACAAAATAATATGCACAGTAAAAGTTCGACAATCAATAACGAGTCAAATTTTTGCTGATTGCAAGAACAATGTAAACACCTTGTGTGGTGGGACTGTCGAATTTCTCATCAAAGACGGAGACAACGATGTAAACACCTTGTGTGGTGGGACTGTCGAATTTCTCATCAAAGACAGAGACAACAATGTAAACACCTTGTGTGGTGGGACTGTCGAATTTCTCATCAAAGACGGAGACGGAATGTGGAAGTGGAAGGATCGGACGAAAGGGGGGGGGGGGAAGGGGGAAAGAAACAGAACATGGCAAAACATAAAAGAATTGAGTGATGGGTAAAAAGGGGAGAATTTGTTGAGGCTAGGCTGTGGGCAGAGAAGGGTAAAAAAAAAAAAACAACAAACATTCTGATCAAGACGAAAACCACAGCATGATTCTAGAGTACTAACCATGATTTGTAGCATAACGCTTACAAACTCGAAACTTCATAGGATTAAAACGTTTATGCAGTCTCCTTTACAATGTGCTGCAGAGTCTTTGTAATAAATCAACGTTTAAACGTAGCCCTAACCCGTGTTTCATATTCCTGTTTGAGCGTGTTAATCTTCCGCATTCATTATTGAGACTCCTACATCAACTCGAAAAACTGAAAGACGGTCCTCACCTTTGACTAAGACTGTCACTAAGAAAGGCATAGTTTCATCAACCTTATGTAGCCTGTGTATAAAACATGCTCATGAGTATGCCCTATATCCATAAAATGTATGTCTATTGTTTATTGGTTACACTCCCGGAAGAAGAGTCTATGAGGCGAAACCTTTGCTTATCTAAATGACTATGAGTGCAGAGCTGGTAAAGTGTTCTCTCTCTCTCTCTCTCTCTCTCTCTCTCTCTCTCTCTCTCTCTCTCTCCACACACACACACACACACACACACACACACACACACAACACACACACACACACACACCCACACACACACACCCACACACACACACAAATACATGCGCGCGCGCGCACACACACACACACACACACACACACACACACACACACACACACACACACACACACACACACATACACTGCAGGCGTGCAAATGCTTATAATCACATACACACAAACACGCGTGCGCGCGCGCCCACGCACTCTCACACACCGGCCTTTATCCCTTCTGGGACTACAGATAGTAACAAAGAACAGTATTACACGATGTAGAACTAATTGTGACACAAACAATCATGATTCATATTAAACGTTAAGTAAAACAGACATGCATCTCTCTCCCTCCAGCCATCTCTCTCTCTCTCTCTCTCTCTCTCTCTCTCTCTCTCTCTCTCTCTCACACACACACACACACACACACACACACACACATACTCACACACACACACACACACACACACACACACACACACACACACACACACACACACACACACACACACACACACACATCTACTACATAATCTACATAATATATACTATTCTTACGCGAAAAGAGGATGTATGAGACATCAGTCACCGAGCTAGTATCATCAGCATAGCCTGAGTTTGAATGAACAGTGACATGAGGCAGTCATGTTCAGGTGCAACAGCAAATATTCATGTTCAACAAGAGACAGAGCAGACGGGCAGAGACAGAGACAAACAGACAAACAGACGAGGAGAGAGGGAGAAAGAGTGATAGACAGGCAGACAGACAGACAGACAGAGACAGAGACAGAGAGAGAGACAACAGAGGGAAAGTGAGAGAGAGACGGACAGACAATCAGACAAACAGACAGACAGACAGAGACAGACAGACAGAAGTGTTTCAATGGCATTTTCTTCCACACCTTTATAGACTTTTTAGAATCGGCTTCAGCAGTGTGGACAGAGAGGCCATCTGATCAACTGATGGACTACTATGGAATCCCGCTCAAACACGTCACCGTTATCTAACAATTATCCGAGGATATACGCAATGGAAAACCATACAGTTTTTCCAAGTCACGACTTAAGTGAGAGGTCTGCTTGCTGTCACCACTTTCTTTTCTGCCTCTTGTTGACTGAATAATGAAAGCAAAATCTTCAGTTTACAGCAAAACAGCAGACATTTTTATAGCAATGAAAAGATCCAGATTTTGGAAATGATGTCAGTCTCTTCCTTTAAAATCAGCAGAATGTGTAAAGCAAACTGCACTGACTCTGTGACGTAAAGAAAAAAATCTTATTTGTAATTCAACAGCAGGGAGACAGAATTGCGGAAGATCAACAACAAACAACAAAAAATACTCCAACTCATAGAGGAAGACATCAAAGAAACAGGAATCCAAGCCTTTAAGGCATAGTCAGCAGAACTTGCGGAACAGATAAGGATTTTAGCAGCAGATCTGGCAAAGCCAGACATGCCTTCAGCCCTCCACCACGCTCTGGATCTCTACAGCACTACCCCCACACAGGCAGCTGGGATCATTTCAGGATCAGTTCATAATTCACCTCTTGAATTCTTCATAAGATTTTATGTTATTTTCTTTTGCAAACCCATACCTTGTGCAAATGTGTGAACGATGTATTTTAGTGTGTCACCTTTTGCATGGAAGGGGGTGAGTGAGTAAAAAGGTGGGTGGGTGTGGTCGGGGTTATGTGTGATGGAGGTTAGTAAGGGGGGGGGGGGGTTCCTGCATCAATATTATCATTTTATTCGATCTCTGTCTTAAACTTTGACTCCGTCTCAAACATGGCATTGTTTTTTTTTAGCTATACAAGTTAGAGGTACCATGATGACGTGTATCGTATATCAACATTACACCTTGTGGGGTGTCTTAGTATTTTGAAAGTAGGTTTGGTATTTTATGGTCTTGGAAATATGTCTAGAATTTGCTTTATATATATATATATATATATATATATATGCGCGCGCGCACGTGTGTGTGTGTGTGTGTGTGTGTGTGTGTGTGTGTGCGTGCGTGCGTGCGTGCGTGCGTGCGTGTGTGTGTGTGTGTGTGTGTGTGTGTGTGTGTGTGTGTGTGTGTGTGTGTGTGTGTGTGTGTGTGTGTATTTAACGTCCTCTCTTATTGCTTGTGACTATTGTTGTTTCTAAGAGCATTTCTTTCTTCAAAGATAACAAAGTTGGACTTCTTGTATTAATATCATCTTACCTTATCTTCTACACAAATATCAAGTCCGTCCTGCTGTATGAATCCAAGACCCGGATTGTGACGAAGACCAACACCATAGAGCTCCTGGTTTTCTCAACAGATGCCTTCCATTCTTTAGGCATACCACATGGCCGGGGAAATTCTCGGACACAGCCTCTGAGGGAGAGTCATCCAGACTCAAGTCAACCAAAACACATGTAAGACAAAAATATGAACTTGATCGGTCACACATTACGGACAGATGAAAACATGACTAGACAAGCGCTGGATTGGAATCTGCATTGAAAAGGAAAAGTACTGTAGTTGAACAGAGGCTTCCATGCAGAAAAATAATCTATTGATATGAAATGAATACAACTGGGTAGGTGTACACCCAGATGAAAGAAATAGTCAAGAACAGAAACCAGTAGAGAAGAGCAGCTGCAGCCTTGTGCTTCAGCAGGAGACCAGGGGAATAAGTTTGTACTCCACCGGGTTGAGTTCAAGGTAGTCCATTACGTTCAGAGAGAGAGAGAGAGAGAGAGAGAGAGAGAGAGAGAGAGAGAGAGAGAGGTCAAAATTATGCTCTTCACTTTGACCCGTAGATTTGTATGATGCCCACCTGAAAATGATGAAACATAGTGCACGTTCAAATCCCGTCCACTTAATTTACACACTCCTATTAATTGCATCCTCGTGACCTCTCGAACAGTCAGAGACACATGGTATGGCGAAATACCCCTTGTCATGTGCAGTCCCAGATATACTGTCGCCTCTTTGGTACAGTAATAAGGAGATATAGGATCCTCACTAGGTTCACAGCCTGTCCAGGAAACACTCGTCCATTCTAGATTAAAACTGTGAAATAGTGAGTACCATTTGTGCGTCAGAAAAACATGCACAGACACATAATTCACCTGAGTACATGTTTGCAGGTGCCAATCTACCACAAGTTCACTGTCTCTTGTATGGCTGGCAATTTTTAGCCAGCAGACGTCTCCAACCGGCCACAATCCCGTCTGGTTTCTACTATTGGAGAAGTTGACCAAGATTCTGCTTTTGGAAATGGTGAAAGCTAAACCAATGCGCCGGCAGTGGGAGAGATCCTGGACACTGACCCTAGGAGCACTGTTGTCTGTGCGTTTGAAACAAAAGATAAATGGAGCAACAACAATATGAATCACACACACACACACACACACACACACACACACACACACACACACACACACCCACCACACACACACACACACACACACAAGCGCGCGCCCTGCGCACACACACACACCGCGCACCACACACACACACACACACACACACCACACATTCACGTGCGCACGCGCGCACACACACACAAACACACACTCATTCACGTGCGCACACACACACACACACACCACACACACACACAACACACACAACACACACACACACACACACACGATGTTTTGAAGGTGGCCACAAACAGTTCAGGTCGACCTTTGTTCGTTTGAATGAATGAATGAATCATCTGTGTTTTCACCATAATAGGCGATTTGTTTGTTAGCTTTTCTCTTTTCTACTCAGCTCTTTTCTTTCCTATGCTTTTTTCAAGTCCTCGGAGACAGGAAAATGTGATTTCGTTTGGGTTTTGTTTTTCTTATTTGAATGTTTCTTCAGGTAACTGTGTTTTAATGCTTTTATACTTGTTCAATAATGCAAAATGTGTTCTTAGAATGCTTTATGAGGTAGGATTTCCTCTATCGCTCTCTCTCTCTTCCTTGTGAACAAAGAGTCTCAATTTCCAGACACAATTAAGGAAAAAGAAGAAGGAAAGAAAAGGAAAGAAAGACATGGCCAGCCCATCTAGGCGGTGATGAATTACTGACACATGTTTTGACATGCAGTCCACCTGTCAGCTACAAGTCAAGTTGTCCACGGCATGTGCTGTGGAACACAGTTCGCACCAAGTCTACGAGCATTTTACTCATGTTGTTAGATGCTTCATGTCATTCAATTAATAGAATACTTTTCCTGTATCCGATTTCATAGCAGGAATTCACCATGTTTAACAAATAGTTCGAGTTCACTTTTAATTTCCATCAGTCAGCTCAGATCTACACAAACTGGGTTTTGCTTATTACCTGCAAAGTTTAATGTGATTTTTTTTTTTACCAAGGGATGCATGCACAAATCAAATCATGGTTCTGAGGGTCACTTTAAAATTTCAGAATAAGGCAGACTGTCAGAAGTTTCCATAAATTGTTGTTTAAATGTTGTGAGCATTTTGATTGGCTCTAACATGTGATTGTTCTCGATCGTTAATAAAGTTTTATGCATTGTAACTGGCCGTGCCTCGTCGTGATCTGTGATGATTCTAGAAGTTTCTGGCTTCCCCCCGCCACCCTCTCCTGTTTTTGTTCAACTGTGGATTTGATTAAGCATCCGTAATGGTATGAAAGGGAGAGCAGCCTATGACACTGAGAGAGGGAACTGAAGTTGAAAGGGAAAAGGGAGAGCAGCCTATGACAATGAGAGAGAGAACTGAAGTTGAAAGGGAAAGTTTGAGAATCACACATTTTTATTGCGGCCATTGCCATGGTCATTAAGTACTGTGTTGTGAATTTTTTTATGTGAAGAAAGATTTAACAATCGCAAGAGTCGACCTTTTTCTCTGTTCGTATTGATTCGGCAAGAGATTAGAATCAAAAGGCATGTCCTCCTCCCTTCAGTCAGCATCCAGCTCACCAAAGTATCAAAGAACTAGTGCTTGATTCTTCCAAGTCATAGAACGAAGTTCTATGAATTGACTGGTGTATGTATTACCTGATTACTTGGTGCCCGCGTAACTGCACTGAACATGTGGAATCTTCCTCCTATGTAAATGTCTTGCACAGTGATGGGGATGAGAATTGTTCCGTGCATTTCTTCTCTGTTGTTTACTGACATTTATTTGCTGTTTACTGACATCTATTCAAATTACGATTGTTCATTTGTGTGTACGACAAACCTTTCCTGGTAGACATGTACTGTGGTGCCTCAGTCATCTCAATACTGCCTGTCTCTGTAGCTTATTCACATTTTTCTAATTCTTACACAGGGGAATTAAAACTTTTCAGAAAAGTCTCATCTTTTTCTGGAGGGTTCCGGGTATTAAACAGAGAAGAAGAGAAAAGAGACAATTTTTTTTTTCTGTTGACTGTAGAATAGATAGTTCTCAGCATGTTTCTAATACATAAAAAAATGTATAGACCTATTCACTATTCGTAGGGAACACGTATTTGTGTAGGTCTATTCAGTTCACGGCCTTCTTCTTCTTCTTCTTCTTCTTCTTCTTCTTCTTCTTCTTCTTCTCTCTCTCTCTCTCTCTCTGTCTCTCTCTCTCTCTCTCTCTCTCATTCTGGATATAGAATTTATTTATCAATATTTTACCAAGCTGCGCTTGCTGATGTACGTTTTCTTGATGGCTTTTGTCTTTTGTCTCTCTTAAATCAAGACAGTTCCAAATTTCTTTTCTTACGCTTATCCTTTTTTGACAGATTGAAAACATCAAAGCAGTTTGATGAACGAGTAGGCAAGCCTACCATTTACCCGAAAGTGTCCTCATACGGAAGTAGAGGCTTTTCATTGAGGCGCACACAATTGTTAGAAGACTTGGCAGGGAAAGAAGTTCGGCGAGGTGAGACACTGCTTCCTTTTGTTCTTTACTTGAACAGCAGCCACTCTGTTCATCTGGAAAGTCTTTTGGCCCCAGTAACATTGAAACCTCCAGCGAGGCCGATCAAAAGCAGTCTGCTCCCAACTGACTCTATATTGCAGCTCTTGAGATTAGTCTGTGGTGCGCCCTTGTACCTTGTAATAGGCCCGCATTTACCACGCTTTTATCTGCTCCAGCTGGCCATATAAAAGGATTTTGAGCATACTGCTGACTTTGATGCGGCCGAAACGTCCTGCCCATTGCAGATGACTGTTGATATGTACACACTGGATACCGCAAAGCCAAAAGGTTTTAAGAACATGCGAGCATGTCAGTTATCTCTGTCAGCAGTGTAGACTTGTCTGAATAATAGTTTGAGGTGAGCCAAATGCCTCAGATTCATATATGATACGTCGGTGTTTTCATGTAAATCTTCAGTTTGAGTGTCACACTACTGGATCTTTATCTGACTGCGAATTTTTGCGTGTCCTGCCCTGTTTGTCTGTAATGTTGGATTTTTGTGTCGCGGGTCTTCTTACCCAGATACTCTCAGTTGGTCTGGTGAAGCTAACTAATGATTTCTTTTTAATCTTCTCATCATTTTCATCAAACATCACCATGTCACAGCCCAAGGCATCTGCTGCAGCAGTGTAAGAATCCTCACTGAGTGACTTTCATTGTTTTTCTTCTATCTTTTCAACATGCATTCCTGGCTCTTCTTTTGCTATCCACTTTATTAGAGTGCACGTAAACAATGTTTTCTCTGGCTGATTTCTTCTTCTTCACTTGCTGAGTAGGCGTCGGTCAGACCAGCATTCAGCCCCGTCATACATAGCATGCGCTGTGCACATCACGTTCGCCTCTCTTGCAGACAAGGATGAAGTCAACATATGCCACTGTGTCAAGCGAATATGTATTTATGTGTTTTTTCTTTTAACTTCTCAGCTTGCTGTTGGTGATCAAGGTTCACATTCTGCATGGAAAGTCAACAACATCGACCCATGAGAGTTGCACTGTCCAGTTTAGTGACGCTCAAGAATGTTCGGCTACTAAGGGAAGTCCACACCTGCTCGTGCATTAAATGCACAAGGATGATTAGCTCATCTTTGTAGCCGACTTCAGACAGACGACTCTTCAAGTCCTCATAGACAGCTCGACATCATCACGGCTTTCTGTCAGTGGTCCGTAACCACTGATGACGGCAGTACAGCCCTCCTTCTGCTAAAGCTAGTTTCAAAAATATGAGGTGATCCTGGATGCTTTAAGGCAAGTTCTACAAACTTCTGCTATGCTTGCCATGACAAGCTGGGAAGAAAGATGTGGTCCACTACGGAAAAAACTCAGTGTGGATTACTCTGCTAAGATTACAGAGTGATTTTCATATCAAAATTCTTTTCCATTCTCTCCTGCTAAGATTACAGAGTAATTTTCATATCAAAATTCTTTTCCATTTCTCCTGCTAAGATTACAGAGTAATTTTCATATCAAAATTCTTTTCCATTCTCTCTCTTACTTCTGGTGGAAGGAACAACTTGCTACTAGCCATGGAAAGAAAATACTCAAGAATGGCTGACAGGTAAGGAACCTTAGACTTATGAACTTACAAGAGCTTGTGCTCCAAGTGACAGACAGAAATAGAAATAATGTCACACATTAAATTATATTTAAACAAATACACATGTTACACCGGCACATGCTAAGCACAATTTCACTCACAAACATTTACGTTTGTATCCAAGATTAGAATCGAAGAATATTCATCCAAGATTAAGATTCAATAATATGCTGTAAGGTGAAATAGCTACAGGCCCCAGACCCACAGGATGGCCCATCCTGTGCTACGAGAATGTATGCAAGCACGACCCGAGGGCAGAAAGCCTCAAACCAGCAGACCTGGCGACAGCAGCGTCAGCGGGTTCAGCTGGCATTCCACCACCAAGGCCAGCATCAAGCGAGCAGAGCAGAGGAGAGATGCTCAGTGGAAAGAATGGAGGCGCCGCAGACGGCAAAGAATTTTGCGTCGGCACCCACAGACATTCATGACCTAGACTTCACTGCAGCAACTGCAACAGTCTGCCTCTCGAGGATTGGGTTCTTCAGCCACAGCAGACACTGCAACTCCACAGCTGAATGATCCATGGTGCAACACCATTGTCTCCCGAGACAGACAGATGCCAAGAAGTTACCGGTCTGCCACGTCCATGACATGTGTGAGCTCACAAAGTGTGTGAGGGAGTGTCTGACTGCCAGCATCCTTAGTATGGCGCCTGTGGCAAAGGAAATACTAGAACTCTTTATGATCACATTGCACTGTCAGATACCAGGAGATAGAAAGAAGAGGGATGGCAATAACCTGCGCTACGAATATGTCAAAATACTCATAAATGTTGTCGTCAGTGTTGCGTCTTGTAATTGGGTCAATCATGCAAAAAAGTCAGAGATGGACGTAGGAAGCGAAATATGGGGAAGAAGGGGTGGGGGGGGGGGTGGGGGGGGGGGGGTTTGAGTGGATAACGACCGATGTACTAACATGATGTAAAACTTTTAATGCAAAGAAGTGTGTGTGTGTGTGTGTGTGTGTGTGTGTGTGTGGTGTGTGTTGTGAATATGTATGTGAGAAAGTTAGGGGTGGATAGTGGTGGCAGTCAGTATTACGTCATACCCGCTGCATATTATAAAATTAACGCCATTTTTTTTTTTTTTGGGGGGGGAGGGGGGGAGTCTTTAGACTTCTCAAAACAGTGAAAGAGGTAATTGTCAAGGGAGCGAAACCTCTCACAAAGGGCTTTAAGCGATTTACAGTAAAAGAATACAGCGCGTGGTGGAGAAATAGGAAATGGGCCGATTAGGAGTAGCGCCCTTACCTAGCGCATACGGTCGAAGTGTGTCAAGGAGTTGAATGATAGGGTAATTAATTGTCACGTGATAGATGGCACCTAAGGTAGTGAGGTCCCTCCCGAGTTCGAACCTTCCTGATAGCGAAAGGGAGGAAAATGTAACCACTAGGACCTCGAAGCATAGAGTGGGCGCTAAATACTCAGTCAGCTGAAGTTGCTTTGTAAACAGACCTTGAAGAGCAGGAGTCTTGGGCTTGTTCAGATGGTATTGCCGTAGGACACTGTTTTGATGTTTTGTCAGGCTAGTTGAGTGTGTGTGGACGTTGTTGTCACAGCTTTCTCTATGATTAATTACTGTGTTAAAGTGGCTCCCAGTGTTGGCGGGAATTTTCGGTGTCCATTTGGTGCGAAGTGGCTGTTTCCTAAGCAGTTAGGTAGGGATGTGTGTAAATGCTCATGTGTGGAAGGACGTAGCAAAAGGGAAATTCAGTGCACTTGTGAACAAGGTGGTGGAGAAGCAACATGGACAAAGGCATGCCCCAAAAGGAAATCCTTTGTGTCCATTCCTATATAAACTGAGGGAGAGCAACATGACAGAGAGAGAAGAACACCACGAGGGAAAGAAGAACAGAGGAGAGAGAGGAGAGAAGACTGAGCAGAACAGAGAAGGGTTGAGAGAAACGTGCTCTAGGCGACAGAAGTGACAGCTAGGTCTTAGGCATAAAAGACAACCCGAGGAAGAAAGACTGAGTTCGAAACCCAGAGGTGGGTGAACGAGACAAAGAAGACGATTTCAACGTCGAGTTCCCAGAGACGACCACGAAGACCCAGTCCTGATCACCTGGTGCCAGTAAACCAAGGGAGTCACCATAACCCAGTGCTGAAGAAAACTTGAAGTGACTTGTTCAAGGACTGTGGTGTGGTGTACAATAGTGTGTGTGTGTGTGTGTGTGTGTGTGTGTGTGTGTGTGTGTGTGTGTGTGTGTGTGTGTGTGTGTGTGTGGAAACCTGGCCTGGTAAGAAGCCATTTTATTATAACCCGGGATTAGGAAGTATGTTTTTTTATGAGTTGATTATTCCATTTTGCGTTTTCGGATTTTTCATCTGTAATTATAATTAGCATAGAATTTGTATTTCATGTTCTCGGTCATGCTAGAAAGAGAAACGAATACGTGACATCCCATTCCCAGAGAGGCGAATGGTTGGCGGGTGCATGAGTGCGCATATGCGTGTGTGAGTGCAGAGATAAGCTTGGTGTATTACGCCTGACTAGTACATCAACTTAAATCACTGAAGCAATACCATTACGATTTCCCCCGTCCTGGACAGTAATCTCTGTCAGTTCTTTCCACGAGTCTGGCTTGTTCCCAGTGACCACAGTTGCATGTCATGTTGGTCTGTCACCTCTGTTCAGCTGTTCGTACATCCCAGGCTCCCATGGTCTGGAGCATCTTTGCCTTCTTTATATTGCTATTCTTTCCACCCTAAGAGTGAATACCTAAGTGGATAGATTTAGATGCTTATGGTTTAGGCTTTGTTGTGTATTGATTCTCTCTTTGTCTCTGTTCCTGTCTCTATCTCTATCTGTCTTTCTGTCTGTCTCTCTCTCTCTCTCTCTCTCTCTCTCTCACACACACACACACACACACACACACACACACACACACACACACACACACACACACACACACACACACACACACATACCCACACGGTATCATCATCATCATTATCATCATTATCATCATCATCATCATCATCATCATCATCATCATCATCATCATCATCATCATCATCATCATCCCTTATTATCCTGCCCCTATCCCTACACATTCCATGTCACTCGACCTGTCCCTGTGCTGAGAGAGCAGAGTTGTGTCTGCTTGTAATGTCGGTGATATATGATACTGCAGGAGTTCTGAATAAGTCATAGTGCCCGCCATTTTCCAAAGCATTTTTTTTTGTTTAAAGAAAATGTCAGGACACATTCTGGTTCTGCAACATACAGAAATATGATATAAATTTGATGGGGAAAACCTTCATAAATGGTTTACGCATACACCTATTGTCAAAGAGTAGGTTTTTGATCAGACAATAATGTTCACGGCAACCGTGGTCTGATAAAGAAAGCAGATCAGGCTAATAAAAAAAAATCTGATAATGCTTACATATATGTCAACCCTGATCTGGTGAGCGAAATTCGACTGTGTCCCTTGATGTAATAGCAGACTGTGAAGGCGACTGACCTTTGCGTGCGACTTAGCTGAAAATCTATCACCAGATGTATGCATTGACTTGTGTGACTATAGCTATTGGAATTAACTGTATACATAAGATAGAATAATCATGTCATTAAAGATGAATAATGCATTGATAAAACCGTATTGATGATATGCCTTGGATTTATCTTTTGAGTGCGGTCACAAATATTTGACAATCTGAGCAGGTGATAATCACAAAGCTACTACTTTGTCATCAGCAAGTGAAGTTTGTACCGACCATACCCCTGATATTTCCACGTCAAGAAGGTAAAAATACAAACAGACAGACAAACAAATAAACAAGTCCGTGAAACAAGGTAATATGAGTTCTTTTTACGAGATGGTTTTGGAGCACATGATTAGGGGCATGGATGGTTTGTGACAAGACATGGCCAGTTATTTGACAAAAATTGCCTCAGAACAGGAAATTCAAAGTCTCAGAGCTGATTTGGACAAGATAACGTTATGGCTGACCCAAGCAATCAGCCAGTTATGGTGTGGTCTGCTTGACTTGAACAAAGAGAAAGACAGACAAGCAGGGAGGTATCCAGACTGAAGGACGAGAACGTAGATCTCCATGATTAACTGAGCTAATGTGGCAAAATGGACAGTAGACTCCATGATATGAATCTTCAAAAACACGAATGCATGTATAGATTCTGCAAATCTGTAGTTAAAGGAGAAGCATGATGATGTTGTAGGCAACTGAATCTAAAGAAATTTAGACGTATTCACGAATAGGTTTCGTGTTAGTACAGGCCATGTTCCATCCTTCCTCTGGATTTCTATAGGAAGCTGTGGTATGTGCTGGTCAATCAACGCAAACTACAGCAGTCAGTAAGGATTGACATTTAAAGTTATAAAGTTCCGAAGAAAGCTGGTAATTATTTGGCTGGCATTCCATGGCCAGAAATGGAAAGATGAGCAAAGATGATAAAATGGAAAATGAAGACTGACATTCTCAGCGAACTTTGAACGATAGTTTTTCCACTGCAGTTCCGATCCTGTTGGGATTTTCTTCCTTTTGTTCATTTTTTCTGCACCAAACAGCATACTACTGATGACTCTTTTGCAAGTCTTGATAACTGCTGATGGTGCTTCATCACCAAGCACTCTCATTTTCCATCCTTCTACTGTCCCTTCCTCAAACTCCCTGACCTTGCCCTCTATCTTCACTACCTTTCCATAGGGATGTAGTATGTGGCAAAAGGTTTATATCATCTTCTTCGGGTATATTTCATCGTCGGTGTAGTGTGCCTTCTGGCTGCATTTGTAGTAGGTGAAATAACGAGGGATGTTGTACGTGGCAAAAGGTTTATAACGTCTTCTCCAGGTATATTTCATTGTCGGTGTAGTGTGCCTCCTGGCTGAATTTGTAGTGGGTGAAATGACGCCGAAACAGCATTGCAATCGGGTTATAGATGTATATTGTCATAAGAACAAGAGTTACCCTTCTTCTTTGTTTATTTCTTGTAATTTGAGTTTCAGCTGTTTCAATATTTCTTCCTCTTTCCTCTGTCTTCTCTTCTCTAAGACGACGTTCACCGTATACAGAAAAGGATTCACCGCTGCGTTGAGTGGCATTACGATGGTTGCCAAGGCTACATTAATCTCAGCAGGCAGAGAGACACCAACAGTCGACAAAAGGCCCAGCACGCCAATAGGGAACCAGCAGAGGAAGTCTGTTGCTGCCACAGTAATTAGCCGACGTGCAATATTCAGATCTTGACTTTTTCTGTTCGAGTCAACAGATTTGATGGTGCTAGACCATATAGCAAAGTAGATCGCAGTTTGTCCTGCCGCAATGATAAGAAACAAAATCATGTTTAGAACGATGAGAATAGCGAAGGCATAGCTATGACCGGACAACGTATTGTGTGAGGTAGGCAGGGGGATGCAGATTCCTGTCTGACTGTAGAATCTCCAGTGGACATGTGCTGGGAAGATGGGAACACTGACCAGTATGACAGCCAGAATCCAGTGAACACAACACGTCAGCTGGGCGGATTTCGGGCGGAAATGGACACGGCTGAAAGGAAAACGTATGACCAGGAATCTGTCCAGAGTAATAAGAGTGATAACAAAAGCTGACATTTCACTGGACATGAGAGCTGTGATTCCTGCCATTTGACAGACTGCACTATTTCTCCATTGGACATCTTGCCATAAGTAAGTGTTTCGAAACAGCCCATCCGCTACTCCTACAATGATGAGATAGATTCCCATTAAACCATCAGAAACACACAGGTGTGTGACAAAAACACCATAGCAAGATATTTGTGACTTTTGAGAGAATATACGGATTATCAAACTACCAACATTTCCAAATGTAGCAAGTGTGGCGAAGACTGCCATAAACACTCGATACACATTTGAACTAAGAAGGTTATCACATGAAGACACAGTATTGCTGGGGGCGTGACAATTATGCTGGTTAAATTCTAGAGGCAGAACTTGAGAACAGCAGATCTTACTGTTATCAGCAAATATTTGCATTACATTTTCTAGTTTTCTGAAAAAGTTTGGAACAAACTTTACTGCATCATTGCCACGTAAGTCAAACAACCTTAAACGAGACAGGTACCTGTGTTTAGTATGAATCATCCGTTTAATCCTGCATTTAGACAGATTCAAATACTGTAAGTTGTGGAAAATGTCAAATGTATTAACATCTAACTGATCAAAGGGAACACCAGATAGGTCAACACTTAATATTGTAGGAAACACTGGAGATTCGTTGTGTTTTTCAGGAAATAATGACTCAATGGGATTCTCTGACAGATATAATTGTTTCAGATTTTCTACAAGCATAATATCAGATATGCGAATTGTCATGATTCTGTTCATACTTAGGTCCAAAGTTTGCAAATTAGGAAAAGAAATATTGCCAACATGCTTCAGGTGGCATCGAGAAAGATCCAAGAAAATCAACATCGACAAAGATATTAATTGATCTAATGCAGCATTACTACCACTCATATCCAAAGCTCGTAAAGAGCGAGGAAAGAGTTTTATTTCAGTAGCACTACTGCATTTAAACACCAGACCTAGACAGAGACAGCTGCTTGGACATAAGAGATCGCACAGCAATTCATCATCATGCTGAGGACACTGATGAGTTCCATCACAGACATGATCAGGATGCAGGCACACTGTGGACCCACGGCATCGAAAATACCCTGAACACTTCAGATCTTCACATCCTAGTTCATCTTCCTTTCCTGGACAATCAAATGCCCCATTACACTGCACAAACACAGGGAGACAGTATCCGTTATCAGGACACTGGAAATGAGTTTCTGGGCATGTTCCGTTCTGCGTTCCGTTGTAAGCACTGCTTGTCAGGCCTGTCTCGTTCCGGTTCAAAGCGAGTATGTCAAAGCGGCCTCGTCCATCTAAAAAAATGACGGCCGGAGGTAAAGGAACTGCTGAGGTGTAGACAGCATCGTAAAACTTCGTGAAACACTGATTTTCATCATAGCCATTCAGACACCAGACTATGTCATTGCAGACCTCAGATTCTGGGTAACACTACATATACACAAACACACACACACACACACGCATGAGCGCGTGCGCGCATGCACGCACTCACGTACACACGCACGCGCACGCACGCACAAGCATGCAAACACATGCACTTACATAAAACATGCACGATCGCTCGCAGACACACACACACACACACACACACACACACACACACACACACCACACACCACACACACACACACACACACACACACACACACACACAAGAAATTTATAACGATCGTCTATTTTTTCAACAAATGGATCTATTCTTGATCATGTGTAAACATGATCACCCTTAGTACTTCCGTACGCTCAAAACTGAAAAATCCCATCTCATTAAGAATCTATGGCAGACCCTATCAATATTTTGATAGCTCTGTATTACTTATCATTTATTCCCATCAGTATTTCCAAGTGCTGTTTTGTATGGACGCAAAATCTGTAATAAAAGCAGTGCAACCTTCATAACAAACGTTAGGGGCGAACTTGTAATAGGGATCAGTCATATAATTCATTTTCTGTCGATACGAGAGATTCATACTACGTTTTGACTGCAAACACATACTGGACTGTTTGGAAATGAGTGGGTAGATCCTGCTGCCAAAAAAAGAGAGTTAAACATAAAGCCTACAGTCAAATATAGTATCCCTTTAAATTTCCAAGAAGGTTATCATGTACTGGAAAAATATAGTAGAAATCATGATGATAGCGTGGGAGGTAGGTCCTTTTATATTAAGAGCAAACGACAATCATTACGCTATACAAATGACTGTTTCAGTGAAAATAGGCTTCTCACATGTATGATTGATACATCTCAATTGTATACGCTCAGAACAAAATTTTGTAACAAAGTAACATGCGTTTGTGGTTCTGATGTAACTCCAGTCTGTTTGCCTCTTCACTGTGAGCAGCTGAAACAATTTTTTACCTAGTCTTTTGAGATCAAACTCACAGTTTAAAAAAAAAAACATTTGCTATTAATGTTGACTCAACTCCATTTCTTTTCTGTTTTGTTTTTTTCTTGTAACCTCTCCCGCTCTCCATCTAATATTACTTTTAGTGAATAGACGCTGAACACACACACACACACACACACACACACACACACACACACACCACACACACACACACACACACATACACACACACACACATACACACACGCACGCACGCACGCACGCACGCACGCACACACACACACACACATACATGCGTGCACGCATACACGCATACATGCCTATATATTCTCTCTCCTCTCTCTCTCTCTCTCTCTCCTCTCTCTCTCTCTCTCTCTCTTATATAAATGATCTCCCTCTTTATACTGAGGATTCATGTGAACTCTTTTGTGATGATACCACTGTCCATACAAGTAGCTCCAGCTTGGAAGCTGTTTTCACTTCATTACAGAAGAATGCTGACATCTTAAGTAATTGGTGCAATGTAAATCACATGTCACTGAATCCTAACAAAACAAAACTAATGCTGATAACAACAAGGCAGAGAAGACAAAACATAACCACACAGCCCCCATCTGTTTTTATCAATAATCAGGAAATTGAAGTGGTGGATAACCATCGAGTTCTAGGCGTATATGTTGATAATAATCTTTCTTGGTCTTATCACCTTCGCAGTTTATGTAAATCAATATCCAGACAAACATATCAGCTGTGCAAGATTAAGCATTTCTTAAACCTTCATGCCAGGAAATTGTTCCTACACGCACATGTTCTCTCTTCAATCAATTATTGTTCAACACTATTTGATTCTGCTAGTGCTAATGCCATGAAACCTCTTAAGAGTGTCTACAAAAGAGCACTTAAAGCAGTCCTATTAAAATCATCTAGTCTTAGTGAAGGGGATTATACTAAAGCGGGGGCTCTTCCGTTACAAGAAATGTTTGCTGTCAACAAATGTCTGCTAATACAAAAAATTGCATCGGGTTTAGCACCACAAACTCTTCAGTCCAAATTTAGCATAAACCCTAGGGATTCTACCAAATTCCAGGTTCCCACACCTAGAATAGATCTATTTAAATCAAGCTTATCTTACTCAGGTAGCGTGGTTTGGAATTCACTTCCACTACATTTCCGATGTACTCAAATTACAGAATCCTTCAGAGAAAAACTAATTACACATTTCACAGCAGACAATTGCTATTAGGGACAAAATACATATACCAGGGCACACCCTCTGTTTTGCTGCATATTAAACTGATACGCCGTTTCCTTTCCACTGATGTTTTCAAAACTAGATAATGATAAATGAGAGATATGGTTACTATCGGTTTTATTAATGATTGAAATTATAGTATGATGAATGACTGTTGTGGTCGCTGGTTTTATTGGTGCATTGTCACTAATTGATTGATGTCTTAATACTTTGATTTCTTCGAGCACTGTAACTGCAAGGTGATAAATGTGTGTCCGGATTACTGTTGATCATATTGATGTATTGCTCTTTATTCAAATTTATAGCAATGTTTAGCATGTGATATTTTGGATAGAAAAATAGAATTATTCTCTCTCTCTCTCTCTCTCTCTCTCTCTCTCTCTCTCTCTCTCTCTCTCTCTCTCTCTCTCTCTCTCTCTCTCTCTTCTCCCCCCGTTAATTACGGCTGCGTTTCGATGGATTGTCGCTTAACTAATAATTATAGTTTTGGGTAGTGTATGAATGGTCGAAAAGAAAAAAAAAAGATGGAAGGGGAAGGTAAATGATAATGGCATCTCTCTCTCTCTCTCTCTCTCTCTCTCTCACACACACACACACACACACACACACACACACACACACACACACACACACACACACACACACACACACACACACATGCACACGCACACGCACACATCATGAAAAATAAGTGTTATGATTATTGATGCTAGGAATATTGCTGCTTACTGATAACTGATTGTTCGTTCTCGTTTTGCCTATAACCACATCATGTAAATGTAAAAGAAAGTACAAATGTTGATATTATTGATGCATTGTAATTGTCTAATTATCATCCTTAGCAGTTTGTTGTATGTTAATTTTTTACAAAAGGAACGTAACTCTCTCTCTCTCCTCTCTCTCTCTCTCTCTCTCTCTCTCTCTCTCTCTCTCTCTCTCTCTCTCTCTCTCTCTCTCCCCTCTTCGATAGGAGGATCGCTTATTCCATATCTGTGTGTGCCGAATCTTTTCTTCTTTGTAATACATTTCTTTATTCTTGTTTGTTGTTTAAATAGTTTCTTTTTTCCTTTTAAAGTCATCTACGCCTTAATGGATGAACTTTTTAATGTTGTGAAGATATGTGTGTTTGTTAAAAGTTTTGTAAGTCTTAGTCGCTAGTCATACTTAGTCCCTTAACGGGGCAAGGGCCGGATGAAAAAAAGCATGTGTTTGCTTATCTGTTACCCTTGGAAATAAAGATTATCATCATCATCATCTCTCTCTCTCTCTCTCTCTCTCTCTCTCTCTCTCTCTCTCTCTCTCTTCTCTCTCTCTCAGCGCGCACACATAGAGAAAGAGAGAGAGAAGAGTCTTGTATCCACTTGCAGACATAATCAGAGGCAAGAGAGGAGCGTATGCACACCTGTATGAATGATCATGAACAACATAATAATGGCAGGGGATTGGAAATTGTTCCTACACTAATAAAGAATGTCACAATTACAAACATGTTAAAACATGTTACACACATTAAAAAAAACATGTATGTAATCTGCCAAAACTATGTCAGTTAGTATCCGAAAACATGGAGGAATTAATCACTTTGTAGAAGTTACCAGTCATTAAATATGGAAAATAATAAAAGTTCTGGAACAGTTGGCATGGCAGTAAACTTTAAATCCTTTTGGAGACAATAAGAAATGTTGGTAGTCAGTTCTTTCTGTGAGCAATACAGTAACAGAAAAATGTCTATAACACAAATAGGGGGAATAATAACTGATCTTCCGAAAGGAAAAGAGCCACAAGAGTACTTGAAGACTTGAGGGCTATCTCACTTCTAATATAACCACTAAAATTGCTTCAGCCTGTACCGCAGGATTAGGTGGGATTCATTCTAGGTAGATACACAGACGAAAGTTTAGGAACAATTTACGATTCTATTTATTATTCAGAGGTGAGTAACTCACCTGGGTTATCAATTTCAGTCGATTTCTTGAAAGTTTTCGATTCGGTTAACTGATCTCATTTGATTAAAATTCCAGATGCATTCGGATTCAGAAAAGCAATACAACGATGGATATTATCATTTTAAGAAAAGGTAAAATCTTATACAATAGAGAACTGGAAAGTATTTTTAAGTTTTCGATAGTAAGAGGCTGCCGTCAAGGGGACTCTTCATCTTCATATATCTTTGCTTTGTTCATTAAAGTATTAGCGACCAAAATAAGGAGAGATCACGATACAGAAGGCATAAAAATAGAAAATACAAAAGTTAAGATAAACCAGTTGACACTACCGTTACGTTACAAGGTGAAAAGAAGTCAAAGGAACACTGTTTATAAACCTTTATAGATTTGAGCAAATAACCGGATTTAAGCTACGAAGTAACGTTTAATGTCTGGTAAGGTATAGAGAAACATTGAACGAATTCCACAATGTTATAAAGTGAAACTGAACTCAAAATTCAAAACTCTAGAGTCGTAGTTTACAAATAAACTATTAGATATGATACAAATTAATGTCGCAGCTAAATTCTCATAAGCTCCAAACCTGTTGAAAATATAGTCAGTGAGTAATAACACCAACGCCACTAGGTAGAATAGCGGTGCTTAGATCATCAAAATTGATATACGTATACATCCTTCTACCCATTCCACCTGATTCCCAGACTGCTTCATTACAAAATATTTTTTCAGATTTTGTTTGGAACAAAAAGAATCATAAAGTTGAAAGAAAGTACTCAATACAAAATTTGCAATAGGGAGGGATGTGTGTGTGTGTGTGTGTGTGTGTGTGTGTGTGTGTGTGTGTGTGTGTGTGTGTGTGTGTGTGTGTGTGTGTGTGTGTGTGTGTGTGTGTGTGTGTGTGTGTGTGTGTGTGTGAGTATGTGTGTGTGTATATACAGGTCGACCCACTGAACCTATTTTTTAATGAAAAGTGTAAAGTGGGACAAAAGACAATCTTTTACCAGAAATGGATACGGAAAGTACACTTTAGTTAAATATTCACTTAATTATTATGGTAATTTTCTAAACTGTCATGAGCTGTCAGAGAAGCTACGATTTCAGGTCACTTTTCTATATTATGTATCTTGCATGCGATCAGTTAATAACTACGCCCAGAAGAGAAGATTAAAGTTAGATAATAGGCAGTTGATAATGACAGAGAACATTTGCTCTTCAAACATTGTACAGTTACGGAAGGAACACGCATTTGTTATAATACTATGATCGAAGCCAGTTAAGCTTTTGCCATCAGTGTCTTTGACAAATGGGAGAAACATCTTATACCTATTGATTGGACAGTAGCATTAAAAAGGATTGAGATTTTTAAAAAACTACAATTGTTCCAGTTAGAAACATACAACAGAATTTTGGTGATAAATAGTGTTTCGAAAAATATGCAAATTATGGACAACGAAAAATTTAATTTCTGTGACAGAGAGAAAGACTCAATTAATCATTAAGTCTGTTTACATGTTGTCCTGATCTTGAAATCTTATTGGAACAATGGGACACTCAAATTTGTCTTTATAATCCGCATTCTCTGAGTGTCATGATCTGATGAATTTGAGATGAGAAGGTATGTAATGTACCGTATAATCTTGCATGATGTTTGTGTACGTTGTTAAAGCTGATCATGAGAATGTATGTAATGTTATTGTATAATCCTGACTGATATTTGTATACATTGCTAAAGTTAATCATTGATTGTTTTCTTTTTTTTTTTCTTTTTTTTTTCTTTTTTTTTTTTTTTTTTTTTGCTTTATGATGTGCCCATTCAAAAAATCTCGAACAAATTGATTTATATGTACATGTTATCTTTAGGATATGCCTGTGTATGTGTGTCTTCCTCTCTCATTTCCTTCCTTAAATGATATGCGCTTTGCTTTTCCCGTCTCAACGATCCATATAGAAATGAACGAGAAAGTTATTAAAACGTACAGCAGGCTAAATTTATGCAATATTGAGTGCTGCAGCGTATGTAGATATCAGAGATGGCAACATGCACAAAACAAGGCTATCAATTGCTATGCACGGTAAAAAAAAAAAAAAAAATCTCCCTTTGCAAACAATCAAGTCTGCAAAATCCATTGTCGTGGATCAAGAACGTCTCTTTAACTTTGTATTACTGTGTTTTACTCCACCAAAATAAAAGTGCCACGTATTCTACTCCGCTGCAAGTCTCTTTTTTACTGTTTATTTTTCTGCACCTCTTCCCTCGCCCTGTTTGTGGTGGAGGCGGGGGTGGAGGCACATTTTAGAGATGGGAGGAGATAGCCATCATTTATCAGGAATTGCTGGCATTCGTCTTCCTGGAATGAATTCCTTTTCTTTCCCTTAATAAATGTTGTATACAAAGTGAGTATTACTATTCTAAACATTAAGTACTGTTGACGTCTCAGACCTTAACCAGTCATACCTGCTTGCTGTTCCCACACTGTAAAGACATGGTGCCTGCACAGGGGGAGAAAACACAGAAATCCTCATCACTGTTGTCCATGCAGTCTTGACGATGATCACACACTAACGTGTATGACAACAACTGCCGAACTGTCCTGCAGGAAAACCGTAATGTGACCGAGGAAAGTAGACGAGGGCATGTTGAAAGGGATGGCTTAAACTGACGACGACCTAAGTTAACACTGTCCCCAACATCGTATTCCCAGCAGGAGATCTGTCTGTCCAGGGCCAAAAAACAGTGAGTGATATGACCCCCTGGACATGTGACGAGCGTTAAATGTCCCGGTGGCGTATTGTGCAAGAATGGATGGAATGGAAGTGGTTGTAATGTTCTCCGTGAAGTAACTGTTTCTTTTTCACATAGGTAAAAACGTAGATATAGATTTCTGGTTAAACAATTGTAAGGAAACAATCCATTTTTCGGCACTGTTATGCCTCCTGTTCTTAGGTCTCTTTTCACTGGCAATGGAGTAAATGCACATGTATGCCTCTCAGCACGAAAATATACCTTGCCCGTTTTGTTCAACAATACAGAGTAAGCAATTGTCTTGTCGCTCCAAAACAAGACGTATTTGTACCTTCAACAGAAAACTAGTTTTTAATTATCTTAAGTTTTATATTGTGATAATATGAATAGACAGCACAAATGTAACAAGATATGTTTTCATTACGTGTCACTGAAAAGTAAGTGGTCAGGAGAATTCAGAACCCTTTTCGTGCCGTAGAGTTACAACTAAAGTAACAACAAATCAATCACCTACAATTGTCTTCTAATTCGGTTAACCCTTTGTTCATTACCGGGAAGTCGTGTCGTTCTTCTAACAAGTTTAAGGTCTAGTATGTGAGGGTGAATTCAGACGTATACTATTCAATTTTAGAAAATACTCACCTTGTAATTGAAAACACAGGCCTCACACAGTTTAGTAGTCGACAGAATTAGGAGAAGACAACAGTGAATCTTTTGGAAAGTTTCATAATCTGTGAGCTTAATGAGAGGAGAGAGAGAGAGAGAGAGAGAGAGAGAGAGAGAGAGAGAGAGACAGACAGACAGACAGACAGACAGACAGACAGCAGACAGACAGACAGACAGACAGACAGACAGACATAAGCCTGAAATCAGAGACCTAAAATTACAACCCAGCACTCTCGAGATCTGCTACGTGTTTCCAAATGTCAGTGACTAACAAAATAACAACGCGGTGCAGAAAGTTGCAGGGTTAATAGAACGTGGAAAAGCCAATCAGGCACCGTCTCTGCCAAATTGCCCAGAGCTGCGAGATCGACCTTTTCAGCAGTTATGTTCCAGCTTCATATGATTCAACGCTGCACTTTGTGTCATACTTTTCATCTGGAGATCCTAGCTAAATTCCACATAACACACCAACACAGAAAAGCAGAATTGTTAAACAATTTAGTAGTGGGAGAAAACAAGTGCAGGCTAACAATTCCTCCATCATGAAATAAACTAATGACTTCGCAAAGATTTGAAGGTTGAAAAGGAGGGGGTGGGGGTAAAGAAAATGAAATGAAAAAATAGGGAAATATATCATAAATATAAATTCTTGACAAGCAGCCTATGGAGCCAACTGTAATCCAGCATGAAGGCAGAACTATTCATATTGCCTGCTCCGAGGCCTTTCGTCCGCTGGATTGGACTCGCCAGGGAGGCACAGCCGATTGTGTCTGTGGCCCTTTGGCATTCCATGGTATTCTTACCACCAAGGGTTTGCAGCCAATGAAGGGTAGAAATTTGAAACGAAAAGAAAGTTTGGTAAATAAATAATTTGATGAAAAAAACAAAACCGTATATTAATGTAAGGGTAAATCTTTGAGCCTGTGCTTGAGGATCCATTTAAGGATGCAAAGGGGATAAGAAAAAGTGTGAACAGTCAGAGCAATCAGCTTAACTGTTGAATAACCCAAGCATTTTCAGCAGCTGAGAATTGTGCTGAGATCTAATCTCCCACTGACTGACCAAAATCAAAAAAGTTAATTCCGTAGTTTTGAGTACAGAAGGAAGCCTTAATATCTGATCAATGCACATTAAGAGAGAGAGAGAGAGAGAAAGAGAGAGAGAGAGAGAGAAGAGAGAGAGAAAGAGACAGAGACATGGAGAAGATATAGAAAGAGAGATGACAATGACCAATGACAAACAATGACAATGACAAAGATTCTTTATTTTATTTTGTAACGGTTAAAAAGTATTATTTAGAAAGACAGGGGGTTATTCCGCCAAGTACACAGTAAACAAATACAGGACAAAGTAAAAGTATTGCCTTACTTTGAAATTTTTCATGCTTGCGTTAGAGAGAGAGAGAGAGAAGAGACGAGAGAGAGAGAGAGAGAGAGAGAGAGGAGAGAAGAGGAGAAAGTGTCGTAATTAATATCTTTCATATGAATAGCAGTACGTTACATCATTAAAACATGGATAGATAAAGCTCAGCGATGAACTGAGAACATCTTTTCAACCTCTAAAGCCACGTCTCTAACAATCCTCCACAGCCAAATCTCTCTTTTCTCTCTCTCTCTCTCTTCTCTCTCTCTCTCTCTCTCTCTCTCTCTCTCTCTCTTTTCCCCATATCTGAAGAAAGCATGGTCAGAAGGCAAAAAAGTTGTTGGGAAAAAGTTTTTCCTCAATAACCAAAGCAGTTGAATCTAGATAGGGGGGTGGCCGGCCTACACCTGTGTGACAGAAGAAGGTACTCACAAAACGCTACACCGGTGAAATCGCCTGTCACTTGTGGCAGTGTCAACGGTGAACCGTTTTTTGTGAGTCAAAGAGGTGAGTCCGGACAAACTGTGAGAAACACGTGCAAACAAATCTGAAATAAATGTTAGCGAACCGCCCAGAGAAACGTGTACAAACGAATCACAAGACAAAACACTACGCGTTTCGACCTCTTAGGTCTTCTTCAGGCAAGATACAAACAAATAGGACAACGAAAATTCACTTAGCTTTGATCGCTTCAGAGTTCAACGCAGGGAAGGCGTTCAATTGATGGACTATTATAAGCATGCTTCTGATCAGGTAATGCAATTCTTTATGAAATTGTTTAATACATTATTTGATAAAGGTACTTTCCAGAAAACTGGACTGAATCAGTTCTTTTGCCAATTTTTTTTAAATGGTGATGTTAATGACCCCAACAATTACAGAGGGATTTCTATTGGTGATATCAGTAGTAAAATCTTTGGGACAATTATGAATAATCGACTGCAAGAATGGGCAGAGGAAAATAATATCACAGGTGATTATCAATCAGGATTTAAGAAGGGTTACTCAACTGTTGAGCAGATGTTTATTTTGCTTGCACTTGTATAGAAACAGTTTTCTTACAATAGAAAGTATACGTAGCTTTTATAGATTTCGAAAAAGCGTTTGACTCCATTAATAGAAATCTCCTCTGGCCCATTTTGACAAAAAAGGTATCAAAGGTAAACTCTATAGATGTATTAGAAGTATGTATAATAGAGTAAGAACCAGAGTCCGTTGTGGAGCGAAACTTACTGACGATATTGATTGTTCTAGAGGAGTCAAGCAGGGAGATGCATGCAGCCCTGTCTTATTTTTCTTGTTTATTAATGAGTTAGCTCTTGATGTAACTACCAATGGTAAACATGGTGCTTTATTATCGCTCGACGCTTTTGAATTGTTTATCCTTCTGTTGGCTGACGATGTTGTTTTGATGTCCGGAACGGTTATAGGGTTGCAAACACAACTGAATAGCTTGCACCGAGTCGCTAAATCACTACAGTTGAAAGTCAACATGGAAAAAAGAAATACAGTATTTCGTAAAGGTGGTTATTTAAGTGTAAGGGAAAGGTGGGTATACGATGGTACTCCTATGCCAGTTGTCAATGCTTATAAATATTTAGGAATATTATTCTCAACACGCTTGAGTTTTGTTGGTGCGTGCAAAGACCTTTCAAGTAAGGCACAAAATGTTGTGCTTTGTATCATGAAAAAGTTACATGTTCTTAATAACTCTTTATTCATATTATTCATAAAGCTATTTGATTCTCAGGTTCAACCGATTGCACTGTACGGCTCTGAGCTATGGGGACTAGAAAAAAAAAACTGCTGTCTATTGTGAATATGTTCATATGTTTGCTCTGAAATGTTTTTTTGGTGTAGATAGACGGACTCCAAATGATTTCATTTATGGTGAAACTAATCGATTTCCCATTTACATTACTTCTGCTGTCAGATGTATCCGCTACTGGCTGAAACTGATACAAATGGAAGACTTCAGAATTCCTCGTAAGGCGAATGATATGTTATATGGCTTAGACACTAAAGGCAAAAGTAACTGGGCGTCTAAAGTGCGCCTTTGTCTATTTGAATATAGATTTGGATTTGTTTGGATGAAACAAGGGGTTGGTAATATTAAAAAGTTTTTATGTCTTTTCCGTCAACGGTTGGTTGACTGCAGATGGCAGAAATGGACTGAACATATTCATAACAGTGACAGCTTTGGTTTCTACAGGAACTTTTGCGACGTTCATGACCTGAAAACGTACTTAACCTTAGATATAGACAGGCACCTGAAGCATGTAACAGCAAAGTTCAGATTAGGAATATCTGCATTGGCCACCCATTATTTTAGATATCGAATATGTAATAATTGTGATTTGATTTGTCCTTTATGTAAAAAATCAATTGAAACCGAATAACACTTTGTCCTGTCCTGTCCAGCTCTCATGAGCATCAGAGAAAAGTTTATTAAGCCCAAATATTACAGACAGCCATCCTTGTTTAAACTGAGCCTACTTTGCTCATCAACTTCTGGAGAAGTTAAGAATTTTTTCTTTGTTTTTGTACAAGGCCTTTAAGTATAGAGAAATTTTCACTTCTTGAATTATTCTTGTTTCGTTCTGTAATTTGATTTCATATACTTATTGTACTTGTGTGTTCACACACCCCTTCATTAGGGGCCTTGGCCTGTTATATGAATAAATCATCTGAATCTGAATCTGAATCTGAATCTCTCTCTCTCTCTCTCTCTCTCCTCTCTCTCTCTCTCTCTCTCTCTCTCTCTCTCTCTCTCTCTCTCGTGCGCGGGAGCGCAAACTGCATTGTCTAACTCAAAGGTATCTCTGAAGAAATCCAAAACAATGTGGCGTCACTGATTTCCAGAAGGCGTTTGACTCGGTAAACTGGGAAAGAATATATGAAATCTGGTGAAGATAGGAAACTGTATTTAGCTCTGAGGCGAATCGATAATGCTATCTTGGTCTGTGCACGTGATGCATGCTCATATTTGCACTATTTCAATCATCCTAAAGGTGTTAAGCAAGCTTGTATTCTAAACTTAATACTTCCTTTTTTCAATTAACGAGCTTTCTGTGGACTTTTTAAACAAGTGGAAGGTGCGGCATTCCTAAGGGTGTCGAACTGCTTCCAACGCTGTCTGCCGGTAACAGTGTTTTGTTGTAGAATCAGCTCAATTGTACTAAAAACCAAAGGATTACAATTAGTTGTAAACCGAAATAAAACCTTCGTAACAGTTCTCATGTAAAGTAGATTGGTGGCATGGTGATGAGAATTATAAAGGTAGCGTATGAATAATTCTCGTCGTCGTCGTCGTCGTCGTCGTCCTGCTCCTCCTCCTCCTGCTACATCAATGTCATCTGCAAATCAAGGTTTCTGATGATTCTTATCTAACGTTTACCGTGCGGACTTGATCTTCAAGTGCGTTAGTCATGCCGCTTTCCAGAAATGCATAAAAGAATGAGATAGACAAAAGGCAACGCCTACAACCTCCAGCTGGTCTATTGAGTCATTCCCCAACAGCATCACGTATTGGCACTGTACTAGTCACTTTGGAGTACAGTTGCTGGATGGTGCTGTTAAGCTGGTTAAGCTGCTGCCCAATGTTAGATTTCCTCATTGTTGCTCATAGTGCCTCCCATCAGACTGTGTTGAACGCCTTGAAGTCTATGAAGACATGGTAGATTTTCCTTCAGTGTTGAAGATTTTTTTCCACCAGGGAAACATCAGTTAAAGATCTGTTCGAAGGTACTTCTGTCTTCGCAGAATCCAGCCTGTTTTTCGACAATAATGGCATCTGCTTCCAGTTGCAGTCTATTCAGAATAATGTTGGCAGCAATGCTGGAATGGATGATCAAATTCATAGTGCGGCAGTTCTGACAGTGTTGAAGATTTCCTGTCTTACGAAGATGGCGATTAGTGACTGAATTCATGGCGATAGCCACTCCCCAATATGCCAGGTTTGTTGCAGATGGCAATTGGGTTATCTATTACTGCCTCTCCGCCATATTTCAAGAGTTTTATGGGGATGCTGTCGATGCCAGCATTTCAACGATTTCCCACATTTCAAAGATATCACTGCAGCTATGACTTCTTCATGGAGTATTGGGAAGTAATCCTCATTCAGAGAATTGTATGCAAATCTGGATCTCCTGTGCTACCTTTCTCGTAGAGTTCGGAGTAATATTCAAAAGTATAAGGCATGTTTTGCTGAAGATGATAGTTAGAATATCAGTTACTGCCTCTCCGCCATGCTTTAAGAGTTCTACAGTTGTCGGTGCCAGTAGACTTCCCACATTTCAGCAATTTCATCGCAGCTGTTTTCTTCATGGAGTATTGGAAAGTCATCCTATGTTGTTAGCAAATGCTGTCAGCAGATTTGGCTTCCCTGTGCTGTTTGTCGTAGAGTTCAGAGCAATATCCAATAGGTATGAGTCATCTCAGAGGGTTTCCTCTGCTACAGTATTACCTAGTACATATGGGAAGTAAACCCAACAAGGAAATTCTACCTGGACATGGATGGGCTACACAAGGCTCGACCTTTCCCAAGAAACACCAAAATGGAAGAATAATACACAAATATCATACCGGATCGGCCGCAGCTTCGATTAACAATGACCGCACCCGTTGATCTCCACCAGGTCGGATGCAAAAAGTGTGCTACTGGGTGAAAACCACATTGTACATACGGAAAGAACATCGTCACATTTGCCACCTGGAACGCGACAACACTCAGGCAGACAGGAAAATTGAAATAACTGACCCATGAAATGCACAGTTATTCCTGGCACATTTGTGGAAGATGGAAGAACAAAGGAGAAGTACAGACAGATGAAGGGCATGGCCCGTACTATAGTGGAGAAGAAGACAAATAAGTACCTTGGGTCAGATTTCTAGCAAACAAGAACATCAAGAACGCTGTACTGAGATGCTGCCGTGTTTAGCAGGAGTCACTGGATCGTGATATTGTCCCCTGTGGTTGTAATGTTTCCCCTGCAATTCTCCATGATGCTGTCCCTAGCGGTACTGGAAACACCACAACAATATAAGTGGTGATCTACATTTAATACAGTGGGTGGACTGCCATAAGTGCTGAAGACTAAGACCGCTGAGGAGTTCTCATTCAGGAACGAAAGTCAGCTCCAGTCAACCATAAGCAAATGGTTCCGTTCAAAATGCCGAACGCAATTGTTCCCCTTCTTCTCAGTGAAGGATTAAGTCTTTATATTTCAATGTCATCTTTTCATTTTCATTTCTCCCCCATTCCCTCTTTCCTCCCAGCCCCGTCCCTTCTGTGTCTCTTCATGTCGTAGGACTTGTTCACCCTCACTTGTTTTCCCCATTCCACAAGCATTTCTGTAGTTTCTTATTTTGTTTGCTTTCGTGCTGCCTGTGGGCCAAGAGACTGAGGCTCTTTACCACAATATTACTTATTTTATATAATGGCTCACTACCTCAACATTTGCCTACATTATCTGCAGATCAATTGCACTATCTTCTGCATTCTTATTATATATTTCTGATACGCCAACAAAATGTACATACCCTCTCACCTGTACCCTATACCTTACCCACTCCATTTATATGCCAGGTAAAAGCTGGCAACGAAGTTGTAAGCATTTGGCAGAGAAACATTACATAACCAAAGACAATTAAAAAGGACGAACGGGACGAGTTGGTTGGCACGTTAAATTAGCAAGAGTCTTTACTCCACCACTCAAAGAATACCATGTGTTAAGCAGCAGAAAATATCGTTTAATGTTCAAAATTCAGAGAGGTGTAAAATCATACGTAAGTTGTAAACACTTATCACTATTCTTAGAACAGGCTTCCACACGGTCTACTCCTTGTCGTGGTGTGGGAGCTTGCGTACCTCTGTGACCCAGAGAGCTATGCCAGCGGGAGCGTATGCTCCTGGTAGGGCCACCCAAGCTAGACAGCTCGAACGGTAGAGGTCAGACTAATGTCGACCAACTCTCCCGGAGGTTAAAATGGGTTTGCGTAGGGCTAACACCCCTTCCTAGAAAAAAATCAAGTTTCAGAAGCATCGACAACATCAAACCAAGACACTCACCTGGGAGAGGAACGGTCTCCATCCTGGAGACTCATGACGTCAGGCAGTAAAAGCCGAGAGGAAGCTGCAAGACCGACCCCCCTTCTGACCCCCAGGAAAACAACAAGGATAGCCACTTGGAACATCAGGACAATGTACGAAGCGGGCAGAACCATCCAGATAGCAAGAGAGATGAAGACCAACAACATAGGAGTCCTAGGACTGAGTGAGACAAGGTGGCTACAGACAGGACAGCTGAACTTACATCAGGAGAACTGCTGCTGTACTCGGGACACACAGAGGACGGAGCCCCCCATACAGAAGGCATGGCCCTGATGCTGACACCAGAGGCGCAGCGGGCACTCATCCGCTGGGAACCTATCAACTCCCGCATCATAACAGCCAAGTTTAGCACCAAGAAGAAGAACATCAAGCTGAACATCATCCAATGCTACGCTCCCACAAATGATGCAGAGGAGGAAAAGATGATTTCTACCAGCAAGTACAAGCTGTGCTGTGCAAACGACATCACAATACTCATGGGCGACTTTAACGCCAAGATAGGATCAGACAACACGGGCTATGAAGATATCATGGGGACACATGGACTTGGACAGATGAGTGAGAATGGAGAACGTTTTGCAGACCTGTGCGCATTGAACCAGCTGGTGATAGGAGGCAGCATCTTCCCCCCACAAGCGCATCCACAAGGCCACCTGGAGATCCCCGGACCACGTCAAGGAGAACCAGATCGACCACATCTGTATCAGCAGGAAATTCAGGCGATCATGGCGGGATGTGAGGGTGATGAGGGGTGCTGACGTGCCATCAGACCACCACCTGCTTGTGACAACAGTAAGACTCCGACTCAAAAAGTACACATCAACAAATGCAGCAAGGACAAAATATGATGTGGAGCTGTTTAGCAGTAGAGATATAAAGGAGAAATTCCAGATCAGTCTTACCATCATGTTCCAACTACTTGAAGAATTGCTTGAAGAGGAGAGCACAGACATCGAGAACCAGTGGCAGCATACCAAGAACCTTTGGCATGAAACCTGTGAGGAGGTACTTGGAAAGAAGAAGACGGAACACAAGGAGTGGATGTCGGATGATACTATTCAGAAACTGAACAAAAGGAAAGAGAAGAAAACCACACTGATCATGTGCCGGAGAAGATCAAGCAAAGCACAAGCACAAGAAGACTACACCCAGGCGGACAAAGAAGTGAAGAAAAGTGTAAAGAATGATAAGGACTTCATCGACAGACTTGTCAGACAAAGAAGATGCTGCGGGACAGGGCAATATGAGAGAACTGTACACCACCACAAAAATGTTGGCGAGCAAATTCCAACAGACTGGCAAGCCAGTCAAAGACAAGATCGGAAAGACCCTCACAACAACAGAAGATCAATTGAAGCAATGGGCAGAGCACTTCACGGAATTACTAAACCGTCCAGCCCCTGGAGCACCACCCGACATCCCACCAGCAGAACAGAACTGCCCATCAGCCGTGAGAAACCATCGAAAGCAGAGATCAGAAAGGCCATCCTGACACTGAGGAATGAGAAGGCAGCAGGACCTGATGAGATCCCAGCAGAAAACATTAAAGCAGATGTTGGTATAGCTGTCAACTTGCTGCACAGCCTCTTTGGCAATATATGGGAAAAAGAGAACATCCCAGCAGAGTGGAGGGAAGGCATTGTTATCAAACTGCCAAAGAAAGGGGACCTTACCAACTGTAGTAACTATAGAGGGATCATGCTCCTGTCAGTGCCAGGCAAGGTTCTAAACAGAGTCTTATTGGAGAGGATGAAGGATGAAGTTGACCCAAAGCTCCGAGACCAGCAGGCGGGCTTCCGGCGAAACAGATCCTGTGCCAATCAGATCGCCAGCCTCAGGATCATCATTGAACAGTCCTTGGAGTGGAACTCACCCCTTTACATCAACTTCATCGACTATGAAAAGGCCTTCGACAGTGTAGATAAAGAGACACTATGGAAGCTACTGAGACACTATGGAATACCAGAGAAGATCATCTCTCTCATCCGGTGCACCTATCAGGATATGAACTGCAGGGTGGCTCATGCAGGCCAGTTGTCAGACGGTTTTGAGGTGAAGACAGGAGTGCGTCAGGAATGTCTGTTGTCACCTTTCCTCTTCCTCCTTGTCATCGACTGGATCATTGGATCATGAAGACCACAACAACAGGCAGGAACAATGGGATGCAATGGACACTCTGGACGCAGCTAGATGACCTTGACTTTGCTGACGACCTGGCACTCCTCTCCCACAGTCACACACAGATGCAGGACAAGACCACCCGCCTTGAGACAACATCAGCAGGAACAGGGCTCAAGATAAACAAGAAGACTGAGCAGATGAAGATCAACATCAAAGGCAGCAGCACAGTCACAGTCGGAGGCGAGCCCATCAGGGAAGTAGATTCCTTTGTCTACTTGGGAAGCGTAGTTGACAGGCGGGGGGTGGGGGGGGGGGGGGGGCACCGACCGAGACATCATAGCCAGGATAGGCAAGTGGTCGCGAGCAGCATTCATCATGCTAAAGAACATCTGGGCCTCAGGAGAGGTCAGAAGGACAACAAAATTGCGTATCTTCAATTCAAACGTGAAGTCGGCTCTGCTCTACGGCTGCGAGACTTGGAGAATGACCAGGGCAATACAGCAAAAAATACAGACCTTCATCAACACCTGTTTGAGGAGCATCTTCAAAACCAGATGGCCAGAGAAGATCAACAATGAAGACCTATGGAAGCAGGACAGGAGCCAGTTGCCGAACAGATTCTGCGGAGGAAGTGGGGCTGGATAGGACACACCCTCAGGAAGCCAGCATCCAGCACCACACGCCACGCCCTGACATGGAACTGCAGGGGAAAAGGAAGAGAGGCCGACCTCGCAGCAGCTGGAGGCGAGACACTGAGGCAGAGATGAAGAGGCAGGGTACCAACTGGACAGGCATTCAACGAGCAACCCAGAACCGAGTGCGATGGCGGAGTGTTGTCGATGGCCTATGATCACCCTTGAGCTATGGGTCTAAGTAAGTATGTAAGTAAGTTGGAACAGGGCAATATTTCAATACGGTTTTGAAAAAAAGTGTGCATCGAATTGCAAGTATCAAATCAAAATGGAAATCTAACAATTCACATGTCTGTTCTGAAATACCTTATTAGCCAAGAAGTCTGCGAAAGATTCCTATCAATATGCATGTGCATATACACACATACATGTACACAGACAGACAGACAAGCAGACAGACAGACAGAAAAGCATTTGTTTCAAAATACAGGCCTGTATATTCATGTAACATCTTTGTGATGCCGTTACTCAAACCTTACATGAAAGGTAACCCTGGGATAACGGAACGTAGCCCAACATGAAACGAGGCAATATACTTTGTCCACAGAAAATCCATGACATATTCCATTTCTGCCTGTGTGTTGAAGCTGACTAGTTGGGCCCCATGCAAGTGACAATCCACCCCTTGGTCCATGGCAGAGTATGTTGGAATTCTGCCCAGTATGTAGCACTGCCGTACAGTAAAAATCCATGAGAACCACAGCGAATGTAATCACATTGTTCCTCATCTTCTTCGCCATGGCACTGGACCCAGAGATTACAGGCCAGATGGACCTTGAACTTAGACCAATGTGCGACAGAGCAGTTCCATAAACCCGTATCAGAGACAAGAAGTGGTAAGGCTGTGTGCTGCAAAGTAATCACACGAGAGACCATGCTGTAGAGAAACTAAGTGACAATGTAAAACAGCCTGTTCATGCTTATACTACATTTAAAAATCAAATGCGTCTCTTTGAAACTCTCTTACTGTGGGGGATTGTATGACCAAAACATTAATCAAGTTCCCAAAAATATTTTTAATGACTATCAACTCTAATTAATTCCTTTTTAAGTGATACGTGTAACTGTCTGTGCAAATAAACTGAAACTATAATCAACCTGCTTCCGTGTTATGTGCGCGAGTGCGCGCGCGTGTGTGTTAGTGTTAGTGTTAGTGTTATGGTGTGTGTGTGTGTGTGTGTGTGTGTGTGTGTGTGTGTGTGTGTGTGTGTGTTGTGTGTGTGTATGTGTGTGTGTGTGTGTGTGTGTGTGTGTGTGTGTGTGTGTGTGTGTGTGTGTGTGTGTGTGTGTGTGAAAGATTGGATTAAACATTTAGAAGATATGGTCTGGAAATAAGCGCCATGAAGACAAATATGATGGCTGGCCACAATACCACCATCTTTAAGCCAGAAATCGTTCAAGAGTTTACCTGCCTGGAAATCATTGATCAGAAAATATCCAAATCTAGAATCCTCTAAAGGACAGTGAAGGCAACATAAGCAATGTTACGACTAAAACTTGTATGGATAGACAAAAGCATTCATAAAACATAACATCAGGTGCTAAAAACATTAGATCAAGTTGCTATGAGTACTGGTAGAGTCCATCTTCGTGAATGCATGCCAGACATGAATCCTCACAGAGGATCTGGAATGAAGAATCCGAGCTATTGAAATAAGATGCTACTGCAACTTACTAAACATGAATAAACTGACCATATCACCAATACACAGGTGCTTCAAGCCAACAAACAACGCACCAGACCACATGAAGATCTACTAACATCAATAATTTTTTTTTTTTTTCAAAACAGAAAAAAAATAGAGAGGGGGCTAGTTACCGCCAAGGACACAGAAAAACACAGTACAGGACAAGACACAATGCATTTCGACCTCTTGAGTCTTCTTCAGGCCAAAACAAATAACATTTAGGACAGTGAAAAACGAAGAACGAGAAACCACTTATCTTCTCATGTTCGCCGCCCGACCGAAATGGCCGCCAGACGGAAACGAGGCCACCCAGGAGGGGATCATAGGAGAGAAAATAGTGAGGGGTGGAGGGGAAGGGGGGAAGGGATGGGGGTGCGAAACAATGGGGTTTGTAACGTGTTTTGTAGAATAGTATGATACATTAGTGACGGTAATGATTATGGTGGATTGATGATAGTGCTTAGTGGGAAAAAAAGGAAAAAAATACAGAATAAAAAATCAATCAATAAATAAATAAAGACGTTAATGGGAGGTGATGGTAATGATAATAGTTATGTGTGGGCAGTTGTATGTGGGGGTGGGGGTAATGCTAATAAAATCAGATGTAGGGGAAAAAATAGAATAAAATAAGATAGATAAAGAAATAGAATAAATAAATGAATTTTTAAAAGATGAAAATAAATCAAATAAAACAAAACAAAATAAAATACAATGAAATAAATGGAGGGTGGCTGCAACTTCTATATGAAGTGGGGAGTGGGGGGGGGTAGGGTGGTGGTGGTGTGTGTATGCGTGTATGTATGTGTGTGTGTGTGTGTGTGTGTGTGTGTGTGTGTGTGTGTGTGGTGTGTGTGTGTGTGTGTGTGTGTGTGTTGGAAAATATTGCTGACTGGTGTTGGAGTGGTGGGTATGTATAATTGTGTTACTGTTGGATGTTGATGCCTTGGGGCTGTAGCGTCCCAAGTTTGGCAATGAGATGGGTCTCTCGTGCTGTACGTTCGAAGCTGCCACTCTGTGATTGCCTAGAATGCCAAGACTTTCATATGGTTGATGTTGTGTTGGGGGTGGTTAAAATGTAGGGCAGCGGGTTTGGGTTGGTGGTGGTGGATGTCAGCCAGGTGTTCAGAGATGCGTGTCTCAAGTGTGCAGGATGTTTCACCTATATAGATCTTGCCACACTGCTGGCAGTGGATAGCATATACAATGTCGCGGCTCTGACAGGAGAATGTGTGTTTAATAGTGGAGGAGTCTTTGGAGCCCTGTAGGATGGTGTCTGGTTTGGTGAGGGGGTAGATTTTGCAATTAGGTTTTGAGCAGGTGTGAGTACCGGTGGTGTAGGTGTGGAGATTCTGTTCAATTTGAACCGCACGAGAAGATCTTTTAGGTTTTTATTACGTTTGAAAGTGATCATGGGTCTGGTATGGAAGGCAGGTTTGTGGTTTTGTACAATGTGCCAACTGGATTTGAGAATCCTGCAGATGGGGAGGGTATGTGGGTGGAAGAGGAGGTAGTTGGTGGGTCTGTCTGTTCCTTTTGGATGCTGGGTTTCCAGAGCAGATGTTCTGGATATGGCTGTGGTGCAGCTGAGAGCTTCATTGATGATGGAACTGGGGTATCCACGGTTTGTGAAAAATTCTGACATTTTGGCTGCTTGCATAGTGAAGTCTTCTTTGCTGGAGCAAAGTCTGCGAAGACGGAGAAATTGTGAGTATGGAATGCTGTCTGTAGTGTATGGGTGGTGGAAAGATGTGTAGTCTAGGTATGCATGTGTATCAGTTGGTTTGTAGAAAATGGAAGTCTTGAGTAGACCATCTTCGAGGGAGATGGTGATGTATAGGAAGTTAACTGACCGTGAAATGGTGTAGGTTAGTTGGATGGATGGATGGAAGATTGGTCAAAGTTGAGGAAGTTGAGGAGACCTTGTTTGGGTATGGATGTGGCTCCCAGTTCATCATCAAGGTACCTTTTGTTTAATTCCGGTGTGTGGTCCTGTATATGTGGTTAGTAGGCGGTTTTCCACGTGTCCCATGAAGAGGCAGGCATAGGATGGTCCCATTTTGGTGCCCATAGCAACACCACTAATTTGTGAGAATGTGTGATTGTTGAATTGAAAGGTGTTGATGGTGAGGACTAATTCTGCAAATCTGACCAGCGTAGTGGTGGGAGGGTGTTGTTGATTGGGGGGGCCATTTGTCGAGGAAGAATGTGAGGGCCTTCAGTCCATCAACGTGGGGGATAGGGGTGTAGAGTGACACCACGTCAAGTGTGAAGATGAGGCTGGGTTGAAAAGTGGGGTCTGTGTTGCATGAATTGATCATGTTGAGTGTGTGGGTTGTGTCTTTGAGGTATGTTGGGAGGCTCTGTACTATGGGTCGAAGGAGAAAGTCTAAGTATTGTAAAATGTGTTCCGTGGGACAGCTGCAAGCAGAAGCAATGGGTCTGCCAGGTGTGTTCGTTTTATGTATTACAACAATATTGGATGGGAAACCCATGGTTTACACACTTTAATTTTCGGTGCCATTCTCAAATCTCCGCTGGTCAAACCTTGAATATTTTGTTTTTTGCACCAACTATGAGAAAACCCGTAAAATCTATTTAAAAAAACTGCATATCAAAAGGAACGTTTGTAAGCTCTCATTTTGTGTATCGCATGCTTAGAACATTTTCCGTACAACTTCGCGACAATACAAAAAGACTGACGATGCTGACCTCACTTAAACAGTCGTCTTCTTCGTATTAGTCTTTGTCATTGAGATTTTGACTAAAGTACCATTCCACAAATTCAGACCTGTTGATCTAACTCCTGTACGTTATTCCATTTCTACGATAACCACAGTTGAAATTGTATTAAAAATGAATTGGTAGTCGGATTCTACAAAATATTTCCTAATCGAAAATTGTGTCAAAAGCCCAGCTCACCAGCAGGGTGAAGAGGAAAGCCAGTTATGTTTTGTTCTACTTTTCAAAGACTAAGTTCTCCACCCAGACACGCTTTTGGATGATCAAGTTTATGTGTATGAAAAGTGTGGAATGCCGGCCATTTATTCACTTGAAAATATTTAACCCTTTTGATATTTGTTATTGCAATGGGGAAAATGCGGTAGAAATTCTCTAGAAGTGGGTTTATTTTCTGACTCTGATTTCGAAAAATGTAATACATCAACATTACTAAAGGTTATTTCTTTTTTTCCCTTCGTATTATAAGTTTTTTCATTAAAAGTTAGTATGCTTAAATACTTTGAAAAGGCGATGAGCCAGCCAACACGGAAGCTGCAAAAGAAAGCACACATTTCAGGCCGTTCTGGCCTCGCTTGGCCCGTTTTGTTTGCGGCACCGTTGTTGCTGGCTTTGCGGTCCGGTTTTCTGCTATATAGAGAGCGCTGTTAACCCTGAGATGTTTACACGACTCCGACTCCTAAGACGAGTACAGCAAACCTCCGAAGAATCCGGACAGGACACCAGAGATGTGTCTTTCTGTATCTAACCTGCCAGTGTGGGACGGAGGCCTCGCTCCACCACGCCCTTAGCGACTGCACCGCCCTCCCCGACGCCACGACTGCCATCAGAGACTACAGACGAATGTATCAGTTACACCAGCATGACTTTCTACTACCGCACCCCACCCTCGGGACACAGCCCATGAGGATCCTCGCCATCGCCCTGATGTCCTCAGGACTCGACGACTGGTTCTAACCCGCTCCAGAGGAAGACGAAAGGAACATCAGGAACTACAACGAAGGAAAACAACATCAACAACCACTAGCATCAAACAACAAAATCGACCAACTCCACCATGAATCTATAAGCCAAGGCATTCAAGACTACCACGAAAGAACAACTTGTCCCTGAAAACTTTTGCTGTGAGGACGTAAAACTCAAGTGTATCCCTGAGATGTGTGTTCCTGGGGCTCTGGAAGTTAGAAAAAAGGAAGAGACTTCTCGTCGTTCCCTCTGCATTTTCTTTGACTGGCTGAGACTCTCTGGGTTCTGAACGTACCGCCATCTATCTGTTTTCGCCTGCCTTCTCTACCACTCCACACCATCACGCACGGCAAGGTTATAGACAACCTTGCCAGCTTAGATTGTATCTCTGTCTTACTTCAAACAGTTACGCAGAGATAAAGAACTTGAATCAGGCTTTATACAACGCATTTAGGGTAAGAGAAACACTGTTCCACATGATGCCATTTTGTTAATATTGTTGCAGTTTGAGAAACACAACGTTTTGTATACTTATACTTGGTAAATTGTGTTGCTTCCCTTCAGATGGGACAATGGCCTTTTTAATTCTCTGTCTGTCTGTCTGTCTGTCTGTCTGTCTGTCTGTCTGTCTGTCTGTCTGTCTGTCTCTCTCTCTCTCTCTCTCTCTCTCTCTCTCTCTCTCTCTCTCTCTCTGATATGACGAATTGCATATATCAAGAGGTGACTTTAGTCTGTTGGTATGGAAACCAAATGCGGAAAGAAATAATAAAGGTATTGTTGAGTTTGTTATGAATGTCTTACACGCAGCTTAATTTTAACAGGCAAATTAGTCACTCGAGTGCAGCGCCCAAGGTAAGTATTTTGTGTAAACCGAGCAAATAGCATGTGCGTCCGCTCACAAATCAAGCAGAAAATATAAGAAATATGACTACATGTCAGACTGAAAGTCAACTGACTGTTAGGTACCTAGCCTTGCAACTACCAGGCATCAGAACCATGGTCAGGTGCCTGTTTCATTCTTTATTATACAGAGAAACAATGACCTACAGGGATAGTATCTCCGTGAGAAGCGCTATTGGTTCACAATCTTCAATTTTCTGATAATGTATACATGCGTTTGGTTTCTAAATCAACAGAACTTCAATGAAACATGCGCCGCCGCCATTGTTCAGTCATCAAGAAAACACCACTGAAAGTAAGATAAATGGATACGCTATCCAAAACACATCTGATTTAAAATAATACACCAGTCAAACGACACCCCAACTTATTCAATATCGTGAGTGTGTTGTCACACCCATACAGACCTGATGAAACGAGAAGCGAATCCTGAATCCTAACTTCAAGCCAGTGTAATCGAACTTCCGTCCATCAATAAGCGAGACCGTTAGTTGTCCCCCTTCTCTGCTGCCAGGGAAGATTCTGGCTCTACTTGCCATGCGTTTCGGCTCGTCAGAAAACCAAATGTCGTCATGGGACGACCTGATGGTCAGTTTGGCAAATCTGTCGACGTCAATGCTTTCCAGACTGACCATGACGTCATGACCACGTGGCAGATCAACACTCACCGTACTGTTCATGTTAAGATGCAAAAGCTCAGAACCATAATGAGGTGTCTGAATATAGCCTGCAACAAAATGGAGGAACAATTTGGTGGCTGGCTGAGCCATTTAGTAGAAAAGAGGGGCTGAAAAAGAGAGACGGTTACATATGTATGAGTGTCTGTGTGTGCGTGCATGCTTGCTTGCATAGAAGCGTGTATGTGTGTGTGCGTGCGTGCGTGCGTGTGTGCGTGCATTCTTGCTTGCATACAAGCAAGCAAGCAAGCAAGCAAGCGCGTGTGTGTGTGTGTGTGTGTGTGTGTGTGTGTGTGTGTGTGTTTGTGTGCGTGCATGCGTGCGTGCGTGCGTGCGTGCGCGAGCCGTGTGTGTGTGTGTGTGTGTGTGTGTGTGTGCGCGCGCGCGCGCGTGTGTATGTGTGTGTACATGTGCGCGCGCGCACTTGTGTGAATGCCCTACCGTTTCACCCCCTTTTTTCCCGCACACAAGAACGCTCATAACAGTCATGCTGATGATTGTGATAGAATGAACAGCTCAGCAGAGACCGTCCACAACGATACACATCATTTCCTGTACTGTGGTCTTATCAGACCTGACTGAAATTGGGTGATGTCTGAAGAGAGCCCAGTCTTACAGTATATTCTATACCATCGTGGAAACTGCGCAAAATGGATCTACTTTGGTTTCTCCAGTTTACACCAGTGTGATGAACGCTTCATACTACAGCCTGTAACGGCTTGTCCTGACTTGTGCCATTATGATTGATTCTTCTCTCTAGATTAGGTGAATCCCATATTGTAAACGTACAGCTGCGATGGAGCTGAATTCATCTTCCTTTATGCCGTTGCCATGGTAATACCAGGATGTGTTTGAAACTGTATTCCAACAGGTTTTTTTTTTAGTCTGCAACGTTCACTTAAAGCACGTACAATCGAACACAGCTTAAACAGCGCTTCCACGACGTTTGTCAGCTAGAACGACTCAGATCTTTAACCTATTCTTTCTCAGTTCACTAAGGTTCAGATGCTGCTGTAGTGGCTGGTCATCATCACTTCGCGCTACTCGACGCAACAGATTGCTGAGAACCGTGGCAAATCGCCAAACGCCTGAAAATTATTGCTACTTGCACCTCAGATTTAAAAACAAGGAATTCTTTTCTAGATCTGTATTATACATGTATAGGACAAATAAACATACACCCTCCGTCATTATCATTATGCTTCCTAAACTTCCAGACCTACAAACACACACAGACACAGACACACACACAGACACACAGACACACAGACACAGACACAGACACACACAGACACACACAGACACACACACACACACACACACACACACACACACACACACACACACACACACACACACACACACACACACCTCCTCTATTCCCTCTTCCATTGCGCGCATGCACAAAGAGGTCAGAGGTGGAAAAAAATCTTTTACTGCCTTTCCATTTTGTTTGAAGAAATGCCTCCACCTGACCAAATTCCAACAACGTCATTGTTACGAAGTTTACAACTTCTTCAGTGAGTATTAGAAAGACATCTCTCATGTGATAGCACAGGTGGATCTCCATTGCTCTGTTTCTGTAGAATTCAGAGCAGCATTCAGTCCGTCTTTCGATACTGTCTTTTTCGTGTTGTCTTGGCTCTGAGTGTAGCTGACTCTGCTTCTATTCGGCCCAGTCTTTTAGAGTCTTAACAAAGAAGCATTCTGTCATTGTTGCTTTTTAGGCTTTTGTCCATGATTTTACACTTCTCTAAGATCCAGTCTTTCCTCGCATTCTACTGTCCCTCAATGATCCCCTCGTTTACAGCGCTGCACTCTTCCTCTTTCCCGATCTTCTTGTGCAGCATTAGGACCATTCTAGTGTCAAGCAGTCCCATGTTACTGCTTGCGATACATGGCTTGGATTTCCGTTGTCTCTCTACGATCTTTATCACGGTAGCCATCACTCAGCTCAGATTCTTTGTGGAGTTTCGAGGTCTTCTTCAAACCGTGATGGTGGGCAAATGTTTCTCCCTTTGGGCCCCCTTCGAATTGTTCAAAGATGTCAGACTCTTTCGGCTTTTTTAAGCTGAATTTCAGACAGCTGTTTTTCTTTTTCTTTTTTTTTTTTTGGCTGCTGTTTGACCGTACTCTAATGTTCATCACACACACGCACGCGCACGCACACACACACACACACACACACACACACACACACACACACACACACACACACACACACACACGTATATCACCAACTACGATCCCGTCCTCTCCTCCCCACTCGTCTACTTCCCAGAGCCCTCATTCTGCACCTTTCACCTACACCCACCATTCCAATCCCCAGTGCATCTAACGTTAGTCTCTGTTTCAACGTATGAGGATTCTGAAAAGTGGAGATATAATGATAGCGTGCAAGAAATGCACAAGTTGGCGGAGAGTGCAAACAACGTTTTCACTATGTGAACGTTTTTATTGCGCATCCGCTATAATGACTAGAAAGACCCCAGGGAAAAGACGTGGACGAGTCTTTGAAAAAGATGACAACGACGAAGAGACAAAAAGTAGCTCAGGAACTGGGCATGTCAGTGGAAAAGCAGGTGACGGTGCAAGTGATGCTGCCACTTCCACCTCAACTGCCGCTTCTGAAGATCATTCCGACACCGTGAGACTAAACACGGCATGCTCCAGCGACACTACGGTGATCACCAGCGCGGTAAGAGATCTACAAAACACTATTATTGAAACTGTGTTACAGAATACTATCCCCAGAAAGTGCTGTTGACGATCAAAAGTATGAAATAGAAAAACTCAAGTCAATCCAGGCTAGACCAGTAAAATCCACTGCCATGGCTACCACACAAACAGAATCCCAAATCATTACCCCTGGCCTGAAATCGTATGTAGAAGCAGCAAGTTCCACTCCTACATCCCAATCTCCATCGCCATCCGATATAATTGGGAACAAGATGCGAAGCATATAAACGTACTCTCAGTTTTCCAAACCGCTTATAAATCGGCCAAGTGCTTTGTGAGATAAGAAATAAAAGCAAAATAACGGTTTTAACGGCTAGTTAACCGATGCACATTTTGAAACTGGTATTTTAGTCCTCACTGGGCTAAAGCCTGTGTACATACCAAATTTCATCCAAATCGGACAATATGTCAAGAATAACGGTTTTTAACGGTCAGATTTTGAAACACTACATGGAAGTGCCATTTGTGTGTGATAACCTTTCTATATACAAAATTTCATTAAAACCCACCAATATATAAAACATAACGGCAAAATAACGGTTTAACGGTTATATAACCGATATACACTTTTGAAACCGGTATTTTAGTCCTCACTTGGCTAAAGCCTGTGTACATATCAAATTTCATCCAAATCGGACAATATGTCAAGAATAACGGTTTTTAACGGTCAAATTTTGAAACACTATATAGAAGTGTCATTTGTGTGTGATAACCTTTCTATATACCAAATTTCATTAAAATCCACCTATATATAAGAAATAACGGCAGAATAACGGTTTTTAAGGTTGTTTAATCCATTTTCAGCTTTACATCACTTACATATGGACAGAGGCTCCGATTTGTCACAAGATCATCCAAAACGCTTATAAATTGGCCAGGTACTTTCTGAGATATTCCATAAAGAAGAAAAACCGTTACAGGCCGTTACAACCGTTAGTAACGGCTATAACGGGGTAAACTAAAACATCAGGCATCATCCGTGACCCATAATGAACATACCTGGTAATTTTCATAACGGTCGGCCAAGTACTTTCTGAGATATTCCATAAAGAAGAAAAATCATTACAGGCCGTTACAGCCGTTAGTAACGGTTATAACGGTAAACTAAAACATCGGGCATTATTCGTGACCCATAATGAACATACCTACAAATTTTCAGAAAGATCGGCCAAGTACTTTCTGAGATATTCCATAAAGAAGAAAAACCGTTACAGGCCGTTACAGCCGTTAGTAGCGGCTATGACGAGGTAAACTAAAACATCAAGCATCATCCGTGACCCATAATGAACGTACCTGCTCATTTTTACAAAGATCGGCCAAGTACTTTCTGAGATATTCTGTAAAGAAGAAAAACCGTTACAGGCCGTTACAGCCGTTAGTAACGACTATAGCGGTAAACTAAAACATCGGGCATCATCCGTGGCCCATAATGAACATACCTACAAATTTTCAGAAAGATCGGCCCAGTAGTTTTGTCTGGAGCGAGTGGAACACATTTTCACCACGGACACACACACACACACACACACAGACACACACACACACACACACACACACACACACACACACACAGAGAGAGAGTAGAAAGAAACTCGTGGAGAGCGTGGCAGCAGAGAGTCCTCAGAAGAGAAGCCCCCTTCAAGCAAGTGTTTCGGCCCTTATCTCCTGACACTCTAGGGGGGTTGGGCCACACCCGGTTCATGACTCCGGATGTCCCTCTGCTGCCCCTTTTTTTCCCATCTTGGGACGAGCCATGGCTGGGATTCGAACCCATGACCCTCTGGACATGCTCATTTTCCACTTAATGACTCGCGCTTTAACCACTGAGCCACAGGGACACCTGATATTTGTAGGGAAATTAAGCCTTATGAAGTTCACTTTTGTTCCTCCTTGACCAGATCCAGCTTGAACACCTCTCTGCCGCTTCTGCCATTGCTTTCAGGGCTCTGGTTTTTTCCTTCCCTGCAACTGAGAGCTGTTTCATGAGGCTGTATGCAGACGTTCCTACAAACCCCCTAGCTCCAATTTCTGCAGTGAGGACTTTGACCTGATAGCCTTCTCTCCTCAGGCTGTTTGCCAGATCAGCATACTTTTCAGTCTTGTAGATTTGAGCTGCCTCCATTCTGTTCTCATATGGCACCGTGAGCTCGATCATGATCAGCTGCTTGGTTGACTTAGAGTGGACTACTATGTCTGGTCTCATGCCACTCTTGCTGATGATCTCTGGGTGACTCTTCCATTCTGGGAGGTCTGCAGTGCACTCCCAGTCATCTGCCCCGTCCAGCAGACTCTGCCTGCATGTTTCGAGTGGTACTGTTGTTCTTGGCCATGATTTGCTGCCTCCTGCCGTGAAGAATGTTGCGGGTGCTTTTGGAGTCCTGATTTTCCCTTTTGTGGTGTTGGTACTAGCCCAGACTACTTGTACAATTTCTTTGAGCACTTGGTTGTGCCTCCATGTGTACCTTCCTTGAGCCAGGGCTACTTTACATGAGCTTAGGACATGCTCCACTGTTTGTTTTTCATGGCAGAGGGGGCATGCAGGATCGTCTGTTTTCCCCCACTTCACCAGGTTTGCATTTGAGGGCAGAAGGTCATATGCAGATCTGAGAATGAAGCTGATCCTGAGAGGGGCCATGTGCCAAATGTCATTCCAAGTGAGACTTCTTTGGAGTGCATTCTCCCACGTTGTCCATTGCCCTTGCTGGCTCTGCTGGACTGCTTTTTGGAGTCTTTTTTGGTCTTCTTCTTTTCTCATCTCCTGAATCATCATGTCTCTTTTGGCTTTTCCTTTGGCCTTTGACCACCATTCAGTTTTGGTCACCCCCAGTCCCTGTCTGTTGGTCTGTGTGTGTCCTGTTATTTCTCTGATCTTGAGACTTTCTTTTGCAGAATCCATCGCCTCTTGAACTTTCCATTTTCTGCCTGTCTTCAGCTGGGGCTTAATTGCTTCTACCACCTTGTCTCCTGAGTCCTCCAGCATGCTTTGAAGTCTGATCTTCCCTGCTTTGTATTCCTCCAGGATGGATTTCAGGGGTAGTTTCAGCTTTGCTTGGCGACAGTACAGCGCTATGTCAGTCAGACAGGGTGGGACACCAAGCCATTTCCTTGTGAACTTGTTGATTTTGGCTTCCATTGCCTCCACTATGCTGGTGCAGATGTCGTATATCATCAGAGGCCATAGCAGCTTTGGTATCAGCATGAACTGCAGACACCAGACCTTGTATTTGCCAGGGAGCCCACACTGGTCAATGGTCTCCAAGCCTTCCTCCGCCATCTGCTTGGTTTCTTTTGCTCTTTGTGTGTCTTTCAGCGTATCATCATACCATCTTCCAAGGCTCTTGACTGGTTCTTCTGTGACTGTTGGAATGGCCTGGTTGGCAACACTGAAGACCACAGATCCGGCCACTTTTCCTTTCCTCAGTGAGAGACTCCGTGATTTCTTTGGCTTGAACTTCATTCTGGATGAGGCAACTATGTCGTCCAGCCTCTCCAGCACATGACGTGTCTCGTCTTCTCTGGATGAAATCACTGTAGTGTCATCCATGAAGGCCTTGAGAGGAGGCATCTTGTATCCATCGCCAAGGTCTGTTTGTCTCGCGTTGTTTGTTGCTGCTTTCAAGATGAGTTCCATTGCCAGCACGAACAGTATTGGGGAAATTGCACAGCCCATTGCAATACCCACTTCCAAGTTGATCCAGTCTGTTGTGTACTCCTTGGTAGAGAACCGCATTGAGAAGCCATTGAAGTACTTCTTGAGCATGTCGCGGATGTTCTTTGGCACATGGTACATCTCAAGAGCCAACTGTATCATCTCATGGGGCACAGATCCATATGCGTTTGCCAGATCAAGCCACACTACGTCCAGGTCTCTCTTTTCTGTTTTTGCTTTTTGGATTGCGTCCCAGATCATTGTGGCGTGTTCTACACAGCCAGCCACGCCTGGGATGCCACCTTTCTGGACTGACACATCCAAGTACTTGTTTTCCATCAGGTACTTGGTCAGCCTTGCTGCCATGACAGAGAAGAAGATTTTCCCTTCGACGTTCAGTAGTGATATTGGCCTGAACTGGCTAATGTCACTTGAGTTTTGCTCTTTGGGGATGTACACACCATCTGCCGTCATCCACTGGCCGCTGATCTTCTGGTTTCTCCAAGCCGATCGCAGCAGCCTGTGGAGCCACTCCAGCACCTTGGGACATTTCTTGTAAAGCTGGTAAGGTATTCCGTTTGGCCCTGGTGATGATTTGGCTCTGGCTTTGTCGACCACCTTCTTGATTTCCGCCAACGTTGGAGGCTTGCCATTGAACTGTTCCTCAGGGTTGGTTGGCCACACCAGACCTTGAATGTCGAGTGGTGCTTTGCTCTGTGGGTCAAAGTATGTTTTCCTCAGATGCTGCTCAAGAACTCCTTTGTCCACACTTAGGGTCCCAGATTTTGGCTGCTCAAACAGTGTTCTGGCAAACTGGAAGGGGTCTCTGAAGAAGCGCTCTTGTGTCTTCTTCTTTTTGCTCTTCCTCTTCCTCGCAGATTCCGCTTTGCTGAGGGCACTGTGTTTTTCTTTCAGGTCTTTCCACAGTTTTTCCAAGCCTTGTTTTTCAGCTGGCAGTGCGGTCTTCATTTGCATCTTGAGGTTTTTCTTTTGGACCCTGATCTTGTCCATCTTTTCTTGGCGTCTGGATTTCTTTGGAGGTGTTTTCTCTTTGGGTAGTTTTGCTCCATAGGCGTCTCTACATGTGGCATACACAATGTCCCCATATGTGGCTAGTTTGTGTTCCAGGGTGCTTTTCCCTATCAGTGCATCGAGTCTTTGGACGATTTTTGCATCCAGTTTCTCCCAATCTTCAGTTTCGTTTGCTCGTGGCAGGTTGAGTTTCAGGCGCCTGGCATCGAGGGCCTGTGCAAATTCCTCATCCGAACCAACAGCGTGGATGTCCTTGGCACTGTGGTTTAAATCCTGGCCTTGGTCTTCCGACGTCTTATCTGCTGATGCAGTGCGCTGCTGCTCATTCAGATGAGTCTTCACACATCCCATCTTTGTTCTGTGGATCTTCATGCCACGGGTGGTAGCGAAACGCTTTCCACAGACACATGGATATTCCATTTGGTCCATGTTCATAGTCCGTTTGGGATTTGCAGTCATGATTGGTTGAGCACCGATGGATTCATCATTCTCTCCCCCTTTCGGTGAATCCTGGGAGCATCTTTTCCTTTTATTTTTGGTAGCCACATGTTTAAGGCAAAGTGGGGAGCCAGCCCACAAAGCCCTTGGTTCTGGTCTTTCCCAGTGTCCTCCGGTCTTTCCCGGACGTCCTCCGGCCTATTCCCGGAAGTCAATGGTTTACCCATGCATCAGTAGAAAGAAACTCGTGGAGAGCGTGGCAGCAGAGAGTCCTCAGAAGAGAAGCCCCCTTCAAGCAAGTGTTTCGGCCCTTATCTCCTGACACTCTAGGGGGGTTGGGCCACACCCGGTTCATGACTCCGGATGTCCCTCTGCTGCCCCTTTTTTTCCCATCTTGGGACGAGCCATGGCTGGGATTCGAACCCATGACCCTCTGGACATGCTCATTTTCCACTTAATGACTCGCGCTTTAACCACTGAGCCACAGGGACACCTGATATTTGTAGGGAAATTAAGCCTTATGAAGTTCACTTTTGTTCCTCCTTGACCAGATCCA
>CM065715.1:90844352-90891852 GCA_033310375.1 Conus canariensis
AGCCATTTGAACAGTCAACACCCTGCTATCAAATTCACTCATGAGGTGAAGGAGAACAACTCGATTGCCATGCTAGACACACTCATTACATGGACAGAGGACAGCCTCTCCTTCAGTGTGTACTGCAAACCTACCCACACCGACCAGTATCTACAGTTCGAAAGCCACCAGCCGCTGGAACACAAACTCGGAGTGATACGCACCCTCACCCATTGGGCCAACACCATCTGCTCTACTCAGGATGCCAAAGACCAGGAAATGGAACACCTCAAACTGATTCTCACCATATCAGGCCATGAGAAGTGGGCATGGAGCATCCCGGCTAGCAAAAAGATCACACCGCATCCTACCACCAAACAAGACCAAACCAGGTGTAAAGGACATGGCACCATCCCCTATGTCCGCAGTGTGACTGAAGCCTTGAGCAGGAAGATCAGGAAAACCGGCGTCTCCATACATCCCAAACCTATCAACACCATCCGCAGCCAGCTGGTCGCCCCCAAGGACAAAACTGACAAACTGGACAAGTCTGGAGTGATCTACCAAATAGACTGTCGTGACTGTGAAGAGAACTATGTCGGGGAAACTGAGAGAAACCTCCGAAAACGCTTGACAGAGCACAAAAGGGAATCTTCACCAGTAGGCGCCCACCTACACGCCCAGCAACATCAGTTCGATTATGACAACATCAGCGTTCTCGACCGTGACAATAGATGGTTTCAGCGTGGGGTGAAGGAGGCCATACATATTGTCGCCAACAACCCCACACTCAACCGGGACCGAGGCAGACACACCTTGCCATCGGTGTACAACACCCTCATTGTTCAGTCACATGACCAGGGTTCGACCCGTGGTCGTGTGCACTGAACGCCAGTTCACCCAGTAGCAACACCACCGCTGAAGAAGACAGACAGAGGTCTGTCGAAAGCTTCAAGTAAGTGCTATTCCTAGCTGAGTGACCTGTGTAAATCTGGTAGTCATTATAATTATAGACCCATTGCACTAACTTCACATGCATGTAAACTTTCAGGAAGAATTGTTTTGAATAGACTTGTATATTACTGCAAAAAATATAACATCATACCAATTAATCAAGCTGGTTTCCAGAAAGGTCAATCCACTACAGAAATGTTAATGAAATTATCAACAAATGTAAAGAAACAGTTTGCTAGACAAAAATATGTTCTTGTTACCTTTTTCGATATAAATAAGGCTTACGATCAAGTGTGGCATTTACAGCTATTGAACAAACTTAAAAAACATTGGCTTGACAGGAAATATATACAACTATGTCAGACGTTTTCTTAAGGATAGGGTTATAAGAACAAGAGTGGGAAAAACATATTCCACAGGTAGAACACATTCAATGGTAATCCCTCAAGGGTCAATATCAGCGCCACTTCTCTTCTCGTCATTAATGCATGATCTGCCAAACAAATTATCAAAAGTTGTTCTTGTCCAATATGCAGATGATATATGTATGTGGATGGATGTAACGTTAAAAAGAAAACTTCACAATGAGATATAAGATTCGTCAAAAAGATCTAGCAAGGAGAACTAGACAAGATGGTGGATTATATGAAGCTAAATGGATCAAGTCTGTCAACCAAAAAAAAAAAAATATATATATATATATATATATATAATTCCTTTTAACAGTCGATCCAATCCAGAAAATATGCATGTTTTCACATTGAATGATACTCCTTTTAAGTACGTAACAGACATTAAATTTCTAGGAGTTTATTTTACATCTAAATTATCATGGAACTTTTATATCGAAGATTTATTAACAAAGGCGAGAAAAACATTAAACTTTCTGAAAATTATTTCTAAATAAAAGTGGGGGCAAGATCCAGCTACTCTGATTACTCTATGTAAATCTTTATTGAGATCAAAAATAACTTAGGCCCAAGAAATATTCTTTAACGTGCCTAAATTTCTATTACAAAAACTGCAAACTATTGAATGTAAGGCTTTGAAATTAACCCTTCGACTTCCTGTGCACACATCATCATCACATACATATTATGAAGCTCAGGCACTTCCTCTAGATGATTATAGAGATGTAACATGTTGTAAATTTGTCATTAAAAGTACAGCTAGAAAAACACATGTTAAATCAGAAATTAAAATAAGGTCAGATTTTGATTTTCCGAAAAGAGCAAAGTCTATAACTTCACAAACAACTATAGCAACTTATACATCAAAAATAATTTCAGATTCTGGGGTTTCTTTAGAAAAAGAAACTTTCTCTCCCAGACCATCTTTTTGTCCTATTCCACCCTGGGAACTTAAAAAAAAAGCCCATTTTGATATTGATCACACCAACATAAAAAAGATGAAAATATCAACATGCTAACAAGTTATACTAAAAGTCATATTGACGAGAAATACACCAACCAATTAAAAATATACACAGATGGTTTACGTACTGGTAAGCAAACAGGTTGTGCATTCTTAATCCCAGATTTGAGGGTGGAGAAATCTCTTTACATTCGATGTAACATATCCATATTCACAGCTGAATTAACAGCAATACTCGTGGTTTTGAATTACCTTTTAAATTTCCCCCAAACACTTTCTCAAGTTCTGTTTTGTGTAGATTCAAAATCAGTCCTTCAGGCGCTAAAAGATTTTCGTTTGCATACTAGGCCTGAAATGATAATTGAGATAAGCTGTTTGATCCACATGCTTATTGAAGGAGGCACCCAGTTATCCTTTTGTTGGATTCCTTCACACTGTTCCTTTTATTATTACGATAAAGTAGATAGGGCAGCTAAGTGTGGAGCAAAACATATCTCTGGTTCTGAATATCTTAAACTACACTTATCGGTACATGAGCGGTGCACTTTAGTTAAAACACGTATTTCAAGAACTTTCAACATAGAATGATAGAATATGACAATCAAAATCAATTTGATCTTTTTGATATTAAAATCATTCAATATAACTTTAGTTTACATAAAAAAAAATATATTTTCATTGATGAATAGGTGGAAACTTGATACATATAAAACAAAACATGTTAAAAACATAGTTTATGTAAAAAGAAAATAACACGTGATCATATTGTTACATGTCAACACATGAAAAAATAATTCCAGTGTTGAGGCAAAATAGTGCACAGGCCATCTTTGAGTCACCAGCTCTAACATATAAGTTTTTTGTATGCTTAGAGCGCACTCCATTGGGGAAGTATTTATAGGTTCCTTTTTTGCGTGTGGGGCGGGGATGGGGGATATGTGTGGGGAGGGAAGATGGAATAATATACAAAGCTCAAACGTGACAAGGACTGAGAAAGGTTAAGTTCATGTGCCTTGATGGTTGTTAAATTAATCAGTTTTGCTAAAATTTTAACTTTTTTTTCCTTTGAAACTTATTCGAAACATTTAAGTAATTACCATTATTATTCACATAAGCACTCATATAAGTACACACATATGCACAACACACACACACACACACACACACACACACACACACACACACACACACACATACACATACTCAAACACACTCGCATATGTATACAAACACACGCGCACACGCACAAGCACACATACATGTGCGTGCACAAGCATAAGCACATACGTTCATTCTTTCCCTTTCCCTCTCTTTCGGCACGATCTTCTTTTAATCGTCTAATATCACGATTAGTGGAAATACGTTAAATGAATCACACACACACACACACACACACACACACACACACACACCACACACACACACACACACGCACGCACGCACGCACGCACGCACGCACGCTCGCACGCACGCACGCACGCACGCACACCACACACACACACACACACAAGCACGCACGCACGCACACACACAAACACACAGACACACAGTAAACCTCCTTACCGTCGTTTTTGCTGATGTGATGAGTTTCAAGCTTTTCTAAAAGAATTCCTTCCACTTCCAAAACGAATGTGTTGTAGAAGGTTGAATTTTTCACCTGAAACATAAGGAGCATTTCGTTGCTTTCACCTCTGTGGTAGATCTTGGTATCCTCACAGAAATCGAACAGTTTTTTTAGTCTTGGCCCATGTAAAACATTTATGTTTAAGTCAAAGGCAAGGGTTTTGTCCTGCGTGTTGACGCAATTTCTACGAAGTTTTACGTACGTTCCCCATTTTACTGGAAACTTCACTCTAATCCAGCACACCAATGTATTTGACGTTTTGATATCTGATAATATTGTAGAATGAAGTTGAAGAGAAAAATAAGTCTGACTTTCTATTTGTATAGACCCGTTTTCTTTAAAACAGTTTCGAAATTGCTGTTCGAGTTTAGCACCTATTTGTTCTTGCTCAGGCCGAATCGTATGTGTCGGATTCATGTTTGCTATGATTTGTTTTGCCCACATCACCATTTCACAGCTGTTTTTGGAGTACTCAGAGCCACAGGCTGCTTTGGGAGTATCTGTAGCAGAAGCATATGTACCGTTCGATTTTGTGCCGGGTGTCAAGGTGAGTGAGGAGAATACATTGGCTGGAGCTGACATATCTGTATTAGCGTGCTGTTCAGAAGCGTTCTGCTCTGTTTCTATCTGCTCTGCTGGCACTGATACTGTTCGTCCAACGTTTCTCGATGTTGTCTTCAATTCAGATCTCTTCCCTGATGCCACTGCTGTTTGCAATACCTCTTCTGCAGCATTGACATCTTCTCTTGCTGATGGTACTGATTCCAAAGTGTATATTTTGCTGGTGGTGTCCGATCGGACTGTGTGTAGTGAAAGGCTGGAAGACCAGAGGCAGAGGACCGTGATCTTGAAGAGTGAAATGTATGGGAAGAAATCATCCATGGTTATGATGCCAGTCTTCACCTGATCATGGACAGAACGACAGTGCTTGTTTATTTCATTTCTTTCTTTAGTTAGTTATGTATTGATTTATCTGTTTGTATATTTATTTATTTATTCATTTGTTGTTGTTATCGTTGTTGTCACTGCTGCTGCTGTGGACGTTATTGTTGTTGTTGTTGTAATTGTTGTCATCAGTATAGTGGTAGTAGTCGTAGTAACATTAGTAGTAGTAACAGTAGCAGTAGTAGCAGCAACAGTAGTAGTAGTAGTAGTAGTAGTAGTAGCAGCAGCAGCAGCAGCAGCAGCAGTAGTAGTAGTAATGGTAGTAGTAGTAGTGGCAGCAGTAGTGTACTTTGACCTTTTAGTCTGATCATGAATGTATTTTCTTGACGGTTACACATACCAATGCGCATTGATCTGGTTCCTAAGGCATACAAAATTATCAAAACATGAGTGTAACAACTGATAAACAACCACAGGCGTAATTAGTATTCAATAAACATAAACAATATTTACAATAAAAAAGGAATATGACTTGAATAAGCAGTGAAATACTAACTTCAAGTGTGTAATGATAACATTATTCAAAGAAAGCACACACACACACACACACACACACACACACACACACACACACACACACACACACACACACACAGAGGCAGAGACAGACAGAGAGAGACAGACGGAGAGACAGAGAGAGAGAGAGAGACGGAGACACAGAGAGAGAGAGTCTCTTTTGGGTGGATTTAAACGACTGGACACAGTAGCTGGCATATTTCTTTTGCGCTAATTTGCTTCAAACAGAATCAGCAAAGCTTCATGTGTGTCACAGTAAATGCATCTCTCTCTCTCTCTCTCTCTCTCTCTCTCTCTCTCTCTCTCTCTCTCTCTCTCTCACTCTCTCTCTCTCTCCCTCTCTCTCCTGTTTACTCAGCCTCAGTTGTTTTTGTTTTTCATAAGTGAATTGGCAATCGAATTATCAAAAAGAGGAAAGCATGGAATACAAGTGCTTCCAGCAGCTATTGAAATGTTTTGATGCTGTTCGTTGATGTTACTCTTCTCTCACATACCGTTGTTGGTTTGCAAAATCACTTAAACATTCTAAAACAGGAAGCTGATAGATTTGGTTTGAGTGTAGATTTAGCAAGAACTAATGTAATGTTGTTTTGTTGTTTTTTTTCTCGCAAAGGAGGACATCTTTCTGTTCATGAAAATGGTGGCATGGGTATATGGAAGTAAAAGTTACAAATTCTTACAAAGACCTTGGAGTAATTGTTACCACCAAGCTCAGTTTAAACGCTGCTTGGACAGAGTTATGTAGAAAATGAAGGAAGGGAATAATTGAAATTCTTAGAGCTATGAATAAATCAAATTCTGCTGATTCTTCATTTTTCTGGAAGTTATTTGATACACAAACTGAGCCTATGCTGACATATGCAGAAGAAATCTGAGCTGCTGTAGAGAATAAGCAGAAAGATGTGCATACTTTTGCTATAAAACGTTTTTGATATACCCCTCAACTCCTCTAACATTCTTGGATATTGCGAAACTGGCACATATCCACTGAAGATCCGAACAATTATTAAGAGTATAAAGCTTCCAGTGGAAAGATTATGTAAGCAAACGTATGAAATGCTATTATGGCAACATGAAGAGGGAAGGCAAAATTGGATAGACAATATAAAAAGTTCGTACTAAGAACGGTTTTGGCATGGCTTGGATGAGCCAGGCAGTTAGAATTACATTGCCTTTATCTCAAAATTTAAAGACCATTTAATTGATTCATATAAACAAAACTGGCATTCCCATAAAAAGAAAATGTAAAATACATGTGGTATTTCTCATTTAAAAGCAATTTTCAAGCTGAAATATATATCCCAGTCGTTGAAAATAAGATTTTTTTTAGCCAGATTGAGAATGAAAACTCTTGGTTTAAAGGCTAACAAAAGATGGTATCTTGACGTCCAGGAAAGTGATCAATTATGCTTGATGTGTTGTGAGCGCAAGCTGAAGATGAACTTCATTTTATTTTTCATTGCTCTGCTTATGAGCTTATCAGAAATAGTTTGTTTTCTTTAACTGTTTTGACAAGACATGATTTAGTAACAATTCTTAGATCCAAAATGAGGACACTGATGAGTTCCATCACAGACATGATCAGGATGCAGGCACACTGTGGACCCACGGCATCGAAAATACCCTGAACACTTCAGATCTTCACATCCTAGTTCATCTTCCTTTCCTGGACAATCAAATGCCCCATTACACCGCACGAACACAGGGAGACAGTATCCGTTATCAGGACACTGGAAATGGGTTTCTGGGCATGTTCCATTCTTGTTCCGTTGTAAGCACTGTTCGTCAGACCTGTCTGATTCTGGTTTAAAGCGAGTATGTCAAAGTGGCCTCGTCCGTCTAAAAGAATGACGGCCGGAGGTAGAGGAACCACTCTGGTGTAAGTAGCACCGTATGACTCCAAGGAACATTAATATTCGTCGTGGCCATTTAGACACCAGACTATGTCATTGCAGACCTCAGATTCTGGGTAACATTACACACACACATACCCCCCACCCCCACCCCCACCCACCCACACACATACACACACACGCGCGCGCGCGCGCGCACGCACGCACCACAACACACACACACACACACACACACACACACACACACACACGCACACACGCACACCACACACACACACCTTGCACATGCAGACATAATCATGTGTGAAAGAGGAGCATATATGCACCAGTGTAAATAAGCATGTACAAATGAGGTTATGTTTAGGGTTTGTCTATGAAAGTTCACTCTCTCTTTTCCTTTCATATTCTTATCAACTTTTCTCTCTTCTCAATGTAGAAGATATATCCAGATATAAACAGGTAAAACATTAGGCATACACGGATAATGGGTGTCGTTCATGCAGTAGAGAGTAATGTATATAGCGGAGATAGCAACATGCATAAAACAGAGCTTTCGATTACAGTGTTTGGTAACACATTCCTCCTTTGCAAATAAGCAAGTCTGCAAAAGTGTTTATCAGGGATTAAGAAGATTACCTTAACTTTGTCTCAGTACGTTATCTTAATCCAAATAAAAGTGCCATGCATTCTGCTTCATTGTGAGTCATTTACTTTGTTTAATTTTGTGCACCCTCATCCCTTACCATATTTATAATGGGCGGAAGTGTGTGTGTGTGCGCGCGCGCGTGCGTGCGTGCGTGCGTGCGTGCGTGTGTGTGTGTGTGTGCGTGTGTGTGTGTGTGTGTTTGTGTGTGTGTGTGTGTGTGTGAGTGTGTGTGTGTGTGTGTGTGTGTGTGTGCGTGCGTGTGTGCGTGTGTGTGTGTGTGTGTGTGTGTGTGTGTGTGTGTGTGTGTGTGTCTGTGTCTGTGTGTGTGTGTGTGTGTGTGTGTGTGTGTGTGTGTGTGTGTGTGGTCAAAGATTAAAGGTGGGACGGGTATCGGGATACCCGTCATTGACAAAAAAAAGTTTAGGCAGTTACATCACTGGAACGATTTTCTTTTCGTTCCTTTAAGAAATGTACATGAAATGAGTATTACCGTTTTAAACATGAAATACTGTGGAGTTCTCAAACCTTAACTAGTAATACATGCTGGCTGTTCCCACACTGTAAAGACATGGTGCCTGCACAGGGGAAGAAAACACCGAAATCCTCATCACTGTTGTCCATGCAGTCTTGATGATGATCACACACTAACGTGTATGACAACTGCCGAACTGTCCTGCAGGAAAACTGAAATGGGACCGAGGAGAGTATGCCAGGGTATGTTGAAACGAACTGCTTGAACTGAACTGACGATCTGTGTTAACAATGTCTCCATCATAGTATTCCCAGCAGGAAGTATGTCTGTCCAAAGCCAAAAAACAGTGAGTGATATGACTCCCTGGACGTGTGACCAGCGTTAAATGCCCCAGTGGCGTATCGAGCGACAACGGCTGGAATGGATGTGGTTGTAATGTTCTCCAGGTAGTACCTATTTCTTTTTCGCACAGGTAGAAATGTAAAGGTTTATTATAGGTTAAACACCTTTTTTGGTAAACAATCCAATTCTAGGCGCTTTTATTCCACTTGTTCTTGGGTCTCTTTTCTCAGGGTGTTGAGTAACTGCACAAGTGTGCTTCTCAGCATGGCCGAGTGTGTTCTGCCTTCTCTTCAGCAATACTGAATAAGCGACTCTTGTCGCCCCAAACCAAGACATTTTTGTACCTTCAAAACAGCACCAGTTTCGGAGTACCTTAAGTTTTATATTGTTATATATTACCAACAGATTGCATAAACATAACAAAATACCCGTTTCTTTATGTGGCACTGAAAAGTAGCCTAAGGGATCAGCAGTATCAAGGCTAGGGCCTTTTTACGCCATGGAATAACGACTAAAATGACAACATAACAGACATGAACGGTTTAACTAGGCTGGCCCTTTGCTAATTAGCAGAAAATTTTGTATCACTCTTCTTCCAATTACTTTGATGTATAGTCCTTTAAAGTTAATTTAGACAAATACGATTCACTTTAAAAAAAATTCTGAACTAGTAACTGAAATCACAGGACACACACAGATTAGGGGCTGACAAAATTAAGAAAAGACAATGAGCTTATGTTTTGAGTCCTTTATGTCCTATGAGCTTTAGCATACATAAGTATACATAAGCCTGAATCCAGAGACCTGAAACTACAACCTGACATTCTCGAGATTCTTGAAATGTCAGTGGCCTGTTCCAGTTTCACTTTCATTTGTCAACAAAAGAACAGAAGGCCTTTCACTCGGTAAACAGTACATTATTGGAGCGCCGGATGAAATCTGTTGTGGGAGGAAAATTGTATTTGGCGTTGAGGGCAATCTAAGATATATCTGCCTGTATGTGTGATACATGCTAAATATATTTGCAGCATTTTAATTGCCTAAAGAGGGTAACAAATGTTGTATTCAAAGCCCGCAGCTATTTCCTTCTCTTTTTTCCACTTAGTGAGCTTGCTCTATTCCTGGGGATACTGAACTGTTTGGAATCTTGTTTGCTGATGAAATTACTTTATTATCAAACAATGCGATGAGATTGCAAAACTATTAAATGAAAACTGAAAATGATAGATTGTAGTTAGTTGTAAATTTAGACAAAACGTATGTAACAATTTTCTGAAGGAAGTTATCTTTCAGTAAATGAAGCATGGTGGTGTGACAATGAGAACTATGAGATTTCTATTCCTCCTCCTCCTCCTTCTCCTCTCCTCCTCCTCCTCACCTCTCTTAACTGTGTGGGGAGCCATTGGGGCACAGCACTGAATACCAGCTTACCAGTTCCTCCAGTTCTGTCTATTGTTTGCCAAGTTTTGGGTCTCTGCAATATGTTTTCCCTGTCCACCATGCAAAGTTGTTAGTGTCGTCTACACCCCACCCCCCCACTCCCACTCCCATCCTCTCTCTCTCTCTCTCTCTCTCTCTCTCTCTCTCTCTCTCTCCATATGAAGCTTTAAGTAAGGTATGAGATCAGGATGACAGCAAAACTTTCAGTAAAACATAAATCGTTTACTAGTTTGAATGTGATCATACATTTTTTGCTAACTGCAATCAGTGAGTCTCTGACGAAAAGTAAGGATAAAATCAGCAGCATTACCAATACCTTGATTTGACCGAACAAAACCAAATCCATACCCAAAGACAGCCGTATTCTAGTTACCTAGTTTTTCTTTCCCTGGTATCTAAGTCAAACAACATCTTGTGTGCTTTGCGAGGTATTCTATTGTCATCCATCAGCACTAACTTCAATCAATAACGAATGCAGTTTACTGCTGAAACAATATATATTGGATATCTATTTGTTTCGCCATAAACGAGATCATTCGGAGTTCGTCTGTCTACACCCAATAGTTTCTTGAGGACAAATGTAAGCACTGATTTACAGTTGATCGCAGCTTTATCCATGCCCCATACCTCTGAACCATACTGAACTATTGGCTGCACTTGAGAGTAAAATAACTACATACATAGCTCAAAACAGGTACTGTTGAAGTTATCTAACATTTTCATACTGCAAATTAAAGTGCTTTTTGGCCTACTTGCCAGGTCTTTGCATGCACTAGCAAAGCTTGAACGTGTAGAGAACAACATTCCCAAATACTTGTGAATATTGACAACAGGAATTAAATTGCCACCGTACACTCGTCTGTCCCTTACACTTAGAAAACCACCTTTACAAAATACTATATTACTTTTACAAAACTGAAGTTCTAACTGTAGTGTCGTAGCAGCACGCTGTAAGTTATTTAATTTGAAAATTAAACGAGACTTACCTGGAAGTTGATGTTTAATGGAGATTATTTCGAGGATGCTGTTGGGAAGAGGTATACATGTAGAGGACGAAACCGCGCGCGCGCACCAGGCTTCAGCTACGTGTGATCCCCGAGAACAAATTCGGAAGGGAGGGTTCAATGGAAGTACCTTGAGTTGCTGATGGGTGGGCACATGTATACCTCTACCCAACAGCATCCTCGAAATAATCTCCATTAAACTTCAACTTCCAGGTAAGTCTCGTTTAATTTTCAAATTATTCCTCCTCTGCTGATAGGTCAGACGTATACATGTGGAGATTTTAGCGTCGGGGATCACACGTTATTCCTTAAAACGTCAGGCTCTGAAAAGTGAAAGGCAATCATCCTATAATGTGAGTTACTTCCCTTTGTCTACAAATGTGTCCAGCACAGACTGGGAAAAACTCTTAGTCTTCGTAGAACCACCATTTCCACCTTCATTCTGTTCAATGATCCGCTGGTAGAATCTTGAAAAAGTGTTCCTGTTTGACCAACCACCTGCTTTAAAGATGCTGTCTATTGGTACACCTCTGCTTAACGCTGCAGAAGTACTAGCAGCCCGAGTGCTGTGAGCAGAGTACTTTGACATGTCTATTCCAGCCATAACAGCACATCTTTCATCCAACGAGAAATGGTGTCTCTTTTCACAGGTGCCAAAAGCTTTATGCAACTGATAAAAAGTGCTTTCCCAGTTCGTAAGTGGGTAGTCTTTTTCAAATACTGCCGAAGGTGGTGAACCAGACACAATCTCTTGTTTTCAAAACAAGGCATGACTAAAGGCTTTAAGTGAGTCCCTGGTTTGGTTTGTTTTAAAAGAGAGCTATATACAAGTACACATTCAGACTCATGGATTTTTACATCATCAACAGTAAGACTGTGGAGAGTCTGTCCTCTCTGACCAGAGAGTAAAGCAAGTAACATAAGTGTTCTGAGTGTGAGTTTCAGAAAGCTTAGCTGTTCTGCATCTGGCCACTGTGCTAACATATCAATGACTGTGTCTACATCCTAAATGTCACAGTACTTTGGGAGTGATGGTCTATTGTTGAACACACCTTTGACAATTTTGCAGACTATAGGATGTTGACCTATTGTTTCTGCGTTATTAGGACAAAGGTATGCTGAAACCGCACTCCTAGCTAGGTTAACTGTACTATAACTAGCACCTGCAGCAAACAGTTCTGCCAAAAAAAATTGCCACATGCACATGGGTACAAGTAGTGATTTCATTCCTGCTTACAAATTTCTGCCATTTTTGAATGTAGGTGTTGTAGGACTTATGGGTGCTGGGTCTCCATGAATCCATGATTAGAACAACTGAATTTCCTGATAAACCAGAAGTTAAGAAATGTTTGCCGAGATCTTGCAGACAAGCAGGTTTAGCCGACGTTTCTGAATGAGAGGATGAACTGCTCTGAGGTCGCTGGGTAGGTGAAGAAGGTGGCGTCTGCACCTGAGTTCTACTGGAGGGCAGCAGAGAAGATGTTGAAGCACAGCGAACCACGGTTGTGTCGGCCAGTTGGGTACCACAATTATCCCCACTGCACGGTCTCGCCGGATCTTCTGCAGCACCCGTCCTATGATGCTGAAAGATGGAAATGCATATCACTGTAAATGCTCCCAAGAGATGGAAAAAGCATCAATTGCTTTAGCTTCTGAATCTGGCCTGTATGGAATGTATTGTCGCATTTGGAAGTTCAACCTGGAAGCAAAGAGGTCAATACCTGGACAAGCCCTGAGCTGTTGGAAGGCAGACTGCAGAGCCTAGTCATCAAGTTTCCACTCAGCATCAGTGTTCTGGTGCCTGGACTCCTTGTCAGCTGTCCTGTTCTGCTTCCCTGGAATGTGCGCTGCACTGATCCAGACATTCTTAGAAATGCACCATGACCAAATTGTAAATGCCATGTCATTACAAGCATCTGAATGGCTTGTTCCCATGCGATTGCTACAGCTGACTGCTGTTGTATTGTCTATCATTATCCGGATATGTTTGTTTTCCAGCTTTCCCTGAAATGACTGCAAAGCAAGTAAAACAGCTTTCAATTCAAAATAATTAATGTGAAAGACCCTTTCATGCGGCAATCAATGTCCACCTGAAGCTGTTTCTTCACACTCGCACCCCCAACCTGTTCCACTAGCATCAGTGGTGACAACTATATCTGGTTCAGAACTGCAAATGTCATTCTCTGTATCAGACACATTGACAATCCACCATTTAAGTTCCTCCTTACTCTCTTCAGACAACTGCATGAGTTGGTCAAAGTCACCTCTGCTCCTCTTCAAAGCTAATTTTTGTCTTTCTCAAGCTGTCTGTAATAGAGAGGTCCATGCTTGACAGCAGCAAAGCTAGCAACGATTTTTCCTATAACTTGAGCAACCTCACGGATTGTGTGACTTTGCTAATCAAGAAGCCTTTGACAAACAGACAGTATGCTGACAGCCCTTTCAGTGCTAAGAATGACTTTCATGGAGACAGAATCTATAAGACTCCAAGGTATTGAATCCTTGTTGGGGGCTGAATAACCGACTTGGTTGGGTGAACGATAAATCCTAACTTTTGAAACAAATCAGTGGTGTCTGTAGCATTCCTCATGCAGCTGCTCTCTGTGAGTCCAATCAACAAAGAATCATCCCAAAACCCTGTAGATACATGACCTTTCATTCTAAGGGACGCATAGACAGGTTTCAACAGTTTCGTGAACAAATGGGGAGCTGATGATAGGCCATTGGGTACAGCATTGAATTCATAGAGTTGATCTCTCCATTGAAATCTGAGTAGTTTCTTGTGCTGTTCATGGATTGCTACACTATCATAGGCATCCTTCAGATCAATTGAGGCCATAAAGCATCCTTGAGTTATCAAAGTCAGGGCAGTGTTCAGAGTATCCATTTTCAAATGATGATAACGGACTTCTAAATTGAGTCTTTTTCGATTTAAAATCATGCGATAAGATCCATCTTTCTTTTCCCTGTTAAAAACTGGAGAAATAATTTCACCAGGGGAATGCTCACATGGGGATATTACTTTCTTAGCAATCAACTTTTGAACTTCTGAATCAATTATCTTGCACTCTTTCTGATTTGTGACATTTGTTTTAGTGCAAGATAGCCTGGATAACTGGTCTAAAGGACAGTCAAATTCAACCTTAACCCCTGCTATCATGCTTAAAATCTCAGGGCCTGAAGTGATTTTAGACCATGTGTCTTCAAACTGTCTTAATCTCCCAGCAGTAAACTCATGTTTCTGAGGTTTTAAAGATGGAACCAAGCTTACCTCTTCTATTGGGAGCTGGGATTCTGATGTCCCCGTTTCTGCTGAAACCAATGCTGTCTTTTGTTTGTTCTGCTCCTTTGGCCTAAAAAATGACCACGTGGGTGACCCGACTCAGAGTAGTAAGAACCGCCGGCTTGTCCACGATAGTAGCGGGCATTTCCACTGTGTCTGCGCTCATGGCCTACACTGGAGCTGAAGCAGTCAGTCTCACGCACATCTTTCAGTGTCGCGGACAAACTGTCCCCAAACAACTGGTCTGTGATCGGGACCGATTCATCACAGATTCGCGAAAACTGCTTGTTTACATGTGGTCTGATGCCACTGCGTCTGCGCAACAAAATCTCGCGCGAAACGTGGCCCAAAATGGCCACCGCATTGGTACAATGCTTAACAGCTTCAGAATTGGCCTCTGAACTGGGCAGGCCGCTAGGCCTTTCAAGTAATCCGTTGGCGGCCCGCACGCACGCAGTCGCTGCCTTGATGACCGCTCCCTGTATATGTTGCATTTTCAGGTCGCTTTTGATGGCCTCAGACGATAATTTCGACCATATTTCGTTATTCACCGTTGGGATGATCAGTTTTTGACAATTTGCCGGTCTGTTGTATGCTTCAATTTTTTTCTTCTGCAGATCCGGGCAGAGTTTGTTCGTGAACCGACCACTGACAATTCCTGCCAGTTCCTCTCTCACCTCTTCGCTTACTGGTTCGTCCATACCGCTCAGCTCAGCGGCTTTTTCTTTCAGCAAGGTCAGATTTGTCTCTGACTGGTTATCTTTTTTATTCTGAGACGCGAAAAGCTGTGCCTCTTTTTCCTCTAATTATTCAAGTTCCCCATCTTCTCTCAGCTCCAGAATATCACTGTTGTATTCCTGTTCTGACTCTGAATCGTCTCCAGAAACTCGGGCAAACTTGGCGGGTTCTGCGGCGCCATCTTCGTCTGGAAGTTTCCTCTTTGGCCTAAGTAGTCCCGCTAGTGTCTCGAATTTTTTGTTCCTGCTTGTATCTAGCTCTTGAATCAGGCTTCTAACTGATTCTGAGACTGTTGAGGGCCCGCTGCTATCTGTGGGTTCTGAAAGACCCTCCGACATGGCTACTGAAAGAGCCGCCGATGTGTGCTCAAAAGTTCAGCTTCTGAAAGGGCCGAGCACAAAGGATCTAGACTACCAGTGTGGATCAGAAAGCCGACCAGTCTAATATAAACTTTGGAATAATAATTTCTAGATTGTTAGATTCTAATGATCCTAATGTGATTATGATGATTATTACTGACCTGAAAGGAATTGCGAAGGTCCAAGGAAATTATTCACGCTAGATATCTATCACTGAGAAACCATTTTCATGTGTCCGTCTGGCACCGCGTTTTGGCATCAACTGGTGCGCGCGCGCGGTTTCGTCCTCCACATGTATACGTCTGACCAATCGCCAGACGAGGGATAATTGTGTTTAAAGACCAGTTTCGGAAATTAAGATGAAAACATCAGCTAACAAAAGAATAAACCATTCAAAATTTATTTGAAATTTGTAACGACGAGATTCAGACTTGGTATATCGGAATTAGCAATTCATCATTACAGATATAAATCTTCTAGTGACAGAAATATTGTGTGTTCATTATGTAAAAATCACAAACAGATGAGATCCACTTTGTTCTTCGCTGCCCAGCTCTGAAGACAATTCGTGAGATATATCCAAATATCCCAAATACTTCAGACAGACTTCTGTATTCAAATTGTGCTTGTTCATGTCTTCAACTTCCACAAAAGTTGCACAAAATCTCTCCTTATTTCTGTATAAAGCATTTAAAAGTAGAGAAACAATTATGTCAAAGAAGAAACAATACTGTGAGTTGAGACTAGCCTGTAATTTGTAATGAATAATATTGTTTTTCTGTTGTTGTTATCATGTGCCCTCCATAAGGGGCCAAGTCCTATGCATGAATGAAATATCTGGATCTGACTCTCTCTCTCTCTCTCTCTCTCTCTCTCTCGGGGGGTCACTTCCGGCACGCAGCGAGTAAGCATTAATAGTTGGGAGCTCCGGAATCAAGTGGAAATTGTGAGGTCTGCAGTTGTTTTTGCGAGGTGTCATTGTGCAATCACCATTATGCCAGCAGTGCCTCTTTCTTTTCGTGTCGTATGTGGTGGATTTGTGGCCGTATTTCTTGCTTTTATGCATCGACGCGATTTGAGAAAGGCCGCCTTATTCTGTCGGACATTAAGGATTCGTACGTGGCAAAGCGGTGTCGCAGTCGGGTTGATCCTCTCCCTGTTGTACTACGGACTTTTACTACAGCGTTGTGGTGACGTTGAGCTAAACCCTGGACCTGTCACTGGCAGCAAAGCAGCAGACCTGAGGCAGACCAGACTGAAGAGCGCCAGCGGAGGTTCACCGGCATCCCACACCTCTCCGTCTCGGACAGCTGCAGAGCCCACTCTCCGTGATGTCATGTCTTCCATGCAGGACCTGAACTGTAAGTTTGATGGCATGAAAGCTGACATGAGGGACATGAAAGAGATGTATGCTGGACTACATGATGAGGTCTTATCCGTGAAGAAGGAGGTCATTGATCTAAGGCGTGATAATGAAAACTTGAAGGCGGAAAATGACAGACTGCATGAACAGATGCAGAAACTTGAGCAAAAGACTGATGACTTAGAATGTCGCTCTAAGAGGAACAATGTAATTTTTTATGGCATTCCCAGGAGAGACCAGGAAACCAGGCAGGACTGTGAGGCCTTGTACACGATTTATACGATTTATTGACTGACCAATTAGAACTGTCAAGGGATGTAGAATTCGACAGGCTCCACAGGTCGAACGGGAAACCGGACTCTCCAGTCATTGGTCGTTGTACATTATTTTTAAGGATAAGGAAGCCATTCTGGGTGCCAGGCACAAGTTGAAAGGTACTAAGGTGTTTGTTGGAGAAGATTTCTCCCAGCGCATGAGAGAAGTGCGCAAAAAACTTGTTCCTCATCTGAAAGTTGCCAAAAAAGAAAGTAAAAAAGTGTCAATGATCTTTGATCACTTGGTCATCAAGGGTAAAAAGTATTACTTAGACCAGGACAGTAATTTGAAAATGTCTATCTAGGGGTATGGCCGGCCTGTTAAAATAATACCAAAACAATGTAATTCATCAAACCTGTACCTGAATCAAAATGTTGAGGGGAAGGAAAAATATGCATCACCGTTTAGAGGGGAAGGTGAGGATGGCACAACACGTGCAGCTCGGGTTGGGACGGGTGACACAGCTGTGTCAACTCTCCCTGCAAACTGTTACGTTCACGACAGAAATTGTGCGTGCAATGTGTCGTTAGACCGTACACATTCAGATGTTTTTACTGTGGTCAGAAAACATGTACGTGATGACATATTGAATGTTGATCACGCACATAACGAAAGAGTGAATGAAAGTGTGCTTCCTTTTGTGATTGGTCTTTCTTCTTCTTTGAACACATGTTTATCCTGTAAAGCTCCCGTATACAATGAAGGACTGGCGGAAAGCGCTATATCTCTTTTAACGAACGAACGCCAATCTTCTGATGTCAGCATAAACAATGAAAGAATGAATGGAGGTGCTCTTCTTGGTTCATCAACCGAGTGCCTTTCTTCTAAACTTAGAACACATAATGAAAGAGTGAATGAAAGTGTGAATGAAGAGGATTTGATCTCATCATCGCATGGGTGTTTCTCATCAGAAGGTTTTGTACATAATAAGATTGTGTCATCTCAAACATGGAATCAAAGCGTCCCTTCCGAAGTTTGTGTACATGATTTAAGAGACGATGAAAATGATTCATCTTTCATGTGGAACGATTGTTTTTCTTCTTGTACAGATATTCAGACACCAAGTTTAGCGAATGAAAAGGTTAATGTAATGGCTGACAATAGAAGGAATATAGCAGCTGTGAATGATCAGAATGATTTTATAGAAAGCCGCTGTGACATGGATTTGACTGATATGAACGGAAAACATGTATCATTTTTACATTGGAATGTGAATGGCCTGCTTTCTAAGTTGTCTGATAAAGCATTTGTTTCATACATAACGTCTTTTGATTTAGTTTGTGTAGTAGAAACGTTCGTTGAAAATCTACATTCAGATGTTTTTAGCAATCATAAAGTTTTCTCTAAACCTGCTGTTCAGTTTACAAAACATGGAAGACGATCGGGAGGAGTTGTATGTCTTATCAAAAAGGAATTTTTGCCCTTCGTACAAGAGGTACCGACTGACCTAAATAATACCATTATGTTCAATATTTCTAAAGGTGTATTTGGTTTTTCTAAGAATGTTCTCTTTGTATGTACATATGTACCTCCGGAAAATTCGCCATACTATGCTTTCTATGATACTGATAATGGCATAACTGATTTGGAAAATTGCTTTTCTGATGTTATGCTCAGAGTACCTGATGTGTATGTACTTCTGGCTGGAGATCTAAATAGTAGAATTTCTAACATTTGTCAAGAATTTCCAATAGAAAAATGTACTTTCAGTTTACACAATGGAACTCTTGTTAACAGATGTTCTGAAGACAATACATTGAACAGGTTTGGAAAGCTGTTATTAAACATGGGTACCGTGTTAGATCTATGCATTTTAAATGGTGTGTGTGACGGTGACTGTCAAGGTTGTTTCACATATATTTCTGAGACAGGAAACAGTGTGAATGATTATTTCATAACTTCCTATGACATGTTTACTGTTATTAATCTATCATGCAACCTCTGTGTGAATGAGCGTATTGAGCCTGACCATCTACCTCTAGTGTTCAGTATTAACTTACTCCCTGAAGTAAGAAATGAGAAAGGCGTAAAGTGCAACATACAGCTTCTTGATGTGTATAAATGGCAAAATGAATATGCTAATATTTTCCATAATCTAATAAATAGTCAGCATGCATTATTATTGCTGGAGGAAGCTGTCAACTTGATCGATGATGATGTTAACGCTGCTTTAAATATATTTAACGCCTGTGTAAAAGAACAGGCAGAATGCATGAGGAAACAAATAAGATTAAATAATATTCAGAAGGATGATTGGTTTGATCATGAATGTCATAGAACCAAAAAAGACGTGAAGCAACTTCTTATAATATCTAGAAGGACGTTAGATGATAAAGAGAGAGACGTTTATTGTAAAGCTCGAAGAGAGTATAAAAATCTTTTAAAGAGGAAAGAGAATGAGTATAATTCTACTTTATTATGCAGTTTAGTTAACTCAATCAAAAATCAGCAAGAGTTCTGGAAGCATTTGCGCAAAATATCAGTTAGACATAGTAATACTTGTAACAATATTTCTGTAAACGATTGGTATCAGCATTTCAAAGAACTTCTCGAAGAAGATACTGAAGAAGACGTAGAAGAAACTGATGAAGAAGGTACTTTTCTCGATATCAATAGCGATGCAAGTTTCCTCGATTGTCCGATCTCTAGAATAGAAGTAATCTCTGCAATTAAAAAACTCAAGAACAGAAAAGCTGCAGGCCCTGATGGTATAGTTGGAGAATTATATAAAAATGCTGGAAACGCTGTAATTGATTCCTTCGTCAGATTTTTTAATGCACATTTTAACAAAGGGGTATTTCCTGATAACTGGACAGAATCAATTATACTGCCTTTATTTAAGAAAGGTGAAGTCAATGATCCAAACAATTATAGGGGCATATCGCTTTGTGATATAAGTAGTAAGTTATATAGTTCTATAATTAACTGTAGATTGCAAGAATGGGTTGAACATAATAATAATACAGGTGAGTGGCAAGCGGGTTTTAAGAAAGGTTATTCAACTATCGATCAAATGTTTACACTTTTGGCAATTATACAGAAACAGTTTTCATGGAATCGCAAATTGTACGTAGCCTTTATTGACTTTGAAAAGGCATTCGATTCAGTGTCTAGAAAACTGCTTTGGCCAATACTTCAAAAGAATGGGATAAAGGGTAAGATGCATCGTTGTATTAAGAGCATGTATGATTGTGTGAAAGCAAAGGTCAGGTGTGGTGGAAATTTTACAAATTACATAGTTTGTACAAAAGGTGTTAAGCAAGGAAATGCGTGTAAACCCTGTTTTGTTTTCCTTATTTATTAACGAATTGGCACAAGAAATAATAGAGAAGGGAAGGCATGGAGCACCCTGTCTCCAGATGTAGCTTAATTATTTATTTTGCTATTGGCAGATGATATAGCTTTGTTGTCAGAACCCCCAGTTGGCCTTCAGACCCAGTTGAACAATTTGTGTAATGCAGCATCAAGACTCCAACTTAAGGTAAATATGAAAAAGAGCAAAATCGTTGTATTTAGAAAAGGGGGTTTCCTTGCAGCAAGAGAGAGATGGTCTTTTAATGGGGACCAAATGGCTGTTGTTAATTGTTATAAATATCTTGGTATTTATTTTTCAACCCGGCTTAGTTTTGTGGCTGCTTGTACAGATCTTGCAAGCAAGGCAAAAATGCTCTTCTATGCGTTCTGCAAAGATTGTACGTACTTAAGAATAATTCACTTAAAGTATTGTCAAAGATATTTGATACTCAGGTGCAACCCATTGCTCTCTATGGTGCTGAATTGTAGGGATTGGATGCTGCTGCTGTCCATATTGAAAAAGTTCATTTGTATGCTCTAAACAAATTTTTAGGCGTCCACGTAAAAACACCTAATGATTTAGTTTATGGAGATACTGGACGTCATCCTATTTATATAAATTCACGTGTGCAGTGTATCAGATATTGGCTGAAGATATCTCGGATGAATGATAACAGGTTACCATTCAAGGCTTACACAATGTTATTCTGGTTAGATTCACGTGGTAAATCCACGTGAGCGTCAGGTGTTCGTAAGATACTATTTCAAAATGGTTTTGGATTTGTATGGCTGAACCAGGGTGTGGAAAATGTGAAAAAAAATTTTGCAAGTATTTCGTCAAAGACTAATTGATAACAGATGGCAAAACTGGCATGAACATATTCAGGAAATTGTTAGGTTTTCATGATACAGAACATTTAAGTCGTTTAATAACTGTGAAACGTATCTTTCACTCGATATTGAGAGACATATTAAGAATTACATGACAAAAATTAGATTTGGGGTTTCAGATACAGCAGTACATCGTAAAAGGTATAATGGAGTTCAGGATGACAGTTTTATATGCCCACTATGTCAAAAGGTGAACGATGACGAACTACACTTTTTGTTCCTCTGCCCTGCTCTCAGCGATCTACGGCAGGAATTTATTCCATCTAAATATTGTGCAAACCCATGTCAGTTCCGTATGAGTCTACTAATGACGAAGAGAAATCAAAGTATTGTGAGGAATTTGTGCATATATTTGTATAGAGCCTTTAAGAGGCGATCTGTTGTGCTCAGCTAATAAATGTATTGATACGTCGATGTTATATGAATTTGCCATCCAAGTCGACGTTAGTATCTGAGTCAGTAGATTGTACTTCGTGCACTTGTACAACAGATTGTACTCCACGCATTTGTGTTTTTGTATCATTTTTATGCATTATTTTGTTGCTGTTGTTGTAATCACCATGTAAGGTATTGAAAGTAATCCCCCTTCAGAAGGGGCTGTGGCCTATCTGAATAAATTTCATTTCATTTCATTTCATCTCTCTCTCTCTCTCTGTGTGTGTGTGTGTGTGTGTGTGTGTGTGTGTGTGTGTGTGTGTGTGTGTGTGTGTGTGTGTCCTGTTGTCTTTTAAAGTCTGGCCCTGCCACCCTTTCAGATTCACCTTTTTTCTGTTTTGTGGTCTGCGTGTGTTTCTCCTTTGTATGTGATTATGTTTCTCAGTTATCAGATACACATTCAAGACCCAACTGTGTATACGAGATGGATTTGCTGCAGTTTACACACACACGCACGCGCACCAACACACACACACACACACACACACACACACACACCACACACACACACACACACCCTGAGTTGGTGATGAAATTTAACTATTTGGAACAAAAAAATCATGCACAATGAAAGACAATCAAAAATCATACATAATCAAGACAATCAAAAAACGAAGGCGACAAGCTGACTGGCACAGTAAATTAGAAAGAGAGTTTACTTCGACTCTCACAGAATAACTTCTGTAAAGCGACAGAATATATAACTTACTGTTCAAGATTTGGAAAAATGTAAAATCCTGCAAACGCGTATGTTAGTTGAAAACAATGTGCTGTGTTTCTTGAACGAAGCAATCTTTCACAAATGGCTTTGGAAAATAGCGTGCTTTGAATCGCAAGAATCAAATCAAAATGTTAATTGAAGTGTAGTTCTGAAATAATCATCAGCCAGCAAATCGACAATTCTTATCAATATGCAAGTGCACATACATACATACATACAATACATACATACATATACATACATACATACATACATACATACATACATGCATACATGCATGCATGCATACATACACGCACATAATTCATACATACATGCATACATACACACACACATATACACATACATACATACATACATACATACATACATACATACATACATACATACATACATACATACATATATGCATACAAATACATACATACATGCATGCATACATGCATACATGCATGCATGCATGCATGCATACATACATACATACATACATACATACATACATACATACATACATACATACATTCATACATACATACATACATACATACATACATACATACAATACTACATACATACATACATGATAAATTTTCCCGTCGCGTCCGACGGATGAGCAGGCAGGCAGGTTATCTGCTGATGTGGGTCCTCAAGTAGGAATGAAAACCAATTCCTGAGGCATAAAGTCGTCCACAGACGCTGCATGTATTGGAATCATGCAAGGATGGGCCCCGTTTTCTCCGATTCCTTTCTTCCTGGATGGCAGCTGCTCTGTTGCGCTCGAGTGTCTTTGAGCGCTGGGTACACCGTTACTTCCTCTGTATTCTGTCAAAGGCAACATCTTCCCAAGGAAGCAGTGTCGATGTTGCAGTTTCTGCTGTTGGCCCTCAAGGTGTCTTTGTGTCTCTTGACAGGGCTTCCCTGGCCGCGTTGTCCTTTTTTCAGTTGTCCATAGAGCAGCATCTTTGGAATTATCTTGTCCCCCATACGGACAACGTGACCTGTCCATAAGTACTGGCTTTTGATGAGTATACACTCAATGCTGATTAGGCCATACACCTTCTGGACCTGTAGATTGGACTTTCTGTCTTGCCATTTGATTCTGCAGATCTTACGCAGACATCGTGGATGGAACTGTTCGAGTTGTAGGATGTGTCGGCGGGTACGTGCTCCAAGTCTCACAACAGTAGAGAGCACTCAGAACCACAACTCTGCACACGGCGACCTTTGTGCGCAAAATGATGCCATGGTATTGTCACAGACTCTTTGAGAGTTTGCCAAAAGGCAGAGCTGGCCTTTGAGATACGCAACATCACTACTGCATCCAGAGTTCCGTTGCTGCTTATAGTGCTGCTCAAATAGCAGAACTTGTCCACAGTTTTGCTCTCTGTATTGTTGATGACAAGCGGTGGTGAAGCACTGCCCGATCCGGACGGTGAGGGCTGTAACATAGCCTCGGGCTTACCAAGACTGATTGAAAGTCCAAAGCGTTGCCAGGCCCTTGCAAAGCGATCTGTGATGCACTGGATGTTTCACGGGTGTACGCGGCCAGAGCACGGTCATCAACAGAGCACGGTCATCAACAAAAACATACATACATACATACATACATACATACATACATACATACATACATACATACATACATACATACATACATACATGCATGCATGCATGCATGCATGCATACATACATACATACATTAACATATTTGTACCAGAATACATGCGTAAAAAATTATGTGACATCTTTATAATGTCGTTACTCAACCCTTACATGAAAGGTAATCCTGGAATCACGGAACGAAGCCCAACATGAAACGAAGCAAAACACTTTGTCCACAGAAAATCAATGACATTTTCCGTTTCTGTCTGTGTGTTGAAGCTGACCAGTTGGGGCCCATGCACATGACACTCCACCGCTTTATCCATGGCAGGGTATGTTGGAATATTGCTTTAGTGTGTAGCATCTGCCGAACAGTAAAAATCCATGAGAACCACAGCGAATGTAATAACATTGTTCCTCATCTTCTTCGCCATGGCACTGGATCCAGAGATTACAGGCCAGATGGAACTTGAACCTAGACCAGTATGCGACAGAACAGTTCCATAAACCCGTGTCAGAGATAAGAAATGGTAAGGATGTGTGCTGCAAAGTAACCATTAAAGATACCATGCTATAAGGAAACAAAGTCACAATACAGAAAGCAAGTTAGTGCTTGTAATACACTTTTTGAAAATTAAAGAGAAGTCTCTGAAAGCCTTCTTGCTGTGCGAAAACAGCTGACCCAAAAATAAAGATCAGTTCCCAAAAATATTTTGGAAAGATTATCAGCACTTATCAATTCCCTTTTGAGAAATGTTATTGCCTGGGCAAAGACATTGGACTCAAAATAAACCTGCTTCCAGTGTGTGTGTGTGTGTGTGTGTGTGTGTGTGTGTGTGTGTGTGTGTGTGTGTGTGTGTGTGTGTGTGTGCATGTGTGTGTGTGAGGGCGATAAAATATATTTTGGAACTATTTATAATCATATAATATAAATGATAGTTATATCAATATTTTGGAATTATTAATAGCCATTCACATATTAACAACCAATATTCTCTCTCTCTCTCTCTCTCTCTCTCTCTCTCTCTCTCTCTCTCTCTCTCTCTCTCTCTCTCTGTCACATCAGTGGCCTACGTTACTCGACCCAACGACCTTGTGTTTATCACCATCTTGCTCCTATCAACTGACCTAATGGGCCTGTCTGATTGTTCTCGTCTCTCCAACGTTTTACCGACTTCCAGTGGTCTATCGGTGCAGTCGTCGTGCTTGGAACTAAGGAATTCTGCCAGCAGGTGATATTTCCTTCAGGGCAAGATGTGGTGCTTTCTTGCCAGTGTTCGTCCATTTCCTCTATCAGAGAACAATGGGGAAACCTAAAATAAGGGTCTTCAAGTTAATGCAACGTCGCAGCTTGCTCCTGGTGGTGGTGTTTTATCGCACGAAGTTACTAACAGCAGCTTCAGACCGGGTCAGAAGGGGAGTCCACCATCAAGGCCGGCATCAAGCAAGCAGAGCAGGGGACAGAGAATCCGTGGGAAGAACGGAGGCGTCGCAGACGGCAAAGTATTGTGTCGGTACCCATAGACACTCATGACCTACTTCACCTACTGCAACTGCAACAGGGTCTACCGCTCGAGGATCTGGCTCTTAAGCCACAGCAGGCGCTGCAAATCGAAACTGACTGATTCATGGCGCAACCCCATTGTCACTCAAGACAAATGGATGCCAACAAGCTTACTACACTGGGAAAAAAAATCCTGGTCGTGCTCCTCAGATGGCAGACAAGCTGGTGCAGACACAGCTGAACAGTGGTTCATGCAGCTCCAGTTCAGACAGCTCTGCGACGCCTTCTGAAGATTCCTTCGCGTCCCAGATCGACGATTAGAGAACCCGTCATTGCTGACATCATGTCCATGTCGCAAAAAAGACACAAGGCTAACCAATCCATGAACCCGTACATAAAAGACACAAGGCTAACCCATCCATGAACCAATCCACAAAAGACACAAGGCTAACCCATCCATGAACCAATCCATAAAAGACACAAGGCTAACCCATCCATGAACCAATCCATAAAAGACACAAGGCTAACCCATCCATGAACCAGTCCATAAAAGACACAAAGCTAACCCATCCATGAACCAATCCATAAAAGACACAAGGCTAACCCATCCATGAACCAATCCATAAAAGACACAAGGCTAACCCATCCATGAACCAATTCATAAAAGACACAAGGCTAACCCATCCATGAACCAATCCATAAAAGACACAAAGCTAACCCATCCATGAACCAATCCATAAAAGACACAAGGCTAACCCATCCATGAACCAATTCATAAAAGACACAAGGCTAACCCATCCATGAACCAGTCCATAAACGCTAGGCTGGAAGATGTCAAGCAAGATGTATATTACATTGTAAGGTGAGTTCAGGGGTCTCAGAGAGGAAGTGTTGAACTTAAGTGTTCAAAATAATGGTTTGTAATTTCTAATTTTCTAACGATTCCAAAGAAAATGCAAAGTCTTTAGAGAAAAAACAGGCCAGTGAGAGGGACGCTCAAAATGTAATAATCTGTAATGTTGTGTGAGCAATAATGACAATGAGACCAGTGATGACTGTGCACGAAAGATGAGACAGTTGATGGCTGAGAAAATAGGTGTGAGAAAGGAACCGAATTTATCTGACAGAGTGAGCTGTCCCTCCGGAGGGCGCCACCATGTCCATCGAATGACACTTCCTATGAATTTTCCAATACAAGTGACCCCGACAGAATCAAGCCGATCCCATAGACCTCAATTTCGATTGGCGAGGCAATCAAAACTGTGAGAGCAGGGCATGAAGGGTAATAGAATTGGAGACATTTCTAGTGCTCATCGATGAGGATAGGCATAAGGAGGACGATGCTACGGATCCTCATTCTGGTCTGAGACTGCATGTTCCCATTCATCCGGAATGAGTACAAAGCAAACTGGACTCTAGGTAGGAGTCGTTCGGAGCGGAAAAATCCAACACATAAATGGCTTTGAAGGGAATTGAGCCCACGATCCCCCCAGCCGTGAGTCCGCGACGCTAACCACTTCGCCATGGCCGCTTGGTTGATGGTTCTTGACTTGGTCTGCTGCTGAAAAGGTGGCAGTCGTTGAATCCTATACGCGTTATTATAGTTTTGTTAACATTCCATTGAAATGCAGCCTCTGCCTTTTCTCAACCTGTACCGGAGTAAGATAGCCCGGGTGCAGCTCTTGAACGTGTGCGGCGTGGGAGTTCACATGCTGATTAAGATAGTTCCTGTTGTATCCCAACAAATATGATATGCAAATAATACCTTTTTTCGTAGAGTAAGCATCATTTTGGATTAATCCGAAATGTTAAAACTACCTCTTTTCTTTGTTATCGACTACTACTACTACTACTACTACTACTACTACTACTACTACTACTACTACTACTACTACTCTCTTTGATATCTCTCTGAGCTATCACCTTCATACCATCATCATCACCATCATCATCACCACCTACTCCATCCAAGACTCTCCTTCCTTCCAACGCCTCCCCCTCCCCCCGACAGATTTCCATGCAAGAACTTACCGTTTAAAACCTCCCTAAAATACTAGCTTTTATTGTGCCTCTCTCTCGAAGAATATTACTAAAACCCTCTTTTTTATAAAAAGAAAAAATTGATAACACTCCAGAGTCTTTCAAACGATTAGCAATTAACAAACACTTCGCATGTTTTGAACATTTGTTTTTCTCCCTGTTTCATTTCTCTTTCTCTCCATCTGTTTCTTTTTCTTTACCTTCCTTCTCTCTCTGAAAGAGATTAACATTTTCCATTTGATCTAAGATGTTGCAAAATAAAAATTTTAAACAAAATTTCGGGTGTGATTTGGGTGTATTTTAATCGGTTGTGTGGATGATTGTTTGTTGTTGAATGACTTGTGAGCTGACGTAAACGCAGTGACAGCCCACATACGGCCGTCGACTGGGCTATAAGCAACATTACCTTACCTTACCTCCTCCTCCTCCCTCTGATCATTTATCTGCTATGTTTTCTCTTTTTCTGTATCCACCTCCTTCTACATATTTTCCCCTCTGTCAGTCTGTGCCTTTTTCTGTGTTTCTTTACCTTTCGCTTCACGCTTTTTAAAGACTCATCTTTGCTATAGATCAGTTCCTGGTGTCCTGCGTTCTTGAAAAGTCCCTAGTGGCTTGATATTACGTCGCCTCCACCTACTCGTTTTCTCCTCTCCAACAAACTTTTTTTTTCCAAATAGCGTCAATTTTCAGTCGTGCGCGGTGGGACCCTACTCTTGTCAAATATCTTTAAGTGGCGATCGTCTATGAAAGGTATTTTTGTCTGCTAAACACATGGCAATCCGTTAATAACAAAACAAAGGTCCGTCAAACAAAGAAAACCTTGGAGAGTTGATGTTGGGATATTTGTCAATCATTGTCATATGTTTTCTTGTCTCACTTTCTCAGCTCATACACACAGTGTCATCAACGTCTTACTGAGCTCCTAAAAGAATCTTCCATCTCCCTAACCCACTCCCCTTGCCCTTCATCCTCCCTCCCCACACACACAAACACACACTGTCTTTGTAATGATTGTCTGCTTTCAAATAAAACGTTGAACTTTATTGAGAAATAACTTATACCTTTCAATGTCTAGATACTTTTTCTTCTCGCTGTCTCTTTCCATTTTTAGACTCTCTCTCTCTCTCTCTCTCTCTCTCTCTCTCTCTCTCTCTCTCTCTCTCTCTCTCTCTCTCACGCACACACATAGACACACACACACACACACTCACACACACGTGCGCGCTAACCAGTATAAAAACAGTTACATTTCATGCCTATAATCTAACAACTATAGCACTTTAGAATGAGAACCCGTCATATCCTATAAGAATCCTGTGACTCCTTTATAGAAGTAAGAAACAGCGACCTGCTGACTTTTGCTCGCCACAAGAGATGGAGGACGTAAATTCGACGGTTTCATGTACCAATCCGAGAACACGTCTACCTTTCTCACACCAATCAGAGGATGTTAGCACTGTAGGCTCTATGTCGGCGATTTTGTCTCGGTTATCAGAGTCAGAAGATACTGCGGTGGTCAGTCATCAATATTTCGCCCCATTCAACCTGACAAAGAACAGCTGCTATTCGTCGAATATTAGAGAATTCTTGCCTCCAACTCCTCAGATTAAAGACAATATCTCATAGATCTGTGCTCTCTCTCTCTCTCTCTCTCTTCTCTCTCTCTCTCTCTCTCTCTCTCTCTCTCTCTCTCTCTCTTCCTGTTGTCCTGCTTTGTAGAAAAGGTTCCTAGTGCCTTCATCTTACACATCCTCCTTCTTCCTCCTTCCAAAGCTCCCCAATCTCCACTCTCACTTCATCTCCCTCACCTCTTCTTTCGTGTGCCCGCACAGAGAAAACACAGGTAGAGAAAAAAAAAATCTGTTACAGCCTTTCCATTTTGTTTCAAGAGGCTTACAGTAATGTTGTTAATGCCTACAGTTTTGCCATATTCCAACAATTTCACAGCTACGGAGTTTACGACTTCTTCAATGAGCACCGGACATGTTCATGTGATCCTGTGCTGTTAGCAGAGGGTGAACTCTTTTTATGCTGTCGTCTTCATGCCCTTGCTCTGAATGGAGCTGAGTTTGTTTCTGTTAGGTCATATCTTTTATCACCTTAAAGATAAACAAATTGTGACATCGTTGCCTATTGCCCAGGGTGGGGGGAAAATTGTGATGACATTGCTGAAGTGAATTAAGTATGATGTGCAAGTTAGGCTTACCACATTAAGATCATCTCTGTACTCATACACGCATATGCGCACTCGTGCATCCACCAAACATTCCCCCCTCTCTTGGAATAGTGTGTCACGCATTCACTTCTCTTCTGACTAGACAAGAAATGTATTTTCTATTCTACTTACAATATACACATAAAAAATCCAAAATGCACAAAAATATGTAATCGTGAAAAAAAGATCAAAACTTCTTCATCCAGGGTTATGTACTGTTATAGGCTTCTTACCTGGCCAGATCTTCACCCAAACACACAGTTGCAGACCACACCACAGTTCTCAGACAGGTCATTGCAAAACGCCTCAGCACCAGGTGAATGTGAGCCTTTTGTTGTCTGGCACCAGTTCAGGACTGATCTCCATGGTCGTCTCTTGGGACTCTTCCCGACGTGGACGTCTTCTTTTTTTCTTTCCCCACCTCTGGGTTTTGGACTTAGTCTTTGTTTCTCAGTCTGTCCTTGATGCATTTCCCTCGCTAGAGATCTTGCTTCCACTTTAGTCGCCCAGACCATGTTCTCTCGAACCCCTATCTGTCCTGCTCACGCCTCTCACCCATGTGTCGTGTTGTCGGTCTCTCTCTTTCTCGTTCTCTTTCCATTCTTCTTTCCTAACGTTCAGTTTACATAGGGATTTAAGTATAAAAACTTCCTTGGGACATGACTTTCTTTCATGTTGCCTCTGTACCTCTATCTTTACATCCACAATGAATCTCTCTCTTTCTTCCACATGCTAGCAACTCACACACTTTCTACATAATAGCCAATCACTTCTCGCCAAGTGGAAATCAAAAACTCCAGCAACTTCAGAGGTCACTTTCACAAAATAATTATCCCCTAGACAAGCAATACCACAACATCTTCACGCAATGAGATTGGCCTGACAACAGCATGATCACAGTGCCTAACAGCAATACCAGCTGAACAAAGCAAACGACTCCTACTCTTCAATTCACATGAGCTAGGTATGTTCACCTCTACTGATCAACCTTCTGCCTTGTCGGTTTGCTGATAATTATTTCTATTTTTCTAAGTTGAAAGATTTTTTTTAACAGTTTCAACGCAAAGGCTCACACACACACACACACACACACACACACACACACACACACACACACACACACAACGCACGCACGCACGCACGCACGCACGCACCACACACACACACACACACACACCACACACACACACACACACACACACACACACACACACACACACACACACACACACACACACGCACGCACGCACGCACGCACGCACAGTGAGACAGATAGACAGACAGACAGACAGATGGAGACGTGCACGCGCAGTCAGACGTACATACATACATACAGAGGCATAACACCATTTCCGACCCTATCCCCTCCTCCTTGCTCCTCTACCCCCTACTCCCCTCCCCCCCCCCCCCCCTCCTCGATCCTCATTTGTCTAATGATTATGTCCGTTCCCGTGTGTAGACTTTATTAACGATGGAGGTATGATGATAAAGTGAGAGGAAAAAAAAAGAAAATTGAAAAAACAGGCAGAATGAATGAGATTGGGTAGAAAAAGGCAGGGTATAGACAAATATATGAAACAAGATGGAGTCGGAGAAGGGGATGGGTAGGGGGCGAGAGGGGACAAAAAGGAGTTGGTGTAAACCAGACCCTGAACTAACCGTGCTAGAGGATTGGAGGTGGGTAATTTGTGGTGTTGTAAATGGTTTAGCCCAAACAGAGTTAATTGCAAAGGCATGGCAGGATGGCTGGAGAGGCATAAGGACGGAACTTTCAGTGATAAATGTTAAAACCTTTAACATGATTGTTCATATACACCATTCATTATCGAGCTTCGTTTCATTGTATAGAGTCAATATTCATTCAAATAAACCGTACAACCATCAATATGACAAAGATATGGTGTTTTATTCGCAGTACACTTTTTAATCTTAGTGGACGTGTTAAAAAAACAAAAAACAAATATGAATTGAGTATGCCTTAAAGTATGAAAGTAAAATGATCACAATAATTGAACACACACACACACACACACACACACACACACACACACACACACACACACACACACACACACTTTTTTTTCTTCTTTTTTTTTTACTGAACAATTGGACATAATAGGATGGCACATTTTTTTCCCATTAAAATTTGCTTCGAATCGAATCGACAAACCTCTCTCTCTCTCTCTCTCTCTCTCTCTCTCTCTCTCTCTCTCTCTCTCTCTCTCTCTCTCTCTCTCTCTCTCTCTCCTCTTCGCTTATAAGCGAACGGATTATAAATGGCTTTTAAATGAGAAAAAAGCCGAAGATAAAACGCGCACGCTAGATTCACTAGACGCAAATATAAACGATTCCAAGACATTTTGGAGAACTATAAAATCAAGAGTTTTCACTAAAATTCCAGACACTTCTATCACAATAGATGAATGGTATGATCACTTCTATAAGGTTTTCAATGATAATTCTATCCAAGATGAAATATTACAGAGAAATAACATTCAGGAAGATGTGTGTTTCGAGAGTCAGTGGTTTGCTAATAATAGAATTATAGAGAACACCACTTTAAATTCAGAAATAACAGTATCAGAGATTAAAGACGCAATCAGAGCTTTAAAGAATGGAAAAGCGGCCGGACCAGATGGATTTAGTGGCGAGTTTTATAAACACGCTCCTCCTTTAATTATTTCATTCATCACCAAATTTTTCAACAAATTGCATGATTCTGGGACTTTTCCACTTATCTGGTCCGAATCAGTTATACACCCGATACACAAAAAAGGCGATATTAATTCGCCTGACAACTACAGAGGTATTTCATTGCTAAACATTTGCGGCAAACTGTATGCTTATATCATAAATAAACGCTTGACACAATGGGTGGAAGAAAATAATATGTTAAACGAATCACAAGGCGGATTCAGAAAGGGCTATAGTACAGTTGATCACATATTTACTTTAATAAGTCTGGTGCAAAAACAGTTGTCTTCTGGAAAGAAACTTTATGCTGCGTTTATTGATTTAAAAAAAGCCTTTGACTTAGTAAATCGAAATCATTTGTGGTTAATTCTTCGTAAAAATGGTATTCATGGCAAAATGTATCGAGCTATTAGAAGTATATATCAAGTTGTGAAAGCTAGAGTCCGAGCAAATAATGATCTTACTGAAACTCAACCTGCCACGAGCAAACGAAACTGAAGATTGGGAGAAACTGGATGCAAAAATCGTCCAAAGACTCGATGCACTGATAGGGAAAAGCACCCTGGAACACAAACTAGCCACATATGGGGACATTGTGTATGCCACATGTAGAGACGCCTATGGAGCAAAACTACCCAAAGAGAAAACACCTCCAAAGAAATCCAGACGCCAAGAAAAGATGGACAAGATCAGGGTCCAAAAGAAAAACCTCAAGATGCAAATGAAGACCGCACTGCCAGCTGAAAAACAAGGCTTGGAAAAACTGTGGAAAGACCTGAAAGAAAAACACAGTGCCCTCAGCAAAGCGGAATCTGCGAGGAAGAGGAAGAGCAAAAAGAAGAAGACACAAGAGCGCTTCTTCAGAGACCCCTTCCAGTTTGTCAGAACACTGTTTGAGCAGCCAAAATCTGGGACCCTAAGTGTGGACAAAGGAGTTCTTGAGCAGCATCTGAGGAAAACATACTCTGACCCACAGAGCAAAGCACCACTCGACATTCAAGGTCTGGTGTGGCCAACCAACCCTGAGGAACAGTTCAATGGCAAGCCTCCAACGTTGGCGGAAATCAAGAAGGTGGTCGACAAAGCCAGAGCCAAATCATCACCAGGGCCAAACGGAATACCTTACCAGCTTTACAAGAAATGTCCCAAGGTGCTGGAGTGGCTCCACAGGCTGCTGCGATCGGCTTGGAGAAACCAGAAGATCAGCGGCCAGTGGATGACGGCAGATGGTGTGTACATCCCCAAAGAGCAAAACTCAAGTGACATTAGCCAGTTCAGGCCAATATCACTACTGAACGTCGAAGGGAAAATCTTCTTCTCTGTCATGGCAGCAAGGCTGACCAAGTACCTGATGGAAAACAAGTACTTGGATGTGTCAGTCCAGAAAGGTGGCATCCCAGGCGTGGCGGGCTGTGTAGAACACGCCACAATGATCTGGGACGCAATCCAAAAAGCAAAAACAGAAAAGAGAGACCTGGACGTAGTGTGGCTTGATCTGGCAAACGCATATGGATCTGTGCCCCATGAGATGATACAGTTGGCTCTTGAGATGTACCATGTGCCAAAGAACATCCGCGACATGCTCAAGAAGTACTTCAATGGCTTCTCAATGCGGTTCTCTACCAAGGAGTACACAACAGACTGGATCAACTTGGAAGTGGGTATTGCAATGGGCTGTGCAATTTCCCCAATACTGTTCGTGCTGGCAATGGAACTCATCTTGAAAGCAGCAACAAACAACGCGAGACAAACAGACCTTGGCGATGGATACAAGATGCCTCCTCTCAAGGCCTTCATGGATGACACTACAGTGATTTCATCCAGAGAAGACGAGACACGTCATGTGCTGGAGAGGCTGGACGACATAGTTGCCTCATCCAGAATGAAGTTCAAGCCAAAGAAATCACGGAGTCTCTCATTGAGGAAAGGAAAAGTGGCCGGATCTGTGGTCTTCAGTGTTGCCAACCAGGCCATTCCAACAGTCACAGAAGAACCAGTCAAGAGCCTTGGAAGATGGTATGATGATACGCTGAAAGACACACAAAGAGCAAAAGAAACCAAGCAGATGGCGGAGGAAGGCTTGGAGACCATTGACCAGTGTGGGCTCCCTGGCAAATACAAGGTCTGGTGTCTGCAGTTCATGCCAAAGCTGCTATGGCCTCTGATGATATACGACATCTGCACCAGCATAGTGGAGGCAATGGAAGCCAAAATCAACAAGTTCACAAGGAAATGGCTTGGTGTCCCACCCTGTCTGACTGACATAGCGCTGTACTGTCGCCAAGCAAAGCTGAAACTACCCCTGAAATCCATCCTGGAGGAATACAAAGCAGGGAAGATCAGACTTCAAAGCATGCTGGAGGACTCAGGAGACAAGGTGGTAGAAGCAATTAAGCCCCAGCTGAAGACAGGCAGAAAATGGAAAGTTCAAGAGGCGATGGATTCTGCAAAAGAAAGTCTCAAGATCAGAGAAATAACAGGACACACACAGACCAACAGACAGGGACTGGGGGTGACCAAAACTGAATGGTGGTCAAAGGCCAAAGGAAAAGCCAAAAGAGACATGATGATTCAGGAGATGAGAACAGAAGAAGACCAAAAAAGACTCCAAAAAGCAGTCCAGCAGAGCCAGCAAGGGCAATGGACAACGTGGGAGAATGCACTCCAAAGAAGTCTCACTTGGAATGACATTTGGCACATGGCCCCTCTCAGGATCAGCTTCATTCTCAGATCTGCATATGACCTTCTGCCCTCAAATGCAAACCTGGTGAAGTGGGGGAAAACAGACGATCCTGCATGCCCCCTCTGCCATGAAAAACAAACAGTGGAGCATGTCCTAAGCTCATGTAAAGTAGCCCTGGCTCAAGGAAGGTACACATGGAGGCACAACCAAGTGCTCAAAGAAATTGTACAAGTAGTCTGGGCTAGTACCAACACCACAAAAGGGAAAATCAGGACTCCAAAAGCACCCGCAACATTCTTCACGGCAGGAGGCAGCAAATCATGGCCAAGAACAACAGTGCCACTCGAAACATGCAGGCAGAGTCTGCTGGACGGGGCAGATGACTGGGAGTGCACTGCAGACCTCCCAGAATGGAAGAGTCACCCAGAGATCATCAGCAAGAGTGGCATGAGACCAGACATAGTAGTCCACTCTAAGTCAACCAAGCAGCTGATCATGATCGAGCTCACGGTGCCATATGAGAACAGAATGGAGGCAGCTCAAATCTACAAGACTGAAAAGTATGCTGATCTGGCAAACAGCCTGAGGAGAGAAGGCTATCAGGTCAAAGTCCTCACTGCAGAAATTGGAGCTAGGGGGTTTGTAGGAACGTCTGCATACAGCCTCATGAAACAGCTCTCAGTTGCAGGGAAGGAAAAACCAGAGCCCTGAAAGCAATGGCAGAAGCGGCAGAGAGGTGTTCAAGCTGGATCTGGTCAAGGAGGAACAAAAGTGAACTTCATAAGGCTTAATTTCCCTACAAATATCAGGTGTCCCTGTGGCTCTGTGGTTAAAGCGCGAGTCATAAAGTGGAAAATGAGCATGTCCAGAGGGTCATGGGTTCGAATCCCAGCCATGGCTCGTCCCAAGATGGGAAAAAAAGGGGCAGCAGAGGGACATCCGGAGTCATGAACCGGGTGTGGCCCAACCCCCCTAGAGTGTCAGGAGATAAGGGCCGAAACACTTGCTTGAAGGGGGCTTCTCTTCTGAGGACTCTCTGCTGCCACGCTCTCCACGAGTTTCTTTCTACTGAAGCTTTTATGTGCCCCCGTGGGTTAAAACAGGGGGACAACTGCAGCCCTATTCTCTTTTCTCTGTTCATTAATGAACTTGCTAATGACATTGTGACACATGGTAAACACGGAATAAGCTTATCACCTGACTTGTTACAGATTCTTATCATGTTATTTGCCGATGACGTCGTTCTTCTTTCCCACACCATAGTGGGTCTTCAGCACCAGCTGAACGTATTAAGTAGCACTGTTGACAGACTCCAGCTAACTGTCAATGAAGAAAAATCTAAAATAGTAATATTTAGAAAAGGAGGTCATATCGCTTGTCGAAAAAAATGGTTCTATAAAGGTGTCCAGCTAGAAGTTGTAAATTAATATAAATACCTCGGAGTGATAGTATCTACAGGTTTAACTTTTTCATACTCACTGGAGGATATGGCTCTGAAAGCGAAGAGGTGTGTTTTTAGTGTTTTGAAATTTCTATGGTCACTTGGAGAAAATAATCCCAAACTTTTCTTTAAAATTTTTGATTGCCAAATTCAGCCTATCTTAACATATGGATCTGAGGTGTGGGGCCTGACAGCAGATCATACAGTTATTGAAAGAGTTCATCTACTAGCCATTAAACGTCTGTTGAATGTGAGTATAAAAACACCAAGCGCACTTGTGTACTGTGAATCTGGGAGATACCCACTTTATATTCAGACATCTATAAAATGTATCAAGTATTGGTTAAAACTAATCCGTATGGACGAAAGCTGTATTCCAAAGAAATCTTACAAAATGCTTTATGCTCTGTTTTGCAACGGTAAGAACTGGGTAGCCAACGTATGCTTTACTTTGTTTAGATACGGCTTTGGTTTCGTTTGGGAGAACCAAGGAGTTGAAAATGTTAAATATTTTGTGTCCATCTTTAAGCAAAGACTATTTGATTGCCATTTACAGGATATTGATTCTAAAATTATGGCAAAAGAAAGATTCAGATTCTATTCTTCGTTCAGGCAATTATGTGATGTCCCGACATATCTATTCACGGTTAAAAACCCTGCTCTCAGAAAACATTTGTCAAGAGTCAGACTCGGTGTCTCACAGTTGAAACCCCACCGATATAGATATTCTAAAAGGAAAAAAAAAACTAGCTGTCCTTTTTGTCCTAATTCTGAAGAATCAGAATTACATTTTATATTGGGTTGTACTTACTATAAAGCTATCCGAGAAATGTATATCCCACCCAAATATTGTTCCCACCCAAATGCGTTTAAATTAAGCCTTTTGCTTTCTGATACAAGAATGTGTATGCCTCTTGCCCTGTATCTGTCTAAAGCATTTACTTTCAGAAATCAATGTATATATGATGTTTAATGATCAATTTTTGCAGACTTATGAACATGCTAGTTTTTGTCATGCTTCAACCCCCACCCCATCCCACCCGATCCCTACCCAACCCCTCGACCTGTCCTATCCCTTCCCCCTCTTTTCGCGATTAAAGACGGTACCAATTAACTTTATTCATCATATGTACAATATTACGATATGATTTCCCTTTGTTACCCCCTCCCCCCCCCCCCCCCACCCTTGACATGGGCAGATGGCCTAGCTCAAATAAAACTTTGTCTTGTCTTGTCTTGTCTTGTCTCTCTCTCTCTCTCTCTCTCTCTCTCTCTCTCTCTCTCTCTCTCTCTCTCTCTCTCTCTCTCTACCAGTTTGTTTGGTTTTTCTTGTTTTTTTTTGTTATTGTTTTTTTGTTGTTGTTGTTGTTGTTGTTTTCATCATTTATTTTACTCTTTTTTTTGTACGTGTCCTTTCTTCCTCTTTCTTTTTGTTTTGCCTTTTACTTGTACACTCAGGACATAAAATGACCACAAACCAGAACTCATGGCCATCGAGAGATGGACTGAGAATTTGTGATTTAAATATCAATAGTGCAGTCAGTAAGATCTCTGATATCTCGACCCTGATATCGAACCACCAAAAGCCATTCCATGTTCTGGGTCTCTCCGAATCAAGACTAAATACCTACATCAGTGATAAAGATGTATCAGTCCCAGATTATAATATCGTTCGAAAAGATCCTACTAAAGACAAAGAGACAGGTCTTTTAGTGTATGTCAGTGAATCTCTCAACTTCAAGAGACTTTCCCACCTAGAACAGCATGACGTAGAAGCAGTGTGGATACAAATCACACTGAACAAATCACGATCCATTTTAATCGGGTTTTGCTATCGGAACCCAGCAGAAAGAGTCAGCTGGGCTGATAAATTTGTTACTAGGATGGACGCAGTTTCCTTAGAATGTAAAGAGATTGTTTTACTCGGTGACTTCAATGTAGATCTTTTGAAATCAAACAGCCAATGGAGCCAAACGATAAGTGTGTTGAATTTACATCAGATTATCAAAACACCACCAGAGTCACACAACTTCAAAGACAATCATTGACCATATCTATGTCTCAAATGAAAATAACATACTAGAAGCTTGTGTACCAGTCTTCTCTTCTAGTGATCATTACCCAGTGTGTGTTACATGGTCTAAACAAGGAGTGAAAATCCCAAAACCAGGCCACAAAACCACAACCTATCGTTGCTTCTCAAAATTTAACGAACAAATTTTTTTGCTTGATTTAATGAACTCAGAACTTGTCTTGTCTTGCCTTGTCTTGTCTCTCTCTCCGCCAATAAACGTGGACAAACAAATCACAAGGCAAAACACGACGCGTTTTGACCTCTTAGGTCTTCTTCAGTCAAGGTAAACAGCACTCAGGACAACGAAAATGAGGAACGAGCAATCACTTATCTTTGTCACATTTGGCACAAGATAGGCGTTGAGTGGCGTTGTCCATTCTTTATTTTCGTCGCCATGAGTGTTGTTTATCTTGCCTGAAGAAGACCTAAGACGTCGACACTTGTCGTATTTTATCTTGTGATTCGTTTGTTCACGTTGTTTGGCGGGGTTCTTATAAACACTTTTTAATATTTGTTTAGATTTCTGCCTACAGTCGTCTCACTTTGCAGCTTAGATATTTTTCGAAGCCAAGATGGAAGTAATAGTCTAAGGTGAACTACTTCGACGGGACTTTTGATTTTAAAACGACAATCCTTAAAGCAGAAATATTTGTCTCTCCACCAATAATGTTTTGACATATTGCAATTTGTCATTAACCTTTGGTCCCGTGCATCCCTTTGGGTCATAAGCAACATAAATACCAGCTATCTAAAACGTGTAGGTGGTCGGGCGGTGAGGGTGGGAGTTAAGCTGGATTTGAATAGTGGTACGCATTTGATATTCATGTTCGTTTCATTTTCCTCCCTTGCTGACAACAGGAAGTGTACCCATATTAAAAATTAATGCTTATATGTCTCTACAACTTACAGACAATTCCAAAGGCTGTTTGAATGCGTGTATCTGGAGGGCAGAGGATTCGATGGGAATAGTAGGTGGGGGTGGGGAGGGGGAATAGTGGGTGGGGGTGGGGAGGGGGAATAGTGGGTGGGGGTGGGGAGAAGAAAGTAGGGAAATAGGGACACGCGAGTGAATAAGTGTGTGTGTGTGTGTGTGTGTGTGTGTGTGTGTGTGTGTGTGTGTGTGTGTGTGTGTGTGTGTGTGTGTGTGATATCACCATTTCAGAAGTATTCGAAGCCACCGTCTAACTGTATTACTTTATTTTCTTTTTGTCCTGTTTGAATTCTTTAAGTGCTTGGTTTTTACTCTTTATTATTCTTGTGAAATCTCTTATTGTGAAATCTCGACACAGACTATTGTAGTGACACCAGGTCTCCTTGTCTTTAAGTTGTCTTTATTTCAAATCTTGTTTAGATGGAAAGAACAAACCATGCATTTATTACGAATATTACGAACGTAAAAAAGAGCCAACCATTGCATTGTACTTTTGGGGGCAAGTGAAGTTAATCAAGTAATTTTTTTTTTTTTATGGAATAATCTATTGAACTGAAAACAATCCAGAACTTATCCCACTAAAGATCTTATCAAGATGATACAATAATAGTTTTCCTATGAACAAAGGCGGAGAAATCTGTTTCCATTCCTGCAATAATTGTAGTTACGGTTGCTTGTGTCGGAAAACAAACGATTTCAAGATAAAAGAGGTAGTATTGGATCCAAACCTCGAAAACAACAATTTTATCAATGCGCCAATTACTCTACCACAGCTTATTGATGGAATGATAATTCTTGACAATTTGAAAAATATCCAGTTGGATTACAAGGCATTAAAACATTCTATGAAACAATTTTCTTGATAATGGGTCAGATTATTACACAAATTTAAAAAACGCATTGAAGGGCTGCTCTAACTCATTTGGAAACTATCCATCGAATTACTTTCAGTAAAGCATGGCAAATTTCACCGAGATATTTCTCCTCAGAGACCAGCCATTGATACTTATCACGTCAGTAAAGATATCGGAAAAATCTGAAGTGAGCCACTTTTTTCTGAAAATACCTATATCATACCATTAAATCAAGCTGAATTAAGACAGGATCAATCTACCATAGATAATCTAATCGCACTAACAACACTGATGCCATGTCAGTTCGCTAATACTAATTCTAAAAAAAAAAAACTGTAAGGACGTTTCTTTGACGTCAAGAAGGTCCACGGCCTAGTTTGACATTCTAGACTTCTTCATGCACCGACGAAATTGACGTCAAGAAAGCTTGCGACGAGTTGACATTCTAGATCTCATTACAAACTGAAGAAAAATCACAAAGAGGCTAGTATGTTAAATGAAAGTGTGAATATGCATCTGCGAAGTGTAGAGTAGCAGCATGTGCTGTGTATAATAATACCAACACACAAATTGAGAGTGAAACCAGAGATCTATTTTACAAATTGAATCTTTAAATTGCTCTCTTGCAGCCCTGATATGGCCCTTTACGGTCGACTGGGATGTAAGCAACATTACCTTACCTTACCTCCAGGTGTCCATTAACCGTATGGTATTTACGGGGTGTATGATCAGGAGGTTAAACACTATCGAACTGTGTGCAGTCTGGCCTTAGGGCGACACCTGCCCGACAGACTTCATATGTTTGGGCATCCAAAATATGTATAGACATCATAGCTCTTCCCTGATATCTGGCTCTGTCAAAGTGACCACCTATGATTCCGCAACGCTAAGAAGTTCTTTTATGGATTCTCAGAAAGGTTGTCTTGTTTGCACCGAGTGGATCAACAGGTGCAGGCTTTGGGACGTAAAATCGGTTCCCCCAAAAACAACAGCTGGCGTAGCAAGAGAGATGGGAGAAGAAGGCAATTAGATAACAAATGCTGAAAGACAAAAATAAAAAAATAAAAAGCTCAAGGACTTGTACTTGGAACTTGACGTCAAGAAAGCTTGCGACGAGTTGGCATTCTAGATCTCATTACAAACTGAAGAAAAATCACAAAGAGGCTAGTATGTTAAATGGAAGTGTGAATATGCATCTGCGAAGTGTAGAGTAGCAGCTTGTACTGTGTATAATCATACCTACTGCAGCGCTTAAAGCAAAATCCCAACTATAAAGTGTACGCCTGTACAATAGATTTGAGCCTATTTTGAAAAGACCCTGGATGAAAAATGTGAAAATGTTTTCAATATTCATATTTTTCGTGATCTCGCGCTTTTTGGTATAGATTGATGCAAAAAAGATATTTGACTTGATAATAATACTTGCTGAAGACATATTTACAAATATAAAATGGTGAATTGTTTTTCAACTATGTGTATTTTTCAGAACCCGTTGTATAACTGGTATAAACTGGAACTACACAATGCAAAAATTAACATTCCTGTGTTCAATTTTAGTACTGGATATAAGTCTTATCAGCCAATGCTTTTTGGCACTGGATGAATGCATAATGTGTTTTGTTTATTTGAATATGTGGATTGTTAAAGTGATGATGCAATATTTGTGGCTACCGTATCATTATCTTTTGTTTGTTTACATTTCTTTTTTGTTTGTTTTCTACTATTATGAATTTCGTTTTCTTTTATTTGTATGTTTAGTTTGTACGGGTGAGTTTCTTCCCTTTGTTTTTGTATCGACCACACACACACACACACACACACACACACACACACACACACACACACACATACACGCATACACACACACACACACACACACACACACACACACACACACACACACACACACACGCACGCACGCACGCACGCACACGCACACACACACACACACACACACCACACACCACACATACACACGTGTGTGTCATTTACTAGTTTATGTTTTTGGTATTTTGTGTCTACTGACTGACTGAAACCATTCATTGTCCAGATTAACAATAGGTTAAACTGACATTTGAAACAAAATAAATAACACAAATTCAGAAGAAAAGTAAGTTTAAAATAGATAGGTTTAAAAACAAAAGACACTGTCAGTTCATTATTTCAGAGATGAGAAAATTGTAAAGAAAATATATAGAAGAGAGACACTGGGTTCTGGTAGTCAGCCCTCGAAATCATTTACGATACTTTAATAGAATTGAAAGGCGATTAAAGTCCAGTGAACATATGAATTTCACTCTCTTCCTCTCTCTCATACCCCTACTTACCACATCCCGAGAACCCTTATTATACCTTGTTATATCCATAAGATAATAAAGAATTATCAGTATTATCTCTCTCTCTCTCTCTCTCTCTCTCTCTCTCTCTCTCTCTCTCTGGGCAAGTACTCAGGAAACACACACACACACACACACACACACACACACACACACACACAACACATATATATATATATACACACACTCACACACACACGCACGCACGCACGCACACACGCGCGCGCGCGCGCGCACACACACACACACACACACACACACACACACACACACACACACACACACACACACACACATACGTGGACGCAAAAGTACATGCGCATATATGTGCTCTCTCTCTCTCTCTCTCTCTTCTCTCACACACACACACACACACACACACACACACACACACACACACACACACACACACATTTCAAAGACAATTTCACAATGGATTAGACCGACGCATTACATTTATAAAGCTCTGAAAGACAGTGCCTTGCTCTACTTGTAAATCTGACGTAATGCCATAATGAAATTATAGTTATAACCCACAATTATACTGACACATTCGCATCCTCCTTCCTTCTCCCTTCTCTCTTACATCCATTTACGAGTAGCATAATACATTATTTAGTTGTTGTTGTTTTTTCAAACTCAAACGCAACTGACAAGAATGGTTTAAGATGCCTTAAAATCATCAATTTGTTTTTAAACTTCCAATTGGATGATTTTTAATTGAGCAAATGACCCGATAGTTGTCTGAAAATATAAGATCCTTAACGGAAATACATGACGCAGTTTTGGGAAATTCAATTATTCATTATTAAGTGATTCAAAGTATGTTGCTTAAATTATTAAGGAGATCAAAGATACAATTAAGGAATACGCTTTGCCATAGGATGAAAATATCAAACATGATCGAACATGACAGGATCCTCTGAAAGATACAGCATCACATTATCTATTTGTTGATGACCTATTAGTTAAGATAATATACAAAACTATAACTTACTCTGCCTAAAAAAAAAAAGAGAAAAAAAGCTTATGAAAATAAACGTGTTGGAGAGAAAACTTCAAACCCTCTAGAGGATAGTAAAGAACTTTTTTTTTTTTAAACGACAACTTGCAAGTCATCAGAGAAAATTAATTAGAAGGTTCGCTGTTAAGATTCAGATTTTTGTGGATCGGAAAAAAATCATGAATTCTTTTTTTTTTTTTTATCAGAACGGCGTAATCATATACATAAAGACATTAACACGCAGATAGACATGGAAATGTTTGAAGAAGACAAAAGATATTATACAAGTAAATAACGTTCATCGACGGTTTTATGCGCAAAAAAAAGGACAATTGGAAGAGTGCAACATTAATGGGGTACTTGCAGAGTTTTCAAAACTAACTCGAAAAGTTAAAAAGACATTGAAAGGGTAAATAGCTTTAGCGCCAGCAATGGTATTGCCAAAGATCTGAAAAAAAAAGAAACAATAAAACTCCTGGGAAAAAAGTGGATTTACCTGTCATTTTCTTCTGGAAAAAAAAAAAGGAAGTCTTCGTGGCTAAGTCACTTAATGCAGACCTCAAAAGGAAAGAACTGCCCATATTTAAGAAAAAAAAGAATAATAAACTATATCTGCAAAAGCAATAAATCTAAAGCATATCTCGGAATATTGGTCTATAACTCCAACAAAGTTTGCGTATAGAATGGGGCCAGCATTAATAATAGCAGTTAGAATAAAAGTGGTATTACCAAGTCTAACTACCAAGGACCAAACAGGAGTTAAATCCGGGAGAGACACTGATAACAATTTTAGACTCACATACGACTTGATACACTGTTGTAACAAGGAAAGTCTGGCAGAGGTCCTGTTGTTTGCAGATTTTGAAAAACAAAAAGGAAATAGTTGATTGCAACTTTATCTTAAAAGCACATAGGGCTTTTGGGTTTGGGAATGTTACGTCAACTGGATAGGAATTATTTTATACAAACATTAGAGTAAGTGTACTAGTGACCAGAGAAGAGTCTTCATGGTTTGAAAATAGCCGATGAAGCAGATAGGGTGATCCGATCTAGTTATAGATATTTTGCGTCATTTGACGTTGATTATTTATTTTCAATTATGGCTGTACATATGGCTATAGAGACAGCCACAGCTGTTTAAAGCTAATAATTGCTATTATATGCTACACAGTTTCACGCGTGGTTTTCATCATGAATTAAGTTCAGTTAAGTTCAGTGGTTTTATTTAACGTCTTTTCATTGCGAGATGATATTAGACATACAAATTAATAATCATGATTGGAACAAAAAAAAAAAAAACTACATACGCAGCTTATCTAGAATTGAATTGAAATCAACAATATTTTCAACAAATCTATCAGATGTCACTCCGTTAAAGCTAGTATCCTAACAGCTATAAAGTTGCCCATAATAATCCACTTTCTCTTTGTAAAATTAGTATGTTTTAACCAATTTGTGTCACCTTCTTTACAACCATCAAGATTACACTTGAATTAAGTGTTGATTGAAATAGGTATGTAAATGAAGGGAAGTAACCGATACAGTTTAACTCTCCGTCATCATATGAATACACCGCGAGGCTGAGACAGAGTCTAACAGAATTAACGACACACTCTGTGAAGTCGAAATACAAACATTTTCTCAACGTTCATACTTTTCTTTTCTCTCAGTCTGTAAGCATCTCCAGACAATACCAATCTACTGGTTTTTCACAAGTCAATCAATCTTGAAGAAAATGGGCACGGACATGAAAAGAGAAAGTTCACCCGCATTTTATACCTTTCACGCCATTGTTCATTGTGCAGGTGAGAACAATAATGCTTCTGTTTTCAAATCTCTCTCTCTCTCTCTCTCTCTCTCTCTCTCTCTCTTCTCTCTCTCTCTCTCTTGTGTATGTGTGTGTGTGTGTGTGTGTGTGTAAGTGTGAGTGTGTGTGTGTGTGTGTGTGTGTGTGTGTGCGTGCGTGTGTGTGTGTGTGTGTGTGTGTGTGTGTGTGTGTGTGTGTGTGTGTGTGTGTGAATTTGCAAATGTTTTTGGATGTAAATATGCACATTGGTAATCGTATGAATCTGCATGCTGTGTGTGAGCGTGGAAGTGTGCGTGCTCTCTCTCTCTCTCTCTCTCTCTCTCTCCTTCTCTCTCTCTGCATCTGTGTGTGTGTGTGTGTGTGTGTGTGTGTGTTGTGTGTGTGTGTGTGTGTGTGGGGTGTGTGTGTGTGGCGCGCGCGCGCGCGCGCGCGCGTGTGTGCGTTCGTTCGTTCTTTAGTTTTACGTCTGTTCACCCTTAAGTGATATTAGACGGGAAAGGAGGGGGGGGGGGGGGGGGGGGGGGGGAATAGGAGAAATAAAGGTATGAAAGAAGAGATTGTTTATGCATGCGTTGATATTGTTTAGAGAGTGTGTGGTAGTAAAGATTATGTGTTTTTCCTACATACCTACACCTACAATTCTATATAATGAGCAAGCTTTATATGGGGTATGAATTGTTGAAAATGACAGAATTAGTAGAAAGGAAGTGAGGTTTACCATCTATATCAAACGCGACTTAACAATTAACAGAAGATTAGTATAACAACAATTGAATCGAACAATAAATTAACTATTCAAAGGAAAAGACCAATAGGACTAAGGTGTAAAACTTCTGAAAAACATTTAAGAAGATGGAAGTCATTTAACACTTCCTGAACAGTTAATGGTATTTGACGAGTCAGTAAATCCCCTGTAGTTTTCGTCATTAATTCTTTGATACTAGGACAGTGTAAAATCAGATGGCTAATGGAAATTTGATTTCCACATACACATTTAATATCTTTAGAAAATTTTGTTTTAAAGGCATTTAAACGAATTTTGAACATCAGAGAACTAATATGCCTTGAACTTGTATCAGATATGTGATTTAAAATTAATTTGGAATTTATTGTGCTGACGCTTTTTATACAGTTGTGTGAATATTGGCTATCTGATGTCTTCAGCATGTTATCAAACTTATCTCTCGCTAGTTTTTCAATGTGATTATAATACTCGTGCAGATCTAGATTTATGTTAATTAGAATTGCCCCTTCAGTATTACGTCCTGCATTTTTAGCTGCTCTGTCAACCAGTTCATTGGCATATATTCCGCAATGGGAAGGAACCCAGTAAAAAGTCACACTAAGGTCTTTAAATGCCAATTGATGAATTACTTGTCTGATTTCTAGTATCATTTCAAGACGTTTTTTGGCATTTTGATGTTTGATTGCTTGTAATGCCGATTTAGAATCTACACAGAGTAAAATTTTACAACTATTCATAGGTAACTCCTCAATATGCTGTAAAGCCATTAAAATAGCTAACAACTCTGCAGTAAAAACTGAATAGTGATTACCTATATGATATTGTTTGACTGTTTTCATAGTAGGAATTACAAATGCTGAACCTGCATTGCCATTAAGTACAGATCCATCTGTGAATATTTTAATGTAATCACTATAGTAATTTTCCATGTGATCATTAACTAAATTTTTCAGAACGTTTGGAGATTGACTTTTGCTCAATTCTGTATGATCAATATCAAAAGTAGGTTTAATTTGTTCCCA
>CM065715.1:90896852-90921852 GCA_033310375.1 Conus canariensis
TATGTCAATTTAGACCGTACTAAAGATAGAGAGAGAGAGAGAGAGAGAGAGAGAGAGAGAGAGAGAGAGAGAGAGAGAGAGAAATGTAAAGGGGTATGATAATTTTGACCCCATGATTGACAATGTGATTTTAAGAACGTTTAATCTTGTTCTATCTATCAAATTTTCAATATTTTCCAGTTCAGCTTAGCAGTTAAAATATTCTCCGAAATTTAATCTGTTCTTATATTGTAAAATATGACCATCTAGCACAAGGTAAGGTAGCATCTCTGGATTCTCACCATTGTTAAACAACAGAAGACGCGGGTTTTTTTTTCTTTTTCAGATAGTTCTAATCCAGTATTCTTCATGTATGCAGATCATTTATCCAATTCCTTTTGGTACAACTTTTTTTTTTTTACAACGGTTATTGTTCTTTTATTGGAATGCTTCCGTATTGTAGAGTTAATCCAAATTGCAATGTCATCTGCACATTGTACTACATGCGTTGCTTTTGACATTGATTAGGGAAGATCATGAATTAGGATAGTGAACAGCATGGGAGCCATAACTGATCCCTGAGCAATGCTTACATTTATATTCCTAAAGGATGAATAAGTTCTTCCAATCCTTATACATACGTTTCTTTCTGTTACGAAGCTTCTAATGTATTCAAACATTCTCGTGGAAATACTGACATGTTTTAATTTGAAAAGTAACCTTACGTGCCATACACAGTCATAGGCTTTTGTAACATAAAAAAGTATAGCCAAAGTACTCTCTCTGCGTGAGCATTGTTTCTTAATGTGACTTGTCAGCTTTACTAAATGATCGGTGTACAACGCCCTTTTCAAAAGCCCGCTTGCTGAACAGAAATTATGCCCCTTTTTCACAATAAAAATTATGATAATCGTTTTTGAACAATCTTCTCTAAACGTTTACCAACATGACATGTTGGAGATATGGGTCACTAGCTATGCACGTGGGTCTTGAGATATGGGTCACTAGCTATGCACGCGGGTCTTGAGATATGGGTCACTAGCTATGCACGCGGGGTCTTGAGATATGGGTCACTAGCTATGCACGCGGGTTCTTGAGATATGGGTCACTAGCTATGCACGCGGGGTCTTGAGATATGGGTCACTAGCTATGCACGCGGGGGTCTTGAGATATGGGTCACTAGCTATGCACGCGGGGTCTTGAGATATGGGTCACTAGCTATGCACGCGGGGTCTTGAGATATGGGTCACTAGCTATGCACGCGGGGTCTTGAGATATGGGTCACTAGCTATGCACGCGGGGTCTTGAGATATGGGTCAATAGCTATGCACGCGGGGTCTTGAGATATGGGTCACTAGCTATGCACGCGGGTTCTTGAGATATGGGTCACTAGCTATGCACGCGGGTTCTTGAGATATGGGTCACTAGCTATGCGCGCGGGGTCTTGAGATATGGGTCACTAGCTATGCACGTGGGGTCTTGAGATATGGGTCACTAGCTATGCACGCGGGGTCTTGAGATATGGGTCACTAGCTATGCACGCGGGTCTTGGTTTACTTTCCTCGAGTACTGGGACAACTACCGAACTTTCCCAGATTCTAAGAATAGTATCATTAATCCAACATTTTTGGAATAATGAACGGAGTAATACTTTCCATGAAGAAGGTAAGTGACTGATGAGTTTATGGGAAACACCATCAAGTCCCACAGCTGAATCATGTGACAGGATAGAATCTAATGCTTCTGATAATTCAGATGCGAGTAAAGGTGAGTTTTTAAAAATGTTCATTTTCTTGTGGAGGAACCATGAATTCATCTATTTTCTATGATGACGGATTTCTGGCTGAAGATTTTTGGACTGACTACAAGCAGAAAATAAATCACAAAAAGGCTTCAGCTTTATCCAAAGCAGTGGGGAAGCCACTTTGTATCTTTAAAGGAAATGATTGTGATTTATAACAAGTTTTTTCATTTCTTTGACTTTTTTCCAAACCTTAAATAAATCTTTTGATTCTGATATTTCGGTCTCACAAAACTGAATCCAATAATTCTGTTTTTTTTTCTGAGCAATAGTTTTATTACATTTATTCTTCTCTTGTTTCGTGATTGTCAAGTTTTCTTCCGATTCATTTGTTGTCCATGATTTATAGCTTTTTTACTTTGACTGTACATCGAGTCTACATTCTTCTGTCCACCATACGCTGCCTGCGTATTTATCGATCTTCTTGTAATTATACTTAGGGATAGTCTTTTCAGCTGCTACTCATACTATATTGGAGAAATGTGCATGAATTGCATCTAGATCTTCAACCTCCATTGGTGCATTTTGCGACTCAAGATAAGTTTGAAAGGCTTCCCAATTGGCCAATTTGTAGTTAAAAATTGGAATTTTGTGTTTTGTAGTACACAGTTCATCAGATATATATTCATTAAAAAGTATGGTAACGGGAAGCTGATCACTCCCTAGACAATCTTATATTGTGGACCAGTCATAGTTTACTGCTATGTTTGGAGAAACAAGCGATAGATCTATAGCACTAGGCTTGTGTGTAGCAACATCAAGAATTCTCGTAATTCGACCATCGTTTAATACAATTAAATTGGAATCAACAATATTTTCAACAAATCTATTAGATGTCACTTTATTACAACTTGTATCCCAAAACGGCGCATGAGCATTAATGTTGCCTATAATCATTCACTTTCTCTTTGTAAAATCAATATGTTTTAACTAATCTGTGTCATCTTTTTTTTAGGACCATTTGGATAGTATACAGACAGAACATTGTAAACTGATCCTTATTCACTTTAATGGCAGCACCTGTGGCAAATACGCCTAAGTCTATCTACAGTCAATGGTAGCGGGCTTATATTTTGTAAACTCAAGGTCAGGTCTAATGTATATAGCAGTTTGCACCTTTTTATTTACCGCGTTGATGCTGAAAAGAGGAGAATAGTAATAGTTCTTAAGTTTGGGAAGTTTTAATCTTTTCCTTTCCACATTTAATGACTAGAGCGCTGAAACACAATAGCTTTTCTCCAGAACATGACTTCCAAAAGATAACAGGCTAGTGGAAATAGATCTCGCGTTCCACTTAAATACTGTGAAAAGGCTGTTTGGATCTAACTCCATAGTAGACTGTATTTACAGGTATAACTGTAGTTATGCAGATTATAATCGTTCCTGTTGTTTTTGACATTCTTATTGTCATGCACGCATATTTGATCATAAATATAATTGGTAATATCCGTGCGGAAGTAGGCAGGTGGTAATAACCAGGAATGTTAGGCAAATTACTGCTGTTAACATTAAGAAATTGGAATAACAAGACATAAGCATTCCTGGTTGTCAGTACTGATGTTCCAATGCAAAACGTTGTTTTAATACTTGAACATTTTCGTGAGAAACCAAGTAAATAAAAATCAGCTGTAAAAATCAAACCTCAAAAGTGAGTCAAACATTAATTACGGAAGGTGGAAGGGAGGAGAAGAAAACACAGGGTCCAACAGGTGATGACAGCACAGTCAGTAGAGCCATGGGGTCGGGAAAGGTGGAGGATAGAACCCTGGGCTGTGATGGGGAGAAAAGGGGGCCGGACTCCTCCGTGGCTTCTCCCAGAACAGGCAGGGCAACTGCCTCCCAATGGTACTGGGCAGCACGTTCGCTCCTCTGGTTGTTGGATGGATCTCATCCGCAGTCAGGTGCCCGTTGTCTGCAGCATGCAGATTATGGTAGCTAACGAAACTGGTGTTTTTTCTCAGGCATTGAATGGTTCTCTCCTTGTGTCAAGGGTTTTATTTCTCACTGGCGCAGCCTGACTCAAAACTAATCTTGCTGTTGGGCATATTTCTCTGACACTTTTAATGCCTTTGTCAATGTTGATGCTGCATTTTGTTGGTTCTTTTGATTTGACATTTTTTATTCCAGCGTGAAGAACAATACAGTCTGGTTCTGGATACAGATTTTCTTTGGCGTCCCCAAGAACTGTATTGCATTGCTCAAAGTTATGGAGCTTCCGTGTCGCCACCTGCAAACCGTGGGATCGTCCAAGGTGTTTTACGTCCACTTTGTTCATGACAGAGTCATGTAGAATGAGTACTCCTGGGAGATCTTTAGAAGGCTGGATCTTATTGTCATCCCTTGTGTTCAAAGTTGCGTCACGATGTTGAATGACGTTATTCTTAGGAACAATTTGCTTTCTTTTTAAATGTAGGATTTTGTTTGTTTGGTGTGTGTGTGTGTGTGTGTGTGTGTGTGTGTGTGTGTGTGTGTTGTTTTTGGGTGTTTTTTTTTCTTGTTGTTGTGAAGGTGACTTCACGCATTCGGCATAGGTGGAATATTTTGCCGACGGTGAGCAGATGTTGGCATTACCGTGGCCGCCGGTGTAACGTGGTTAAACCACCCCCCTGCCAGTTTAACCCCCGGAGTCAGTATGGCACTGTCTCAGATTAACTCCCGGGAGTTAATCTGGGTCTGCATCAAAGCAGCCCCCCAACAGGTTCAGAACGGCCCCCCCATCTCTTCTTTCTGTTTATTAGGCCTGTTTCAAAATGAACCCCTACCAGCCTCAGAATAACTCCCGGGAGTTGTTTTGAACCTAAAAATGTTGACTCAAAACTAACTCCCGGGAGTTCATATGGGGCAGTGCCAAATCAGCCCCCCAACCCATTGGAGAGTTAAACTGGTGCTGTTCCAAACTAACTCCCGGGAGTTCTTCTGGGCCCAAACTTTTGACATCAAAATGACTCCCTGGGAGTTAAACTACCGCAAGTGGAGAGTCATTCCAGACAGGCCTGGAAAGCCCCCCCCCCCCCCCCCCCCCCCGGGAGTTAGACTGGCGCAGGCCCAGAATAGCGCCCCCCCCCCAACCCCTCCCCTCTGCCTCAATTAATGAAGAAATGGGCAATAAGCGCTCCAGTGGAGAGTTAATATAGCACCGGCCAAGAACAACGCACCAGGAGAGTTAAATTGGACCTGGCCCAGAACAGCCCTCCTTGTGGAGAGACTTTGCTTTAAACAAACATTATTCAACCAGGAACATTGTGCAGCGAACATCAGAACATGGAGCACAACAAGTGAAAGCTTATATGGGGAGTTAATCCGGCACCTGCCCAGAACTGACCTCCTCCCCTCCCCCCTCCGAGAGTTATTAGCCCAAAACAGCCCCCAGTATAAAAAGTTAAACTGGACCTGGCCCAGAACATCCCCTCCACCTCCTCCTGGGGAGTTAATCTAGCACCGGCCCGGAACAGTCCCCGCTAGAGAGTTAAACTGGACCTGCCCCAAAACAGCCCCCTAGAGAGTTAAACTGGACCTGGCCAAAAGCAGCCTCCTTCCTGGGGATTAATCTAGTACTAGCCCAGAACAGCCCCCCCTCCCCCCCCCCCCCTCCCTGAGAGTTAAACTGGACCTGGCCCAGAACAGACTCCTAGAGAGTTAAATTGGATCTGCCCCGAAGCAGCCCCACCGGGGGGGTTAATCTGCCACCGGCCCAGAACAACCCACCAAGAGAGTTAAATTGGACCTAGCCCAGAACAGCCCCCCTTAAGGGGAGACTTTGCTTTAAACAAACATTATTCAATCGAAACATTTTGCAGCGAACATCACAACACGGAGCACAACAAGCGAAAGCTTATGTGGCATCTGCCCAGAACAAAACAAACAGAACAAACAAATTCGAAACTGCCCCCTTCCTAGGGAGCTAATCTGGCACTGGCCCTGAACAGCCTACCCCTCCCCCCCCCCCCTCCCACCCCCCTGGAGAGTTAAACTGGACCTGGTTCGAAACTGCCCCCTTCCTGGGGAGCTAATCTGGCACTGAACAGCCTCCCCCCCCCCCCTCCCGGAAAGTCGGAAAGTTAAACTGGACCTGGTCTAGAACAGCACCCCCTGTAGACCGCTGTTTTATCGCACCCAACCGTTTTGTCACACATGCGACTAAACGGCGGGATAGCGACAAAACAGCGGCTGAAGGTCCACCGTTTTGTCTCTGTGCGACAAAACGGTGGATGTGCGACAAAACAGCGATTTACGGTGTAACAACCCAAAAGTATTCACCATCCAGAAGTGCTCCCGGGGGTACTAAATGGACCCCCTGTTTTCATAAAGTACTCCCGGGAGTCATTCTGGGCCGGTCCCAGAAGTATCGCCCCCCCCCCCCCCCCCCCCCCCCCCCCCCCCGCCCTCGCATATCTCCGTTAAGGTGTTGAGAGTTATTATTTATTAGTCATAAAGTCATACATGCACATTCTATCTGAATCAACATTTAAATATAGTCTGAATCAACTTGAGGGGGAGTACTTCTGGGCCGGTCCCAGAAGTACCCCCCTTGCATATCTCCTTTATTAATGTGTTCAGGGTTGTTATTTACTGGTCATATGCTCACACATGGACATTCTATCTGATTCAACATTGAAAACGAGTCTGAATCAACTTTAGGGGGAGTACTTCTGGGCTGGTCCCAGAAGTACCCCCCTCGCATATCTCCTTTATTAATGTGTTCAGGGTTGTTATTTACTGGTCATAAACTCACACATGGACATTCTATCTGAATCAACATTGAAAACCAGTCTGGATCAACTTTAGGGGGAGTACTTCTGGGCCGGTCCCAGAAGTACCCCCTTGCATATTTCCTTTATCAATGTGTTCAGGGTTGTTTTTTACTGGTTATAAACTCATACATGGACATTCTATCTGAATCAACATTGAAAACGAGTCTGAATCAACTTTAGGGGGAGTACTACTGGGCTGGTCCCAGCAGTGTCCCCCTTGCATATCTCCTTTATCAGTGTGTTCAGGGTTGTTATTTACTGGTTATAAACTCATACATGGACATTCTACCTGAATCAACATTGAAATATAGTCTGAATCAACTTGAGGGGAGTTGTTCTGGGCCAGTCCCAAAAGTACCCCCCTTGCATATTTCCTTTATCAATGAATTCAGGGTTGTTATTTAATGGTCATAAGCTCACACATTGACAGTCTACCTGAATCAACATTGAAAACGAGTCTGAATCAACTTAGGGGGAGTACTTCTGGGCCGGTCCCAGAAGTACCCCCCTCGCATATCTCCTTTATTAATGTGTTCAGGGTTGTTATTTACTGGTCATAAACTCACACATGGACATTCTATCTGAATCAACATGAAAACGAATCTGAACCAACTTTAGGGGGAGTACTTCCGGGCCGGTCCCAGAAGTACCACCCTCGCATATTTCCTTTATTAATGTGTTCAGGGTTGTTATTTACTGGTCACAAACTCACACATGGACAGTCTAACTGAATCAACATTGAAAACCAGTCTGAATTAACTGTAGGGAGAGTACATCCGGGCTGGTCCCAGAAGTACCTCCCTTGCATATCTCCTTTAATGTGTTTAGGGTTGTTATTTACTGGTCATAAACTCACACATTGACATTCTATCTCAATCAACATGAAAGTATAGTCTCAATCTACTTTAGGGAGAGTACTTCCGGGCTGGTCCCAGAAGTACCCCCTTGCAGATCTCTTTTATTGATGTGTTCAGGGTTGTTATTTACTGGCCAAAAACTCATTTTATCTGAATAAACATTAAAAACGAATCTGAATCAACTTTATGGGGAGTACTTCTAGGCCGGTCCCAGAAGTACCCTCCACCCCCCACTCCCCTTGCATATCTCCTTTATTAATGTGTTCAGGGTTGTTTTTTTTACTGGTCATAAGCTCACACATGGACATTGTATCTAAATCAACATTGTCATATAGACTGATTCAACTTTAGGGTGAGAACTTCTGGGCCGGTCACAGAAGTACGCCCCCCCCCCCCCTCCCTTGCATATCTCATTCATTAATGTGTTCAGGTTTGTTACTTACTGGTTAGAAACTCATACATGGACATAAACTCATACATGGACATTCTATCTGAATCAACAATGAAATATTCTCTGAATCAACTTTAGGGGGAGTACATCTGGAGCCGCGCCAAAGTTACTTCCGGGAGTACATTTGGGCTGGCCCCAGACGTACTCCCGGGTCATTCTGGTGCAGGGGGGGGGGGAGGGGGGGGATCGGGGGTCAGTTTGGGACTGGTACCAAAAGTACTCCCCTGTCTAAAGGAATCATCGTTATAAGATAGTTATATAAAACAAACATTTATTTGCAAAGTTGTCAATAGGGGGAGTACTTCCGGGACCAAGAGGAGGTACTGTCCCAGAAGTAGTCCCGGGAGTCATTCTGGCGCGCAGGCCCAGAAGTACTCCCGGGAGTACTTCTGGGCGGGGAGTACTTTTGGGGTGTTACACCGGGTCAAGCTAACACTCCAGGAGGGCTGTTTTGGGGCAGGTCCAGTTTAACTCTCCAGGGGGCTGTTCTGGGCTGGTGCCAGATTGACTCCTCAGGTGGGGGGCTGTTTTGGGGTAGGTCCAGTTTAACTCTCTAGGAGGCTGTTTTGGGCTAGTACCAGATTCACTGCCCAGGAGGGGGGCTGTTCTGGGCCGGGTCCAGATTAACTCTCTAGGGAGCCTGTTCTGGGCTAGTACCAGATTAACTCCCCAGGTGGGGGGCTATTTTTGGCCAGGTCCAGTTTAACTCTCTAGTGGGCTGTTTGGTGCAGGTCCAGTTTAACTCTCGGGGGGGGGGGGGGGCTGTTTTGAGCCGGTGCCAAGGGAGGGGGGGGGGGGAGGGGGGCTGTTCTGAGCCAGATCCAGTTTAACTTTCCAGGGGAAATATTCTAGGCTGTTGCAATATTAACTCCCCAGGAGGAGGTTTGTTCTGGGCCAGGTCCAGTTTTACTCTCCAGGAGGCTGTTCTGGGCTGGTGCCAGATAAACTCTCCAGTAGGGGGGCTGTTCTGGGCCAGGTCCAGTTTAACTCACCAGGGGGGCTGTTCTGGGCTGGTGCCAGATTTACTCTCCAGGATGGGGGTGGGATGTTCTAGATTAGGTTCAGTTTAACGCTCCAGTAGGGCTGTTCTGGTCTAGTGCGAGATTAACTCCCCAAGATGGAGGGCTGTTCTGGGCCTTGTCTAGTTTAACTCTCCAGGGGGCTGTTCCATGACGGTGCCAGATTAACTCCCCTGGAGGGGGGCTGTTCTAGGACAGGTGCAGTTTAACTCTCCAGAGGGGCTGTTCTGGGCTGGTGCCAGATTAACTCCCCAGGAGGGGGGGGAGGCTGTTTTGTGCCAGGCCAGTTCTACTCTCCAGGGAGGCCTGTACCAGGCTGGAGCCAGATTAACTCCCCAGGAGAGGGGGCGGCTGCTCTAGGCAAGGTCCAGTTTAACTCTCTAGGGGGAGGGGGGGGGGGCTGTTTTGGGCCGGTGCCAGATTAACTCCCCAGGAGGGGAAGGGGGCTGTTCTAGGCCTTGTCTAGTTTAACTCTCCGATGGGGGGGGGGGGGGGAGGGCTGTTCCATGACGGTGTCAGATTAACTCACCTGGAGGGGGGCTGTTCTGGGACAGGTGCAGTTTAACTCTCCAGAGGGGCTGTTCTGGGCTGGTGCCAGATTAACTCCCCAGTAGAGGGGGGGGGGGGGGCTGTTTTGTGCCAGGGCCAGTTTAACTCTCCAGGGAGGCCTGTACCAGGCTGGAGCCAGATTAACTCCCCAGGAGAGGGAAGGAGGAGGGGCTGTTCTAGGTCACGTCCAGTTTAACTCTCTGGGGGGGCTTTTCGGGCCAGTGCTAGATTAACTCCCCAGGAGGGGGAGGGGGCTGTTCTGGGCCTTGTCTAGTTTAACTCTGGGGGGGGGGGGGGGGCTGTTCCATGATGGTGCCAGATTAACTCCCCTGGAGGGGGGCTGTTCTTGGACAGGTGCAGATTAACTCTCCAGAGGGGCTGTTCTGGGCTGGTGCCAGATTAACTCCCCAGGAGGGGGGGCCGGGGGGGGCTGTTTTGTGCCGGGGGGGGGGGGGCTGTTTTGTGCCAGGGCCAGTTTAACTCTCCAGGAGAGGGGTGGGGGGCTGCTCTAGGCCAGCTCCAGTTAAACGCTCCAGGGGGCCTGTTTTAGGCCGGTGCCAGATTAACTCCCAAGGAGGGGGAGGAGGCTGTTCTGGGCCTTGTCTAGTTTAACTCTCCAGAGGGGGGGGGGGGGTGCACTGTTCCATGACGATGCCAGATTAACTCCCCTGGAGGGGGGCTGTTCTAGGACAGGTCCAGTTTAACTCTCTAGGGGGACTGTTTTGGGCCAGTGCCAGATTAACTCCCCAGGAGGGGGAGGGGGCTGTTCTGGGCCTTGTCTAGTTTAACTCTCCAGAGGGGGGGGGGGGGCTGTTCCATGACGGTGCCAGATTAACTCCCCTGGAGGGGGGCTGTTCTAGGACAGGTCCAGTTTAACTCTCCAGAGGGGCTGTTCTGGGCTGTTGCCAGATTAACTCCCCAGAAAGGGGGGGGGGGGGGGGGCGGGCGATCCTGTTTTGTGCCAGGGCCAGTTTACCCCCAAGGGAGGCCTGTACCAAGCTGGAGCCAGATTAACTCCCCAGGAGGGGGGGGGGGGGGGCTGTTCTAGGCCAAGTCCAATTTAACTCTCTAGAGAGACTGTTTTGGGCCAGTGCCAGATTAACTCCCCAGGAGGGGGAGGGGGCTGTTCTGGGCCTTGTCTAGTTGAACTCTCCGGGGGGAGGGGGGAGCTGTTCCATGACGGTGCCAGATTAACTCCCCTGGAGGGGCTGTTCTTGGACAGGTGCAGTTTAACTCTCCAGGGGGGCTGTTCTGGGCTGGTGCCAGATTAACTCGCCAGGAGAGGAGGGCGGGGGGGCGGGGGGGGGGGCTGTTTTTTGCCAGGGCCAGTTTAACTGTCCAGGGGGGCCTGTACCAGGCCGGAGCCAGATTAACTTCCCAGGAGAGGGGGGGGGGGGGGGGGCGGCTGCTCTAGGCCAGGTCCAGTTTAACTCTCTAGGGGGGCTGTTTTGGACCAGTGCCAGATTAACTCCCCAGGGGGGGGGGGGGAGGGGGGCTCTTCCATGACGGTGCCAGATTAACTCCCCTGGAGCGGGGGCTGTTCTACTTAACTCCCCAGGAGAGGGGGGGGGGGGGGGCTGTTTCATGCCAGGGCCAGTGGAGGCCTGTACCAGGCTGGAGCCAGATTAACTCCCCAGGAGGGGGGGGGGGGGCTGTTCTAGGCCAGATCCAGTTTATCTCTCTAGGGGGGGGGGGGGGGGGGCTGTTTTGGGCCGGTGCCAGGAGGTGGAGGGGGCTGTTCTGGAACTTGTCTAGTTTAACTCTCCTGGGGGGGGGGGGGGGGCTGTTCCATAACGGTGCCAGTTTAACTCCCCTGGAAGGAGGCTGTTCTAGGACAGGTGTAGTTTAACTCTCCAGAGGGGCTGTTCTGGGCTGGTGCCAGGTTAACTCCCCCAGGAGAGGGGTGGGGGGACGGGGGGGGGGCTGTTTTGTGCCAGGGCCAGTTTAACTCTCCAGGAGGGGGAGGGGGCTGTTCTGGGCTAGTTTAGTTCAACTCTCCAGTGGGTGGCTGTTCCAGTCCGGGCCAGATTAATTCCCCAGATGTCTTAGGGGGCTGTTCTGGGCCAGGTCCAGTTTAACTCCTCAAGGGGAGAGGCTGTTTTGGTCTAATGCCAAATTAGCTCGCTGGGGGGTGGGGTGGGGGGGCTGTTGTAATCCTGTTGGGGGGCTGATTTGGCGCAAACCCAGATTAACTCCTGGGAGTTAATCTGGGACAGTGCGAGACTGACTCCCGGGAGTTAAACTGGGAAGGGGGGCAGTTTCACCACGTTACACCGGCATCAGTCGGGCATCCAGAACTCGTGGTGAAAGGTGAGTTTTTTTCCTAGATGCCGGCTTGTTGCTAGGTTTTCCTTTCGCCGTGCAGATCTTGTCGTCTCCACCAAGTGACTTTCCAGACTGGCTACAGTGGCACTCGGGTTTTGAATTATTTCTTTTAGACGATTTATTTCTTTGAGTGCCTCTGGACAACAGCACCAGAATTAGATGTTGACATTTTCTTAATTTCTGTATTGACCGTGCTGACGGTCGACGGTTTATCATAGGCTGTCCGGTTAATATATAAAAGCTTTTATTTTGTTCTTTAAGGGCTCGACTGATGGGTTTTTCTATGTCTTTGGTGTCACATTCTTTTTACTTGAAACTGTGGCTTCCCCGCTGATGATGAAGTCTTTGATTTCGTCATTTTGATGTTTTAGGCAAATTTACGGGTAGATTAATCAAACAAGACAAAGTCTTATTAATTGTAATTATGTTTCGTTGAACATTGACAAACTTCTTTATCGGGGAATAGATGACTTTGTGGAAAGAAACTCGACGAAAAATTTGGCAGCAGACGTCCTCAGAAATGCCCCCCCCCCCCCCCTCTCCCCGCCCCCCTTCTCTCTTCAGACAAGCGTTTTGGCTTTGAACCCCGTACACCTTAAGGGAGCCGGGTGGCATTTAGATCTTGACTCCTAGTCGCCATACGATTAAAATGTCTTTCTCTTGGCGCCGAAAGGATTCGAATGTGCATCTTTCTGGATGGGAGGATGTCTCAAGGTGTTGTCTTTTTAAGCAATTGCCTTACCACATCTTCTCGGACACTTGTTCAAAGTTTGGAAATATAAGCCTTACAGAGTTTATTTTTGTTCCTTTTCGACCAGATCTAGCTGGAACGCTTTTGCCATCGCCGTTAGAATACTGCTCCTCTTCTTATCAGAATCCGCGACCTGTTTTATGAAATCACAGGCTGATGAGCTATACACTCCCTTACTTAAACTTCTATGGCTTGGAAGCCAGATTCTGTGTAGCTGGTAAGCAGACAGGCATACTTTTCAGTCTTGTTTGTCTGAGCTTGCTCCATACTGCTTTCATGTGGCAGACTGAATTCAACCAGAATAATTTGTTTTGATAGAGTGCAATGTGCATCCCATGTCCCTCTTCCTGATGATCTCTGGATGACTTTCCTATTCCGCAAAGTCTGCTGTGCACCCCTAGTCATCCACACTATCCCGTAAACCACGTTTCCACGCTCTAGATGACACAGCCGTTTCGGACCATGGTTTAGAGCCTTCTGTGGTGTACAACGTCGTGCTGTAGTTTTTGGTGGCGTTGTGTTTTCCTCTTGCAGTGCTAACCGTACGTGTGACTCCTTAAATACATGATTGTGTCTCCATGTGAAGCTTTCCCAGCTACCACTTCTTTGTGTGAATTCAGAACATGTTCTACTGTTTGTTTACCCTGATAATGTGGGCATGCAGTGTCGTCTGATTTCCTTTAGTCCACCAGGTTTGAAATCGAAGGCTGAAGCTCATACGCAGATCTGAGGATGAAGCTGATCCTAACAAGCGCCATGTGCCATATTTCATTCCGGCTGAGACATCTTTGGACAGTAGTTTACACTTAATCGATTGCCCATGCTGCTTTGCTGAACTGCCCTCTTGGTTCTCTCTTGTTATACCATATCTTTCCTTGCTGTCCCTGTTGCCTTTGATCACCACTTCGTTTCTACTTGTTTGTTTTTTAGTGTATACTCCATTACGTAAAAAAAATCCGGCAGTTTTCATTGCATATGATTCCATGTGTTCCCTTCTATTATAGATGGCGTGGTGCTGTGCGTATTACTGTTTGACTCTCAGTTTCAAAAGTTTGGATGCGTGTAATATTACTCCCTACAGGCAAACTTATGCCAGTTCAGAACTGTCCCCACATGAACTCTGGGCATGTTCCACCGTTTGTTTGCCTTGACATAGCGGGTACGCTAGGTCGGAATAATCACCCAGAGCCTGCACATCGATCTTCTGTCACAGAACTAGATTCGAATGTGAGATACAGTAGGTGTGTTTTGACTAGTCATTTAATGCAAATATTTGAATTTCCCTTTTCGTATCAGCATAGTGTACATCAAAGTTAGCTGTTTTAACATCAGTTGAGTCTAAGACAAAACATTGATACGGTGCAACTTTCTGTGCATTGACATCCTTTCCTTTCAATCAAATCGAAAAGATGTCGGCAATCTTAAGTGATTTTTTTTTTTCTGGCAGTGCTAGGTCCTTGTCAGATATAACACTTGACACAGTGTTATCACTCATTCTAATTTGCTCTCTAATTTGAAAATTAAACAAAACTTACCTAGAAGTTGAAGTTTAATGGAGATTATTTCTAGAATGCTGTTGCATAGATGTATACATGTGGAAAATAACCGCGCGCGCGCCCCAGACTTCAGCTACGTGTGATCTCCGAGAACATACTAGGAAGAGAGCGTTTAATGGAAGAGCCTCGAGTTGCTGATGGGTGGGCATATGTATACCTCTACCCAACAGCATCCTCCATTAAACTTCAACGTCCAGGTAAGTCTCGTTTAATGTTCAAATTGTTCCTCGTCTGCTGATTGGTCAGACGTTTACATGTGGAGATTTTAGCGTCGGGAATCACTCGTTATTCCTTAACACGTCAGGCCCTGAAAGGCAATCAGCTCATAATGTGATTTACTTACACGTGTCTACAAATGTGTTCAGTACAGACTGGGAAAAACTTTCAGTCTTCGCAGAACCACCATTTTCATTTTCATTCTGTTAATGATCCGATGGTAGAATCTTGAAAAAATGTTCATGTTTGACCATCCTCCTGCTTAAAGGATGCGCTCTATTGGCACACCTCTGCTAAATGCTGCAGAAGTACTAGCAGCCCGACTGCTGTGAGCTGAGTACTCCGATATGTCTATTACAGCCATAAGCAGCACATCTTTCATCCAACGAGAAATGGTGTCTCTTTTCACGGGCACAAAGGGCTTTATGCAACTGATAAAAAGCGCTTTCCCATTTCTTTAATGGGCAGTCTTTTTTTTTCAAATACTGTCAAAGGTGGTGAACCAGTCACAAGCTCTTGTTTCCAAAACAAGGTATGACTAAAGGCTTTCAGTGAGTCCCTGGTTTGGATTGTTTTAAAAGAGAGCTATATACAAGTACACATTTAGACTCATGGATTTTTACATCATCAACAATAAGACTATGAAGAGTCTGTACTCTCCGACCAGAGGGTAAAGCAAGTAACATAAGTGTTCTGAGTGTGCCTTTCAGAAAGCTGAGCTGTACTGCATCTGGCAACAGTGCTAACATATCAACGACTGTGTCTGCACCCCATGTGTCACAGTACTTTGGGAGTGACGGTCTATTGTTGAACACACATTTGATATTTTACAGACTACAGGATGTTGTCCTATTATTTCTGCGTTAACTGTTCTATAACTAGCACCTGCAGCATACCGTTCTGCCAAAAAAAAATTGCCACATGCACATGAGTACAAGTAGTAATTTTATTTCTGCTTACAAATTTCTGCCATTTTTTAATGTAGGTGTTGTACGACTTATGGGTGCTGTGTCTCCATGAATCGAGCAACCGAATTTTTTTTAATGCTGAACAATTAAGTAGTGGGGGAAAAACAAGTGCAAGCTAACAATTCTTCAGTCATTATAGTATTGACTTTGCAAAGATTTGAACTTTTAGAAGAAAAAAAAATGAAGAAAATGGGGGGAATATATCATAAATATGAGAAACCCTTCGCTAGCTGCCTGAGGGGACCATCATAATCCCTCTCGAAGGCAGATCTATTTGTATTTCCTGCTCCTAGGCCTTTCGTCCGCTGGATCGGACTCATCAGGGAGACACGGCTGATTGTGTCTGTGCTCTTGGTGTCAAATAGAGACACACCACAGTCCATAATTCTGTGGTGATCTCACCACCAAGGGTTCAAAAAAGAATCCAACAGCACCCCCAAAGCAGCCAGCAAAGGGTAGTAAATGAAAGAAAACGAAAGTGTGGAGAGGAAAAAAGTTGCCGAAAAACTAAAAGCATTATGCAAACAGTATAAAATGTAGGGGACAATCTTTGAGGCTATGCTTGAGGATCCATTCAAGGATGCAAGGGAGATCAAAAGATATGGAACAGTCTGAGTGGTCAGCTCTGCTGTTCAATAACCCAAGTATTGTGAGTGGCTAAGGATTGTACAGAACAACCTTTACTTGGATCTCCTTAGAGATGCAATCTCCCACTGATTGACCAAACAATATAATGCTGAACAATTAAGTAGTGGGGGAAAACAAGTGCAAGCTAACAATTCTTCAGTCATTATAGTAATGACTTTGCAAAGATTTGAACTTTAAGAGAAAAAAAAATGAAGAAAATGGGGGAAATATATTATGAATATGAGAAACTCTTCACTAGCTGCCTGAGGGAACCATCCTAATCCCTCTCGAAGGCAGATCTATTTGTATTGCCTGCTCCTAGGCCTTTCGTCCGCTGGATCGGACTCATCAGGGAGACACGGCTGATTGTATCTATGCTCTTGGTGTCAAATAGAGACACACCACAGTCCATAATTCTGTGGTGTTCTCACGGCAGAATTTTTTTTAAGCCAGAAGTTAAGAAATTTTTGCCGAGATCTTGCAGACAAGCAGGTTGTTTCTGAATGAGAAGATGAAACTGCTCTGAGGTCGCTGGGTAGGTGAAGAAGACGGTGTCTGCACCTGAGTTCTACTGGAGGGCTGCAGAGAAGATGTTGAAGATCAGCGAATCACGGTTGTGTTGGCCAGCTGGGTACCACAATTATCCCCTCCGCATGGTCTCTCTGGATCTTCTGCAGCACCCGTCCTATGATGCTGAAAGATGGAAATGCATACCACTGTAAGTGCTCCCAAGAGATGGACAAGCATCAATTGCTTCAGCTTCTGGATCCAGCCTGTACGAAATGAATCGCCGCATTTGAAATTCAACTTGGAAGCAAAGAGATCAATATCTGGAGAAGCCCTGAGCTGTTGGAAGGCAGACTGCAGAGCCTGCTCATCGAGTTTCCACTCTGCATCAGTGTTCTGACTTCTGGACTCCTTGTCAGCTGTACTTCTCTGCTTCCCTGGAATATGTGCTGCCCTGATCTAGATATTCTTAGAAATGCACTATGACGAAATTGTAAATGTGATGTCATTACAAGCATCTGAATGGCTTGTTCCCATGCGATTGATACAGCTGACTGCTGTTGTATTGTCTGTCAACATCCGGGCATGTTTGTTTTCCAGCTTTCCCTGAAATGACTGCAAAGCAAGTAAAACAGCTTTCAATTCTAAATGATTAAGTGGAAGACCCTTTCATGCGGCAACCATTGTCCACCTGAAGCTGTACCTTCACACTCACACCCAAGCTGTGCCACTAGCATCGGTGGTGAAAACTATGTCTGGTTCAGTACTGCAAATATCTCTCTGTATCAGCCACATTCGCAGTCCACCATTTAAGTTCCATACCTCCTTACTTTCTTCAGACAACTGCATGAGTTGATCAAAGTCACCTTTGTTTTTCTTCAAAGCTTTTTTTTTTTTTTTTGGGGGGGGGGGTCTTTTTCAAGCTGTCTGTAATAGAGAGGTCCATACTTGACAGCAGCAAAGCTAGCCACAATTTTTCCTATAATCTTTTGACAACTAGACAGTATGCCAACAACCCTTCAGCACACAAGTGTGACTTTCATGGAGACAGAATCTATGATGACTCCAAGGTATTGAATCCTTGTTGTGGGCTGAATAACTGAATTCTTTGGGCGAATGATAAACCCTAACTTTTGAAACAAATCAGTGGTGTCTGTAACATTCCTCATGCAGTTGCTTTTTGCGAGTCCAATCAACAGAGAATCATCCAAAAACCCTGTAGATACATGACCTTTCATTCTAAGGGAGGCATAGACAGGTTTCAACAGCTTTGTGAACAAACAGGGAGCTGATGATAGGCCATTGGGTAAAGCATTGAATTTATAAGGCTGATCTCTCCATTAAAATCTGAGTATTTTCCTATGCTGTTCATGGATTGCTGTATTATAATAGGCATCCTTCAGATTGAGGCCATAAAGCATCCTTTAGTTATCAGAGTCAAGGCTGTGTTCAGAGTACCAATTTTGAAATGATGATAATTGACGATAATTGATAACTGATCTGGGTCTGAAGGGATTCTATACTATGCATCTTCAAACTATCTTAATCTCCCAGCAGTAAACTCATGATTCTGAGGTTCTAAAGATGGAACCAAGCTCACGTCTTCTATTGGGAGCTGAGATTCTGATGTCCCTATTTCTGCTGGAACAATGCTTTTTTTTTGTTCGGTCTGTTCCTTTGGCCTAAAAAATGACCACGTGCGCGACTTGACTCCGAGTAGTAAGAACTACCGATTGTCCATGATAGTAATGGGCGTTTCTGCGGTATCTGTGCTCTTGGTCTATACTGGCGCTGCTGCGGTCTGTCTCACGCACATCTTTGAATGTCGAAGACAAACTGTCCCCAAACAACTGGTCTGTGATCGGGACTGATTCATCACAGATCCGCGATAAAAGTTTGTTTACATGTAGTCTGATGCCACTGCGTCTGCGCAACGAAATCTAGCGCGAAACGTGACCCAAGATAGCCACTGCATTAGTGCAATGCTTCACAGCTTCAAAATTGATCTCTAAAATGGGCAAGCCGCTATCAAGTAATCCGTTGGCGGCACGCACGCACGCAATCGCCGCCTTGATAACGGCTCTTTGAATATGTTGCATTTTCAGGTCGCATTTGATGGCCTCAAACGGTAATTTCGACCATATTTGTGATTTGCCGTTGGAATGATCAATTTCTGACAATTTGCTAGTCTGTTGTAGGCTTCAAATGTCTTCTTCTGTAGATGTAGGCTGAGTTTGTTTGTGAACCGACCATTAACAGTTCCTCTCTCACTTCTTCACTTACAGGTTGGTATGTACAGCTCAATTCAGCGGCTGTCTCTTTCAGCAAGGTCAGATTTGTCGCTGACTGGTCAGCTGTTTCGTTCTGAGACGCTCACAGCTGTGCCTCTTTTTCCTCCAATTCTTTTAATTCCCCATCTTCTCTCAGCTCCAAAACATCACTATTGGGTTCCTGTTCCGACTCTGAATCGTCTCCAGAAACGCAGCCAAATTTGGCGGGGTCTGCGGCCCTGCTCATCTGGAAGTTTCCTCTTAAGTAGTCCCGCTAGGGTTTCGAATATTTTGTTCCAGCTCGCATCTAGTTCTTGAATCAGGCTTCTAACTGATTCTGGGACTGCTGTAGGCCTGCTGCTGTCCATGGATTCTGAAAAACCCTCCGACACGGCTAATGACAGAGCCGCCGATGTGTGCTCAAAAGTTCAGCTTCTGAAAGAACCGAGCACAAAGGATCAGGACTACTGATGTCAGTCAGAAAGCCGACCAATCTAATGTAATAAACTTTGGAATAACAATTTCTTTGATTGTTAGAATCTACTAATTCTACTGGGATTATGAAGTTTGTTACTGACCTGAAAGAAAGTATGAAGGTCCAAGGAAATTATTCATGCAAGATAGTCACTGGGAAAAATCACTTTTACGCATCCGTCTGGCACCACGTTTTGGCATCAACTGGGCCGCGCGCGCGGTTTTGTCCTCCACATGTATACGTCTGACCAATCAAGAGACGAGGAATAATCCTATTGTGTTGATCCAAATTCCCTCGTTTGATTGCGAGATCAAACACCTGTTAGTCGGTGATATTCCACTCTACCCAAATGAAAAGATACTCTCCATGCTTACGTTATAGATATGCTGTCCAAATTCTCTTTTCCTGTTTTCTTAAATAAGTTTAGGAGGCGGAGTGTCTGGTTCAATAAGAGGAAGACCACAGAGTCAGGAGTCAGATCACACACTCACCACTCAGCACAAGAGCCAAGAGTACAATACGAGGGTTGACTGCCAGAACCCAGTATCTCATATACATATATAAACAACACTTTATTCTCTCATGCTTACATACACATACAGACTACTGTTGGGACTCGAGGCCTATCTCGGAAGAGGGAAAATAGGCAGAAAGTATGGAAAAAAGAGGGTATAGAAGAGAAAAAGCAGCCTTATGGAGAGCTATCCTCATGGGCAAAAAAAAAACTGGTAATAAACACATGGAGTACCCCAGGGATACCCACCGAGTCCAAAATGCCTAACCCACTATTACTAACCCTCCCCCAAAAGAAGAAATAAAGTCAGAAACACGTCTAACACACAAACAGCACCTATTTCTTAACATAAACAGCTTCTTTTAAAACAGAAACAAAAACAAATGAACAGTTTGCTGCCCTCTGACAGGGTGCGCCTAAACGGGGAGGACAACAACCACAACAACCCTGCACTGGGGATCAATAGTGTGTTTCCACATATATGTTCATAGTCAGTGGGAGTCATGGTGAGGCAATAGTAGAGGGGCGTCGCTACCCGTCGTCAGTTCATGAGTAGGAGTGGGGTATATGGGGAAATCGTAAGTTCCACATGATATCTATTTTACATCTATAAACGTCCCACTGTCATTTCAGTTGGTAGGGTAGTACTTTAGTATTTATACATTCTGTTTAACAAGTAGATTCACCGGGTCAAAGAGAAAAGAAATCTTATTACAACGCCTTGCATTCCCGACAATACAGGACAAATAAAATACGGAATAACGTAAGAACAAGTACCACAAATACAGGACGAGACAAAACAAAACAAGACGAGTCCAGACAAGGAGCGAGCGCAATGGACGGGTGTGCTGAGGAGTGTAACACTGGCCGCGTGCCAGCCTCGTCGACCGTCTCGGCCTACCCGCTGGTTTCCTTTGATATTTTTCTCTGATCAACGGGAACTCACCAGTCGGCAGTTGAAGTATTATGGCCTAAATTATCCACACCGTTACGAATAATATCAAGTGAACATTAATGTTGGAACCCAAATGGTTCGACGAAGTAGCATGTTTCCGCCCACGTAATAAATTCAGTTACTAATTATTACATGAACTGTTTGCACGGTTATCAAACCAATATAGGACAGCTAGTCCTCTTGAAAGTGAACACTTCCCCCAATGGGACTACAGGGAATAAAGAAAAAAATTCCGAAACGATCTCCTCCTATTTCCTATAAGGAAAAGCCGAAAAATAAAGGTCGGGCCGTTGCCCCTCGCCGGTGAAGACTGGACAACCCGGACCTATGTAGACTGGAACTCAAGAAGAACATAAAGACAGGACCGTCGTCCCACGTCGGTGAAGACGGGACAACCCGGACCTCTGTAGACTCGACCCCAACGAATGGCCTAAGAGCAGAAATGCTCGGTGATGGTTCCAGTGGCAGAGACGGTGCTCTCCGCTCAACGAACGACTGAGGAGTGAAAGGCAAATTGGCTACACACACACACACCCTCTCTTAGCAATAGAACGGTAAACAGTTTCGCAAACACTGTCGTAAACGATTGGAGATGTACATGATTCATATGTCCTCGTGCTGTGATGAGCGACACGGCACACTGAGGACAGGTTGGGGGATGGAAGGGCAAGGTAAGAAGTGCACGGACAGCTCACCTCGCCTCTCCCCTGGTTAAACCACTCAGAGAGGGGGCGTAACAACCCAAAAGTACTCCCCGCCCAGAAGTACTCCGGGGGATACTTCTGGGCCCGCGCCAGAATGACTCTCGGGAGTACTTCTGGGTCGGGTAAAACATGGACCCCCCCCTGTTTTCATAAAGTACTCCCGGGAGTCATTCTGGGCCGGTCCCAGAAATTACCCCCCCCCCCCCCTTCCCCCGGCATATCTCCATTAACGTGTTGACTCGATTTCAATGTTGATTCAGATAGAATGTCCATGTGTGAGTTTATAACCAGTAAATAACGATACTGAACACATTAATAAAGGAGATATGCAAGGGGTACTTCTGGGACCGGCCCAGAAGTACTCCCCCTAAAGTTGATTAAGACTATATTTCCCTGTTGATTCAGGTAGAATATTCATGTATGAGTTTATAACCAGTAAATAACAACCCTGAACACATTAATAAAGGAGATATGCAAGGGGTACTTCTGGGACCGGCCCAGAAGTACTCCCCCTAAAGTTGATTCAGAGTGTATTTCAATGTTGATTCCTAAACAATATCCACATAAGTCTTCATGAACGAGAAACAACATCCCTAAGCTCTTTAATACAGAAGATATGAAAGGGGGGTACTTTTGGGCCTGGTCCCAGGAAGACTCCCCACCTGCTACAGAAGTACTCCCCGGGAGTACTTCTGGGTCCGCTAAAAAGGGCCCAGTTTTACTCCGGAGTAAGTCTGGGCTGGGCCCAAAAGTACTCTCTCAGCTTCGGGGAGGGGGGGGGGGAGATACATCTGGACCCGCACCAAAGTTGGAGTACATTTTTTTTTTTTTTTTTTTTTGGGGGGGGGGGGGGTCAGTTTGGGATTGATACCAAAAGTACTCCCCAGTCTAAAGGAATCGGTGTTATAAGATAGTAACAGAAAATAAACATTTATTTGCAAAGTTGTCAACAGGGGGGAGTACTTCTGGGACCAAGGGGGGTACTATCCCAGAAGTACTCCCGGGAGTCATTCTGGCGCGGGCCCTGAAGCACTCCCGTGAGTACTTCTGGGCGGCGAGTACTTTTCGGGTGTTACAGGGGAAGGGAGGAGGCCGTCCGTGAACGGAGAAAAGAATTTCTTGACCATATGTCAATACAGATGACTTTGGTTTTGGAATTTTTACTTCAAGTTTATTAGATTATAGCCTTGAAAAGTTTTAGCTGGTTGTCATGGCTTAAGATATGTACTTTTCCATTTAACACGTAGAGTCACAGGAACTCATCAACACATTATCATGCATTTTGTGTCAATCAAACTGAAATTTGTGTAGATTTTGTTAGTCAAAATCGTTGTTAAAACGAAATATGGGTCTATTCTGCTAAACATTCTACGTTATTTGCTTTATTTCACTTCCACTGAAAACTCTCGGTCAAGTATTATCTAATTTACATGTTTAATGTGTGTAAATATGTGTCTTTGTTCCATCAGAGGTGTCAAACAACTGATTTAGAAGTGGAATTGTTTCTCTTGTATTTTTACTACGTATGAAATGAAGTCGTAAGTTCCAACTATCTTCAGTGTTTTGTCAAGCCTGTTACATACATTCTTCACGGTGAGATATGTTACTTAGACATGGTCTATGGTCTCAAACTTGAAGACCCAGCTTTCTACTTTTGATCTCAGCGTCTCTGTAGGCTCAAGATATATGTTTACACAAATTTGAAAGGCTACCACAAATCCACCAATGATTAGTGTTCCTTTTTCATGGCCAGAAGTGGACGATGGAATTAAAAGCCCTTGTCTGAACTCATACCCTTACTGTTTTTGGCAGTACGTACCGGCGGGTCAGATACATGCTTATATTCGTGTGTGCTTTGATTTATATTGAATCTGAATAAACTGTTAGCCAGTTTTGCTATCTACCTAGGTTTGACTTTAACATTCAGAACATGGAATCAGTCGAAAAAATACTACATTGATTCTTCAGGTCTTTAAACATCAGGACTGTCTGACGCCTGCTCAATTATTGTCCGTTTTGGACCTCTTCTCCACTTTAGACTTCAAAGTGCTTATTTGGATTTTCTTCTGCTGCCTTCAAAGTTTTCACTGATGGATTCAACCATGTTCAAATCTCATGCTCATCACTGTGGTTCTTCTTCTCTCATTGGCTTTTCTTTCATCGTGAGGTGTACAGTGTTGAACTATTCTACTAAAGATCTAGCGCTCCTGACGATCTTCTTTTCAGGGCTTGTAGATTTGGCAGGTGAGTTGTTACACATTTATTGGCGAATTCTGACTTCAAAACCACAATCTCCTCGTCTGTATTGGCTAACAGGTTTAGTGTGTCCAGTGGGGAACCTTACCCGGACTTTGTTTATCTCATGTCAGTTCTACCGAGGAAAGTAGCCTCTGTTCTCCAGCATTAAAAGTACAGCTCCATTCCCGATGTTCACTTCACAGACAACGTCAGCAAGACGAATCGGTGATGAATACATCATCTGAGCAATGAGTTTCCCTCTGATCACGTTGGAGACTGATCTTGCATATTTCCATTTTACAATGTCTAGTGACCCATCCACTTGTATGAATATTAGATCCCCTGTTTCATGTCCCAAGTCAGGAAAGCAAGGCTTTAAGCCTTGTACTGTAAGCTGACTTTGCTGATTCATCTGTTTTTCTTTTTTTTTCATTGAATCTTCCATATACTTGAGATTTCTCTTCAAAGTTCTCTTCACCTTTCCTTCACAGTACTTGTACCAGGCATGTGCCAGTAACTGGCCCCAAACGGGAATTTACTATCTTTCTTTGACAATTCAATGCATCCTTATGTTGATGCCCACAGTGTAAGCCTAGTATTCGCTCTGGGATAAGCAAAGACATCACAGTTCCCTCTAGCAAGACACCGGAATTCTGTGCTGGACAAATTTGTTCACCTTCAATGTTACGGAAGAAATGGATAGCTTTTCACGGATTAACAACACGCTTAAATCAATCAGGTCACATCTTTGGAATGATGGTAGAAACAAGAGAGCTTCTTGATTCACTCTCGAGTTAGTAAAAGAGGAGGCAGGCAGAAATGAAGGCGTGCAGAGCACTGTAAGGCTAATCCCCTCTACGTCGTTTACTAACGACGAGTACAAGCTCTTTCTTCTTAGCTGTCATCCATTGAGTTAAACGAGGACAACGCATGGGATGCGAATTTTAGATGGGACATTGCTGGAGAGTAATAGGACATGGCTACGGCAGTTAGCGAGTACCATAATGGGAGGACTAACCATAGAGCTATGCAGCAGTCAGACCCTAAAAAGGGGCCACCGATACAAGAACTCAATAAAAAAAAACCTCGGCTGGGTGTAGCTGGATTATAGAAGGATTATAGAAGCATGGCTGCAGTATGCGTTCAAAATAAACACGTTCACTATCTCCTGTTTTTCGCATTAGTTTAGCAGCTGGTGGATTTCTTCATCGATGCATCTGCTGAATGATGTAGACTAAATGATCTTAAGAAAAACCAAGTTGGGCAGAAAAGCTGGAAGGTGCCTGTACGTAGAGTGTGGAGGGAAAAAAAAGGGGGGGAGGGGGAGGGAGACGGGACAGAGCTGGCTGCGAGACTAGAAAAGGAGACAGCGGAACCATGAGGCTGGCTGATCTGTGAACCATCATCACGAGTGCGCCATTCCGGGAATGAGAGTTTACAGGCTTGATTTAATGCTCAACCTCTCGCTTCCTTCACCGGCGGCCGCT
>CM065715.1:90926852-90934352 GCA_033310375.1 Conus canariensis
TCTTAGTCTCCAAATTAATAGGATATCTTGGAATATTTATCCCTTTTTTCATAACTTGAAACTTTTTCCATACCTTTTGAAGATCTTTATGCTGGGAAACTTCTCTTGCGCAAAATGATGACCAGTAAAGCTGCTTTGCTTTTGAAATAGCTCTGTTAGAGTGTGCCCTTGCTTTCTTCATTTCCTGATGGTTTTCCTCACTTTTATTTTTAACATATTCCTTGTATTTAAGTTTCTTTAAAGCTACAGCTTCTTCACAATCTTTGGTCCACCAGACATTCCTAGCATGACGTGTTTTTTTATATGATTAGATTTAGGTATGGAACCATTTGCAGCGAAAAGTATCAGTTTGTTGAAATTTGAATACATATTATCCACACTCTCTTCTATTCCACAAACACTATCTACATCTATGCTGGTAAGGGGAGTTTTAAACTTGTCCCAGTCGGCAAATTAATAATTGTATTTGGGAATTTTGTCCTCTGGTAATTCCTGAATATTATACATTTCATTGACTGTTATTATGATCGGCAAATGATCACTTCCGAGAGTGTCCTCGGAAGTTTGCCAAGTGCAATCAAAAGCTAACTGGGGAGAAATCAAAGACAAGTCTATAGCACTTGCTTTATGTGTAGAAATATCTGGAATTCTGGTTACACTTCCATTATTGAGCAAATGCAAATCAGAATCGACAATATTTTCAACAAAACGGTTGTTGGTTACAGTAGAACAACCCTTTTCCCAAAAAGGAGAGTGTGTATTGCAATCACCGGCAATCAATCATGTTTCATTCGTGCTTTGTATTGCGTGTAGCCACTCAGTGTTTTGGTCAGTTGGCCCGTTCGACAGATATACAGAAACAGCATTGAGAACAATGTTGTAAAGTTTCACACTGGCCGCGCATGAATATAAGTGTGGTAGATCAGATGGTGCAGGTGATGGACAGTGAACATATTCTGTACCTTCTCTGATATAAATAGCCGTGTTGATTTTTTTCTTTTGAATCAGAAACTCTATTATGTACAGGAAGGTAGTAAAAGTGAGGTACCTCTGGTAATTTGAATTTGCATACATTTAGAGATTGCAAAACCAATATATGATAGCTATGATCTGCTAGATGTTGAATTAACCACGCTTCATTTGTCAGTACCGATCTGGCACTCCATTGTGAAATTCTCATTGATTTATCAGGCGTGTCACTGATTAAATATCAACAATTCTACTTAGTATAAAAAAAGTGAGAAAGGAAGTAATGTTCCAAATTGAACACAAAGATGGGAAGGATAAAAGGAATAAGAATACGTTTGAATGTCAGTTGATTAAAGTAGGCCCTGAAGCCTTATAACTTGAGAGAGAGAGAGAGAGAGAGAGAGAGAGAGAGAGAGAGAGAGAGAGAGAGAGAGAGAGAGAGAGAGAGAAATAATCTTCAAGATAACGATGATTTCCAACAGTTCAAAATGAAATCAATCAGACAAGATTGTACCTGAGCTGAAATTAGAAGAAATCTACTTCCTTGTATAATGTTCTATCCAGCCAGACCTTGACCTAGCGCCAGTTTCTAAGGGCATCGTAATAGTTCCACCACGCGCCTCTGTCTTGCGGAAAAGGTAGATCACTATGCCTTGGGTAGGATGAAAAAACCCGGGGTGGATGCAGCACGATGCATCATGCTGTCTTCCTCGGTGTCTTCCAGAGCAGCCGTCGGAGGTGTCTTCCCAGGTTGCCGGCGAGCGTACTGGCTCCTCTTCGGGTCGGATGGATGTCGTCTCTCAGTGTCCTGGCGTTGGGATGGAGATTGCCATGGTTGATGAAAGACACTCTGGAAACACCGAAGAACTCAGAGGTCGTCAGAGCGTTAAACAGGTCTCGTTTTATTTCCAGCTCTGAATCCCTGACCGGGGCGATTTTGCTAATGATGATTTCCGCTTCTGGGTTTCGGGTGGCAATACCTTTTACAGTTTGGGCAAAGTCTGCACTGCATACGGCTGGATCTTTATTTTTGATATTATTAATTCCACAGTGAATAATAATAGCATCCACTGGTCTTTGTATGGTGGTTAGAGTTGCATTCATTGTCGGTTCCAGGTCTTTGACATTGTAAGACAAACCCAGTCTCTGTATCTATTCCTTTCAACACTGAGTCGTGCAGAAGCACAACCAGAGGAACGTCCTGTGTTTCTTCCGCTTTCTTTTCTTTGTTTTTAATAATAATAATAATAATAATGAATACTTATATAGCGCCTATTCTCGGTTAGAGACCAAGCTCTAAGCGCTTTACAATCAACACTCGTTTACACAACGGGCTGCCTACCTGGGTAGTGCCGACTGAAGAGCTGCCAGCTGGCGCTTCATTCAGTCGTTTCCTGTGTCATCCAGTCAGTATCGTTCAATATCGATCACTCATTTTCCTTACTTCCTTCATTCTTTCCATTTCTCACGCAGGGTGCATGCTATGTGTAACGTGTCATCCATACCAACGGCCAAACTGGCCTACTCTTCCGAAAGTTGGTGATGGGATTTTACGTGTGTGCAAGATGTTATGCGTGCGTTCACACACGGAACCTCGGTTTATAGTCTCATTCGAAGGACTGTATGGGAAATGGAGTCAGAACCAATGTTAACTCCGAGGGAAAAAATCCCCCTGTACCGAAACGCCTCTGGCGGAGGTTCGAACCCGCAACCCCAGGATCACCAAGATTACGAGTCCGGCGCTCTACCAACTGAGCTATTCCGGCTCCCGTTTTTACGTTGTACTGCATTGACGTCATTACTAGTTACGTTCTTAACAGGTGTTCTTTTATTTTCTTTTGTTTCGTTTGCTTCTTTTTTTGCTGCGTTTAGGTTCCACCAGCCCCGAATCTGTTGTTGTTGGTGATTTGGGACTTGGGGGGGGGGGGGGGGGGGGGAGGGGGGGGAACTGACCTTGTTGCATCAGCGTAAGTAGGCCTACGATCGTTCGTGGAGCTGGTGTTTTGTCTCCCATTCAGGTCTGTAGGCCTACTTACTGGACTTTTACCGAGATTAGCGATGACATGCTTTTGTTCATTTACAGTTTTTTCCAGTGAAGCAACTTTATCGCATAAGTTCTGAATCATGTCTTTTAACTGTCTGATCTCACTTACTGTGTCACAGGGTGGATCTTCAGTCTGACTTTCTCCGTCGCTGACAGTCTGGGAGCCGTTAGCTTGTCGTGCAGCCCGCTCCAAAACTTCTTTTAGCAGACATAGCTTTTCTTCACAGTTATTGTTGGTACTGGGTTCTTCTTTGGGAGTCTAGTTGTTTTGGCGTCCTCCCAGACTTCTGGACCTAGTAGTTCTTGTGTGTGTGTGTGTGTGTGTGTGTGTGTGTGTGTGTGTGTGTGTTACGAGCATATCTGATTGTGTGGCTGTTGCATTGTCTTGTTTAGCTGAAGGTCGTTACTATTTGTTTGCTTTGTTGATTGATTGTTAATTGGTTTGTTTCTTTGATTTCTGTTGTTGTTGTTGTCGTGGTGGTGGTGGTGGTGGCGGCGGCAGCGGTGGTGTGGGTGGCGGTGATGTTTTCCCGTCCAATCTTTCGTAGCATTTTGGTGGCATTACACCACGCCTTCCCACGCCGCTCGTTCCGGCTCTGCATCCATCCCGCCGCAAACCAGGTCCCAGCAATCCACAGAGAGCAGTATAATTATGTCGAGTCGTGCTGAGGCAACTGCTGCTCAATCACTTAGGAGGTTTTCTATGATTACCGTTCTGATCCAACACTCGCAGGACACCCCATCCCGACGACAGTAATTACTCAGTTGCAGAGGCACTTGCCTAAGCGCCTTCCCCTCCCTCTCCTGCTCCCCCTCAGCCATACACCACTTCGGCCTGATGAAGGGCGCCACTATATCTGTCCTGAGACAGTGCCCATTAACTTTCCAGTACGACACTAACTCAACCAGGGCGCGAGTGTAGAGAGGAAATCAAGTCTGAGATCACCATGAAAGCAGGGCATGAAGGGTAACATGATCTGAGATTTCTTAACTGCCGATCAGTGAAGATGAGGATGTTGAAGATGATGCTGTGGAGCTCTATTCTGGCCTGAGACGGCGTGACAGGGTTGTACGCTACATTTACTAACGAAACAGTCAGTGTCTGATGAGTAACGAAACAGTCAATGTTTGATGAGTAACGAAACAGTCAATGTTTGATGAGTAACGAAACAGTCAATGTTTGATGAGTAACGAACAGTCAAGGGGTTGATGAGTAGAAAAGTCAATGTTGTGAGTAACCGAAACAGAAATGTATGGAGTAACGAAACAGTTAATTTTTGATGCGTAAACGAAAGAGTCAATGATTTGATGAGTAGAACAGTCATGTTGATGGAACGAGACAGTTATGTTGATTTAGTAACGAAACAGTCAATGTTTGATGAGTAACGAAACAGTTAATGTTTGATGAGTAACGAAACAGTCAATGTTTGATGAGTAACGAAACAGTTAATGCCTACTACGTCGTTCCGTCCGTTTGTTTTTCGTCTGAGTAGAAACGGGGCTCAACAGAAATGGGGCGGATATAAATCCTCAGTAGTGTTAGCAGCAGCAGCAGCAGCAATAGCAGTAGTAGAAGTGGTGGTGGTGGTGGTGGTGGTGGTGGTGGTGGTGGTAGTAGTAGTAGTAGAAGTAGTGGTAGTGGTGGGTGGTAGTAGTAGTAGTAGAAGAAGAAGTAAAAGTAGTATCAGCAGCAGCAGCAACAGCAGTAGCAGTGTTTGTAGTAGTAGTAGTAGTGGTGGTGGTAGCAGCAGCAGCAGTAGTAGTGGTAGTAGTAGTAGTAGTACTTGTTGTTGTTGTCGCTCTTGTTCTTGCTCTTGCTGTTGTCGTTATTCTTGTCGTAGGATAGTAGTAATAGTAGCTGTATCATTTTGATTATTATTCTGGCCGGCCTGACTGAGTCGATTTTATGTCTGCCCACGCAAAGGCAGGAGACACTCACGTATTTAATCATAGACTGCAATACACACACACACACACACACACACACACACACACACACACACACACACACACATGCATACACACACACGCGCGCGCGCACACACCACACACACACACACACACACACACACACACACACACACACACACCACACACACACACACAACACCAGAGGTATGATACATGTTTCTTTTTTTCCCTTGAAACAATCATGAGGAATTAGTCGTTAAAAGGGAGAAATAAAGAGATAGCGTGAAAAAATAAAGTTTCAAAATGGAGTGACTGACGGCGGAGAACGAAGCAAAATTTAGAAAGAGAGGGTGTTAGTTACCGCCAATGACATTGACAAACAAAGCACATGACAAGACACGATGCATTTCAACCACTTGGGTCTTCTTCAGGCGAAAAAATAAATCACATTTAACATTTAAGACAGTACAAACAAAGAACGAAAATGACTCATCTGTTGTTAGTCCATGTGGTGGGGAGCTTTCTGGGTTGGAAAGTGGGGTCTGTGTTGTATGAGTTAATCATGTTGAGTGTGTGGGTTGTGTCTTTGAGGTAGGTGGGGAGGCTTTGTACTATGGGTTGAAGGAGGAAGTCTAGGTATTGCGAAATGTGTTCAGTGGGGCAGCTGCAGGCAGAAACAATGGGTCTGCCGGGTGTGTTCATTTTGTGTATTTTGGGGAGTAGGTAGAAGGTGGGCTGTTTGGTGTCTGTCATAATGAGGAGTTTGGCTGTAGTGGGTAGATTGTTGAGTCTGATTTCTTTTTTGATTGAGTTAGCAATGAGTTGTCTGGTGTTGAGGGAGGGGTGATGTTGTGAGTGGTGTGTAGAAATTTGTGTTGGATAGTTGTTTTTGTGCTTCTGCTATGTATAGTTGTTTGTCCCAAACTACAACTGCACCACCCTTGTCTGCTGGTTTGATGACAATGTCCTGTCGTTCTCTTAGTGATTTGAGGGCTTTTTGTTGGTTTTGTGAAAGGTTGCAGTGTCGGACAGGTTTTGATTTGATCCGGCTGATGTCTATTTTGCATGTTTTTATGTAGAGTTCAACTTCACTGGATTTGTTAGAGGGTGGTTGGCGGAGTATTGGGGTTTGAAATAGTTGAGTGAGGGTGTCAGAGTTTTGGGGTGGTGGGGGCCTGGGTATGTTTTCAAGTGCTGCCATCCAACGAAGTTTCCTAAAAAACCTTTCCACATCAATGTGGTTCTGGTAATTGTTGGTGGTGGGTTGAGCTGGGATGAATTTAAGTCCTTTTGTTAAGACTGATCTTTCATCGTCAGAGAGGGGGAGGTTGTCAGGGATGCAGTAGACAAGATGGTGGTGGTGATCAGATGTGGTAGTGGGGTCAGGATTGTGGGTTGGGGAAGCAGAATGGTCCGGGCGAATAGTTGTTCGTTTGTTTTGTAATTGTGATAGTTTGTTTTGTTTGGTCTGGTTGCAGTGGTTGTAAATGAGTTGGTTGTGTGTATGGATGAGTTGTCTGAGTTTGGAGGCAGAGGCTGTGGGCATGATAATTGTGGTTTGTTGTTTGAAATGTTGGAGAAGGTTGGAGAGAGATTTCAGGGTGGAACTGAGTGTTTTTATATGTGCCAACATGAGTTTACGACTGGCCCGGAAGAGAATCTTGTTGGTGGTAGTGATGAGAGTGGTGTTGTGGAGGTTGGAAGGGGTGTGGGAAAGTGAGAAGCCATGAGGTGTGATGTGTAGTTTAAGACATTGTTTAAGAAAGTTGAAATGGGATGCTGATTTGGTTTTCTGAAACTGTGTTTTGGCATAGCCTAGTGCGAACGGTTGGATGGTGGGTGGTAGAAACTGAATGGACCTGCAGAAGCTGGCATGGGTACGGAGAAAATTTGGGCAGTTGGCATTGTGTTGTGGTGTTAGTTATTGTTGGCAGGTAGTGGGACAGAGACGAGTGGGGAATCAAGAATGCAAAATGGCGATTGAAAGTGTGTAGAAGAAATGGAGGTGACGGAGAATAGAAGGTGGGACAATCAAAATCAAAACAAAACAAAACAAAATCTGAATCAAATGGAGGACAGTGGGAATGAGAAGTGGTAGACAGCGTTCACAAGTACACGGTAGGGAGTGGAAGATGTGACGTGGAATACAACACAACAAAGGGTATCAGGGTTGACAGGTACACACACAAAAAAGGGCGAAAACAGGACGTGAAATACAACACAACAAAGCAACAAAGGGTGTCAGCCTTCACAAATATATCTGGAACAGGAGACGTGACGTAAAATAGATTGTGGAAGACGAGACGTGGAGTACAACACAACAAAGGGTATCAGTCAATATGAAGAATAAAGTTTCAAAATGGAGTGACTGACGGCGGAGAACGAAGCAAAATTTAGAAAGAGAGGGTGTTAGTTACCGCCAATGACATTGACAAACAAAGCACATGACAAGACACGATGCATTTCAACCACTTGGGTCTTCTTCAGGCGAAAAATAAATCACATTTAACATTTAAGACAGTACAAACAAAGAACGAAAATGACTCATCTGTTGTTAGCCCAAAGTCTTATTTTGT
>CM065715.1:90946852-90954352 GCA_033310375.1 Conus canariensis
ACACTATTCCAAAACCCTGTTCTGAAAGGACTTTCTTCACTTTACGAGCCCAGTTTTCTTTGCCTTTTTCCATTTCTAGAAGCATCATATCATAGGCTTGCCTGCTCAAACGGGACTGGGTAGCTTCAAGATCTTCAACCAATACTTAATACATTTAACAAATGTACTTATATACAAAGGATATCTGCCCATTTCCCCATATAAGACGGTGTTGGATGAATGAATAGGTACTTGAAGGAAATGCTTTATAGCATACGTATGTACTTTTTCCATCTGCGAATTTTCATGTAAGCCCCAAATTTCAGCTGCATATCTAAGAGGTTTTATCTGTGTATCAAACATTTTCCAAAATATACCACAGTCTGTACAATTCAGTTTTCTCAGAGATTTCAGAATTTCAATAGTACCTTTTTTTCCCTTTTTCTCAGGGATTCTTCCCATGCGTAACCGAAAGTTAATTTTGTTGAAAATATCATTCCAATATATTTATATGAATTAGCTACTTGAACATCTGCATTTCCATAAGACCATTTTTCATACCCTGATAGGTGGCCACCCATTCTAAAGACCACTATATTCGTCTTATCCAAGTTAACTGATAAACATAAGCGGTCTGCTTCTTCTTTCAATACATTTAGTTGGTTTTGCAAACCTACAACTGTTCCGGACAGAAGAACAACATCATCAGCATACAGTAGTAAAACGAATTCAACTGCTCCAGGTATCGTCTGGATACCATGTCTTCCTTTGCGGGACAATTCCACCGCCAGTTCGTTTATGAAAAAAGAAAACAACTGTGGACTCAACAACCATCCTTGTTTTACTCCATTTGGACAATCAAAATATTCTGAATACTCACTCTTCACACGCACACATGCAAGCACTGAGTTGTAGACCCCTCTAATAGCCATGTACAACTTACTATTAACACCACTTTTACGGAATATATTCCACAGAGTACGGAGTACATTCCACATTCCGATTTACCGAGTCAAAGGCCTTCTTGAAATCTACAAATGCAATGTATAGCTTCGATTTGAAAAGTAGATGTTTCTGAATCAAAGAATATAGTGTAAATATATGGTCTATGGTGCTGTAACTGGTTCTAAAACCTGCTTGTTGTTCCACTATTTTTTCTTCAGTTTCAGCCCATTCAGTTAATCTTGCATTAATTTTAGTATGTAAGTGTAAATTTTACTTAAAATGCATGTAAGTGATACTCCACGATAGTTGTCGGGTTTGTTCACGTCTCCTTTGTTTCTGTAAATTGGTACAATTATAGATTTAGCCCATGCTGATGGAAAGATACCATTATCAAAACGTTGGGTGAATAAATGAAAAAGAAAATTGATTACAGTTGTGTTTGCATTCTCAACATTTCTGCTATGATTCTATATGGTCCTGCACTCTTTCCTAATTTTAAATGTTTGATACCAGCAACGACTTCTTCACTGGAAATAGGTTGATTAAATAATGGCTCAATTTCGTTTCTTCTACCATAAAGTCAGAGATAGAGAGAGAGAGAGAGAGAAAGAGAGAGAGAGAGAGAGACAGACAGACAGACAGAGAGACAGACAGATAGACAAAGAGTGTGTGTGTGTGTGTGTGTGTGTGTGTGCGCGCGTACGTGCATGTTTGTATATATATATATATATATATATATATATATATATATATATATATGTTGCATTAAAAACAAGTTAAAACCAAGCTTAAAACACCTACAAGCCTGTTTCGCGCTGTGCGGTCGTCAGGGTGTGATGGGCTTGTGCTGCCAGTGATATATATATATATATATAGCTTGCTGTTGTTTTTTTTCCCCTGCTACATGTGTTTCTCATGTGTTTTTGATTTTCTCAGGTGTTTTTGATTCACCTGAGAAACACATGTAGCACGGGGAAAAAAAACGACAGCAAGTATATATATATATATATATATATATAAAACACTGGCAGCACAAGCCCATCACACCCTGACGAACGCACAGCGCGAAACAGGCTTGTAGGTGTTTTAAGCTTGGTTTTAACTTGTTTTTAGTACAACAAATGTCGCTCCCACTGTGGTTGAGCACTATTTTTAAAATAACGCTGATCCTCAGTACTATTCTCTCTCTCTCTCTCTCTCTCTCTCTCTCTCTCTCTCATATATATATATATATATATATATATATAAACAAAGCTTGCTCTTATGTCTTAGATTGAAGAAATAGGGGGAGATAAGCATTCATATCTGCAGTGGTAGATCATTCTGCCTAACTAACAGTATGTGCTTGAGTGGGTGAATGGGGAAAAATAAAATTAATGCTTCTCAAAATGAGCCTTCAGCAAGCTTATAGTCTCCAAGAAGGAGACAATCTCCAATGGGGAGGAAACCCACTAACATATAACTCCTGGTCAGATACTGATATTTCGAAACCTGATTGTTTCTCCTCAGTGACCGCGGAAAGTGGTAATTTGACTCCTCTGCCTTTTCAGTTTTAAGAAGAATGCTATCCCAGAAAAGGCTGGTGTGCAATACCGTAGTATGTTTGTTGAGTTTTCAAAAAACCAACCAAAGGTGCCACCTAAGAAGCAAAAGAAAATCATGAAAGAGCAAAACAAGCTACATTTTCTCGTGAAAAGTAGAAAATATAAAAAGATAACCTCTTAAGACACAAGTGCTGAGGGCCAGTTCTTGGAATGAATCCGCAAGGGACTAAATTACAATAAACTAATAAATTCCAAGGATAAGTACCGAGCACCATTCCAGCAACTTACAGAGCAGCTTGGTGTTGCAATGACTGCAAGAAATATTCAATTATAAACAAAGCTTGCTCTTATGTCTTAGATTGAAGAAATAGGGGGAGATAAGCATTCATATCTGCAGTGGTAGATCATTCTGCCTAACTAACAGTATGTGCTTGAGTGGGTGAATGGGGAAAAATAAAATAAATGCTTCTCAAAATAAGCCTTCAGCAAGCTTATAGTCTCCAAGAAGGAGACAATCTCCAATGGGGAGGAAACCCACTAACATATAACTCCTGGTCAGATACCGATATTTCGAACCTGATTGTTTCTCCTCAGTGACCGCGGAAAGTGGTAATTTGACTCCTCTGCCTTTTCAGTTTTAAGAAGAATGCTATCCCAGAAAAGGCTGGTGTGCAATACCGTAGTATGTTTGTTGAGTTTTCAAAAAACCAACCAAAGGTGCCACCTAAGAAGCAATCTAAGACATAAGAGCAAGCTTTGTTTATAATTGAATATTTCTTGCAGTCATTGCAACACCAAGCTGCTCTGTAAGTTGCTGGAATGGTGCTCGGTACTTATCCTTGGAATTTATTAGTTTATTGTAATTTAGTCCCTTGCGGATTCATTCCAAGAACTGGCCCTCAGCACTTGTGTCTTAAGAGGTTATCTTTTTATATTTTCTACTTTTCACGAGAAAATGTAGCTTGTTTTGCTCTTTCATGATTTTCTTTTGCTTCTTAGGTGGCACCTTTGGTTGGTTTTTTGAAAACTCAACAAACATACTACGGTATTGCACACCAGCCTTTTCTGGGATAGCATTCTTCTTAAAACTGAAAAGGCAGAGGAGTCAAATTACCACTTTCCGCGGTCACTGAGGAGAAACAATCAGGTTTCGAAATATCAGTATCTGACCAGGAGTTATATGTTAGTGGGTTTCCTCCCCATTGGAGATTGTCTCCTTCTTGGAGACTATAAGCTTGCTGAAGGCTCATTTTGAGAAGCATTTATTTTATTTTTCCCTATATATATATATATAATATATATATGGTGTGTGTGTGTGTGTGTGCGTGTGTATGTGATATCTATATCTGTGTGTGTGTGATATCTGTATCTAGCTATCTATCTATCTATATATATATATATATACATATGTATATATATATATATATATATGGGCGCGCGCGCGCGTGTGTGTGTGTGTGTTTATATATATGTATATATAGAGAGAGAGACAGAGAGATCAATCGATACATTGCCCTTCTCAGCAACAACTTATACCGGTGTTATCGATTTCTTGTCCACTGGCTGCTCTCGCTTCAAAACCTCTAACACACCGGAATCCATCCACTTTTAACACATACTGCATACTCTGGAAATCCTATGTGCCCCCCCCCCCCCCCCCCCCCCCCCCCCCCGCCATCAGCCTCCGTATAACTTTAAAGAGAGGGGTAGCTATGTAGTTCGCATACTGGGTTTGAAGAGAGGGATATCTAGGTGGTCAAAGTAGGAAGGAACTCTAGTGAGAGCTTTACGGCAGAAAATCTTCAGAGAAGAAGTCCACCTCATGTAAATGTCTTGGCCTTTAAATTCTTACACTCAAAGGCCAGGCAGCGTTCATGGCATGACCTTGAACTGTAGATGCCCTTCTCCTATAGATTGTTTTTCCTTACCTAGATTCGAACTGACATATTCAGAAAGGTCGGGCCCCTCAAAGTCGAGTCGCCATGAGGCAGATGTTTAACCACTTGGCTTCCGAAACCCAATTTAAATTGTAGAGCTTTAAGCTCAGTGTTATTTACTATGCCTCTCCCTCGTCCAGATCAAGCTGGAATTCTTCTCAGCTGCTTCTGCCTTTGCCTTTAGGGTGTAGATCCTCTCCTTCCAAGAATTCGACAGCTGTTTGATGAGATCATGGGTAGATGTGCCTTCATGGCGCTTTTACCCCAACCTCTGTGGCGAGCCATTTGCCTTGGGAGCCAGACTCTCTCTCTCTCTCTCTCTCCTCTCTCTCTCTCTCTCTCTCTCTCTCTCTCTCTCTCTCTCTCTCTCTCTCTCTCTCTCTTATTTTCATGTTTGCTTTTTTTCTTATCACGAAAAGAAAGGGGAATTAGGGAGAAAAAAAAACTTCTAGCGGGGAAAAATAGAGAAGTGGAAAGACGCAGGGAAGCATAAAATGAAAGTAACAAAGACAGACTGACTGACAAACATATAAGTCAGAAAGACACAATGAAACAGAGACAGACAAACAGACCTACAGCGAGAAAGAAAAAAAAATAAAGAAAAAAGAGAGAAGAAAAAATGAAAGAAACACACAAACAAACAAAGAAGGAGGGAAAGGAGGAGAGAGAGAGAGAGAGAGAGAGAGAGAGAGAGAGAGAGAGAGAGAGAGAGAGAGAGAGAGAGAGAGAGAGAGAGAACTAAAAAAGAAACAATGGAAAGGAAAGAAGATCCTGTGATAAGATTGGAAACAGAGAAAGACAAAATAAAGAAAGCAGACTCTCACAACAATGTACACCCTAGAACAAGCAATTTGGCTGGCTGAAAACAAACGATACAAAAATGTAATTTGAGTCGTGGCCTTTTTCGCCTGTTCTGTCAACAGGCTGACAAACAAACCGCAAAAATACGATCAGGGCTGTGGCCCTTTTCCATGATCTGTCAACAGAAAGAGGACAAAGCGGAGGTTGTTCTCAGCAGAGCAGCAGAACAATGTCACGTGGCTTGTTCCAAGAAACCTGGCAACCCAAGCGACAGGAACGACATCACTGTGCCAAGAGTGGAACAGATCTCTCTCTCTCTCTCTCCTCTCTCTCTCTCCTCTCTCTCTCTCTCTCTCTCTCTCCTCTGTCTCTGTCTCTGTCTCTGTCTCTCTCTCTCTCTCTCTTTCTCTCTCTCTCTTTTTCTCTCTCTCTCTCTCTCTCTCTCTCTCTCTCTCTCTCTCTCTCTCTCTCTCTCTCTAACGAATTTAATCATCGAGCAAAGTAAATGTCCTTTGAAATAAAAAGTCTGCCAAACTGGTTTTTATTCATTTCAGTAAATGACAGAAAAAAAAACACTTTCGCTACAGTTATATCGTTACAATTTATCCCCCCTGATACATTTAGATAGATAGATAGATAGATAGATAGATAGATAGATAGATAGATAGATAGATAGATAGATAGATAGATAGATAGATAATCAGAAGAGAAAATCATCATGATTTTGTCGAATGAAGGCAAGGGGATTAAGCTTACTCCTACGACCAAAACATGCGAATAAACGCAAACAATGGCGGAAAACAAACTGGCCAAACATGAGCAAACAGAACACAGTAACACATTAGCCACAAAAGCATGGTCACTTTCACATTCTATTGTTCATACTGCAATAATATTTAAAAAAAAAGGGGGGGGGGGTGCCTTAAAGCAATACCAAAGGACATTGGCTGACACGAATTTCATTCTGTACTGAATTTGAACACACTACTGTTATTTTTTGCAATGTGTACTTCTTTTTTATGCCGCATATACATTTTTGTATGCACGTATTTGGAAAACATTTTACAATTTTACATTCATGATTATGATATTGGGCAAGTATTACTATTAGGTCAGATCTCTTATTGGCTCTTTACCTTCATCAATACCAAAAAGCACGAGATTGTAAGTAGTATGAATATGAGATTATTTTCACATTTTCTCATTGAAGGTGTTTTCTGAAGAGGTCAACAAATTTTGTACAAGTTTACAGTTCCATGAAAACTTTTAAATGAGCCCTTGTATAATTAAACTATACACATCTTGTCGTGTCAGTCACACCTATGGCACTTAAGACACTGTTTGTAGCTATGGTCCTATGGATGATTCTTATTTGTACCCTTTTCACTTTGACAATTTTCATTCCGTGGATTAAAAAAAATTCTACCAAGAAATTTCAATGCTCAGTTTTCGGACCAATTTAAACAGTAGATAGTTCGACTGCAAATCGTCCTATATCAATTGATAATACTTGTCGTTCCTTTATGTACATCAGTAATAATTGTCTGTGTGCTTGACATATCTAAATCATTATTGTTATCACTCAGCATTTATTTCGATTCATCTGATAAATTGTAGAACTGAAGGTAGGTAACAAAATCAATTCGATAATGAGGATCAGTTAGACATTCATCGAATGTCAATAATTCCCCATTTCTTTGAAAAAAATGTTTAATGGAATATTATATTTTTTCTGTTAAGCTATTCTGCTTTATTATCACAATTCCAATTTTTTGTATTTCCATTGTACAAGATACGCTCCAAAAGCTGTTCACCTAGGGTTTAAGGTATGCAAAGGCAAAACATTCCGTATGCTTTTTAAAACAAGCAGTCAAAATTTGTTTTTATTGTGACATTTTGTCCAGGCTGCTAATTACTACATTAATATTTACAACTAAACGGGTTCTATATCTTGAGGTATTTTGAGCCATCGAGAAATATCATAATCAAAACTATATGCCTTCAAAATTTGAACATATACTTCCAATTTAGGGAGTCGAATGCTTTTGCTAAGTAAATCAAAAGCAAGAATCCGGGAATATTTCTTTTCCCCAAAATACCTCCTCATGTCAAACATTGATCCTAAATTATCTCCCACATATATGTTCATTACAAAACCAGTTTGATCCTCAGGAATCAATCTGGGTAGTATATCGATCAGACTTTGTCCCCTTTCGGAATGCAAGTGATTAGGCCTTTTTGTCTGGTAGAAAAATAACCATCTTTGTGTGCTTCATTCAAGGATCTCACAACAA
>CM065715.1:90961852-90976852 GCA_033310375.1 Conus canariensis
TTCTGACATTTCAGATATTCCTCCCTTCTAAGTCCAGTATTCTGCCCTCTCACATATCCCTCCCTTCAAAGTCCAGAGTTCTAACCATTCAGATATCACTCCCAGTAATGTTTAGCACACACTGTGGGAACACATGGTATTCACAGAGTGAAAGAATGAACAAAGAGTGGACAGGACGGCGATGTCTTGAAGAGGTGGAGGCAGAGTGCAGAGGACAAGAAATCGATGACAGCAGTTAGCACAGTAAGGACTGTTAAGTATCCAGTGACGGACTCATTCTCTCTCTCTCTCTCCTCTCTCTCTCTCTCTCTCTCTCTCTCTCTCTCTCTCTCTCTCTCTCTCTCTCTCTCTCTCTCAAAAGACTTCAGCGGTGTATCCATATACAGTACTGAAAGAGCCATTTGTTAGTGTGATTTTATAAGCTGGAGACAAACATATATTTGCCCATGTGCACCTCTGGAGCCAAATATATATTTGTCCGCGTGTACTTGCCATGAACAGACAGTCATTTGTGAATAGTTGACAAATTACTTATTCAAAGATCAGTTATCAATTTATTATTCAGCCTATGCAACATTAGATGGAAAGGCCTACTTGGCTTATATCAGGCTCATTCTCTGTAAAGCATTTAAAGAGCAATCTCCTCTCTCTCTCTCTCCTCTCTCTCTCTCTCTCTCCTCTCTCTCTCTCTCTCTCTCTCTCTCTCTCTCTCTCTCTCTCTCGTCAACGGAATCTCGCCAAGTCTGAAGGAACTAACCAAGCGCCGGGCTCATTGTCGATCTCGATTCTAAGCAGAGCTGACGTGCCATCCCTAGCGAATCCTTAAGGAAACAGGACTAGACGGCGGCCCCTGCTCTTGTGAAGACCCTCCAGAGAGCAGATCTGATAAGGGCGAAACTGGAAAGACAGAAGCAATCAGCATAGGTTTAAAACAGACTGAACTGATAGATGTGTGTGTGTGTGTGTGTGTGTGTGTGTGTGTGTGTGTGTGTGTGTGTGTGTGTGTGTGTGTGTGTGTGTGTGTGTGTGTTTAGCACAACGTCATAGTTTTCTTGAAGGATTATTGTTAATTGTTTGACATAACGTATTTAGGAAAATTTTAAATGAGACGCTGAATAGTACACGTTATACTACAAACAAGGTGGGTAACTGCAGTTCCTATGATGAAATACGTACGCGCACGTAACTCAAAACGAACGCTGCTCACGGCTGCACTTCGCATAGAACGAATACAAACACAAAGCTCACGGAACAAGCAAAGAGACATCCCCAAAATTAGGGTGTTCCACGCATACCCATGTACCCTACCTCTGACAAATACACACAGCAGCAACAATTAAAGAAATGAACAAACATAAATTAACATTTATATCAGGCTTTTGCTGTGTGGGCAAGAGTGGAACATTATTTCTAATAGGATGCCGCCTTATTTTTGCTCTGTGTGCTTCCTACCTATAGTGATGTTTGGCAAATCATAAGCAACATGGTTTGAAGGTACATGGGCGTATGACTGTCCCACCGTGGGAGTAAAAACTGCCTTAATTACTTTTTATTGAAATATTTGCTTCTCTGAAGTTTTCCTTTTTCTCTTACTTTCTGTTATTTCCGCTCAAGTGGTTATGTTTTTATCCACCTCTGTTGGCTCCTTTCTTCGTCCTTGAGCAGGACACACACACACACACACACACACACACACACACACACACACCACACACACACACACACACACACACACACACACACACACACACACACAACGCACGCATGCACGCACACACGCACGCATGCACGCACACAAACACACAGACACACAGACACACAACACACACACACACACAACACACACCACACCACCACACACACACACCACCACACGCACGCATGCACGCACACACGCACGCAGCACGCACACAACACACAGACACACAACACACAACACACACACACACACACACACACACACACACACACACACACACACCACACACACATCTACTGAACATATCGTCACCAATTTTCAGTCCTCGTGGTGATCTAGTTTGTTCAACATCAGGATCATGCCAAAACTGCTGAACATACTTTAACTTACTCCGTCCACAGATGGAGTGTGGCCTAAAGAACAAAAAGAAATGTTGGCGTGCATCGTGGATGCTGATCCTGTTCAACGTCATTTGCGCAGCATGATTAAAGGTACATGGAGAACAACTGTTTCCGTCTGTGCCATCAGTTACTTTCCTTGAATCAAACAATGGATTTTGGATGTGTTCACAGTGTTAACGGTTTATTTCAAGCATTTTGAGGATGTCTACTTGTTTGCTTTGTGTGCTCTGTGATGTCATTTCTGCAAGGCAATTCGGTGTCCGATGCAGTATTCGTTTGGGGTTATGGGCGTGTATTTATTTCATGATGAGAGCAAACGTTATCCTACTTGTTAATTATTGAAACTTTTCGCTGAACATGAACACTAAAAAGGTATCCTTATGAACAGACAAGTATTCATAAACCATTTTGTAAAGAATAGTAAACATTTCAAGTGGTATAACATTGTTGCTGTGAAGGTTTTCGCACATTCTATTAATTTGAAAAATTCTTGATAGCGAACTGCTAAAAGACGTAGACAAACAAATCACAAGACAAAACACGAGTGTTTCGACCTCTTAGGTGTTCTTCAGACACGATACACAACACTCAGGACGACGAAAATGAACGAGCAATCACTTATGTTCGTTCAATTCGGCGCAAGATATTCGTTGAATAAAAACGAGGCTGTCAGGAAGGAGACAATGTGTGAATCGAGGTATTAAGTCTATTGATGTAATACGGTAGTAGCTACATCATACGTTACCGACAAATACTGTCCCTGCTGTCCCTCTCTCTCTCTCTCTCTCTCTCCTCTCTCTCTCTCTCTCTCTCTCTCCTCTCTCTCTCTCTCTCTCTCTCTCTCTCTGGCTCCTTCCATTCAATCTCAGCCACCCACCCATTCGCTTTCTGTCACCGTTTCAATTACTCTCCCAAGTATCATCGGCAACCGAGCCAGTCGGGATCAATGTCAGCACTTTGAACGCCGGCCGAAAAAGTAATACCTTCACTACAGTGGGGTAGAGGCCTTGCTTCCTTCGTTTGTCCAGGATGATGTCCCTTCTTGACAGAAAGCTGAGAGCCAAGATACACCTCCTTTCCGCCCATTCAGCCCCACCCCGTTCCCTATTTCAAACGACCCCTGAGGGATCTGAGGGCGAAGTGAGGAGACAACCTGAGGGTAAACAACCCTGCACGTACTCCATGCAGTTTAGGACTTCCGGGATCCATTCGGACAGCTCCTCGAAGCGCGATCGTTTTTAACAACCAAACTGTGCCATCACAAGAGTACTTTCATATATATGTAAATCGCGAAGAGAGATACAGAGCGCGACATGTAAGTTGTTCGAACAGCACCATATAGCACTACTTATTTCTCTTTTTTTATCGAAATAACTAGCACAGCACTACATAACACTGTATTACCCCATATCGTTCCAGCAGCACTACAGAGCATTAGGTTACAGCTTCACAAACTGACACCATTTTTAACGCACTTAAACCGTTCGAACTCCGCGAAAGGGCACTGATTTTGAATCTCCATATATGTAAAGGGAATTACACTACACAGCATGCTGATACCAGAACAGCTCAGACAGCACTAACAGAACGCTATTGTTCTCTATAGTAGGTCATGTAGACTGCCCCAGAACAGAAAGTGTTCATAAGTAAATCTTTCAAAGAGCTAGACCACCACAAAAAAAACTACTTTTCATGCGTAAACCGTTCACATGATTCTACAGAAAACTCATTTTTCATTCCTGAATATTATATAGTTTGGTCAACACCACAAAACAATACATTTCTTCCCTAACCGGCTCGTTTAATCCTTAAATCGTTTAGCCAACACTGGCGAATACCACTCTTTCATGCCTAAAATTTCATCCAGCGCTGCAGACCGCTTTTTACGTAAATGACTCGGCCAGTAATAGCACTGCGTTTTCATACTTGAATTGTTCACTTCCATCACAGAACACCTCTCCCGATCTTCATCGTTCAGCCGGAATCACAATGCAAATATTGCCCGTGATAGTCACATTTTGTTGACAGGCCACGTTGAAAGTAGAAGACAAAAATAAAAATGTAACAAACTACAACCCAAAAGAGCAAGAAACTCGTCTGTACTTTCGTAGCCTTTGTGTTTATGTTTACGTAAGGGTAGCGACTGTATAAACACTTACAAACTGTTTCGGATGTGGTTGGCAAATCTTAAGATGACAGTGTATCCAGGAGGCTCTGCAAAACCGTTTGACCGCAGTCAGTATACCAATTCTAAGTCTGCTGGAACAGTACCTGACATGTAAACCTAACACTGTGCTTCAATTCCTCATGTCCCTCTCTCTCTCTCTCTCCTCTCTCTCTCTCTCTCTCTCTCTCTCTCTCTCTCTCTCTCTCTCTCTCTCTCTCTCTCTCTCTTTGAAGATCTTGTACATCATTTGAAAATGATATCACTCAAGATTCTGATATTCTCGAAAATGTCAGCAAGCCGAATTAGGTATAAACAATAGCTCATCATAAACATGCTCATCTTTTAGCCAGAAAATAATACAAAGACGTCATTCGCCCCTCCTCCTCCTCCCCCCAAATTAAGAAAGAGTTCAGCGGATGAAAATACAGAGGTACTAGTGAAACTAGTATGATTATCCTTCAGGTTTAACATTGGTGCTATCTACCTTACATGAAAAGAGGGAATTTCAGTCCCCCATTTTGACGAATCAATACCTAATTCTGACGCACTCATCCAGGAGAGAAACGCCTCAGCCAGCTCTCCAATCTTTGAATGGTGCCACAGTATCCTCCCCTCTCCACAACCCTTGCCATCTCGCCGTGTCTCCATTCACAAAATCGGTTCGGGTCTCACCAGCTAGTCCTCCCCTCCCGGTCCCGAGATGTTGTGTGCGGTCATCTCCCCGGAGACACTCTTCACCGGAAGGAGGTAGAGAACCCTCTCTGATGTTGGGATGGGAAACCACGTTGTCGGGGAATGAGGAGGGATGTGGATCTGAGCTGTTGCTAACTGGCACTAAACAACTGATGGCTTCGTTAGCAGTGTCCACTCTTCCAAAACTGTCTCCCTGTGTGTGTGTGTGTCTGCTGTGCAGAGCTCACTAGTATTTTTTCAGTGCAAAGACAGTCGTGTTCCATTTAGTAAACTTAAATTTTTTTTTAAAAAATGTATCATTCAGAAAAATACTCAAACGTACATATGCGCAGACAAGCTCACACACACACACACACACACACACACACACACACACACACACACACACACACACACACACACACACACACACACACACACACACAGAGAGAATTGGTTGTCACGACGTGAAAACACACACACACACACACACACACACACACACACACACACACACACACACACACACACACACACACACACAGGCGCGCGCGAGCGTGCACCCACGCAGCCATGCACCCACGCACCACGCACACGCACACGCACACGCACCGCACACCACACACACACACACACACACACACACACACACACACACACACACGCACACGCACGCACGCACGCACGCATGCACGCACACCACACACACACACACACACACACACACACACACACACACACACACACACACACACACACGACACACAAACACATGCACAGGCACTCGCATTTATGCATACATAGAAACATACGTATAAACGCAAATGCTCTCCCTCTCTTCCCAACACACACACACACACACACTCTCTCTCTCTCTCTCTCTCTCTCTCTCTCTCTCTCTCTCTCTCTCTCTCTCTCTCTCTCTCTCTCTCTCTGATGATGATAATCTTGTACATCATTTGAAAATGATAAGAAGATGTCACTCAACACTCCAACCTTCCCGTAAATGTCTTCAGCAGATCGACTAAGGTATAAACAATAGTCCATTGTAAACACATTGATTTTTCAGCCAGAAAATGATACAAAGACGTTATTCGCCCCTCCTCCTCCCCCAAAATTTGGAAAGGGTGAAAGGGCAAAAAGACAGAGATAGTAGTCAAACTAGTGTCATTTTCCTTCAGGTTTTACATCGCTGCCATCTTTATTACACGAACAGATATAATTTCAGTTCCTCATTTTGACCAGTCAATACCTAATTCTGACGCACTCATCCAGGAGGGAATTCCTCAGCCAGCTCTCCAATCTTTTAATGGAGCCACAATATCCTCCCCTCTCCACCACCCTTTCCACCTCGCCATGTCTCCATTCACAAAATCAGTTCCCCTCCCATCAACTGCCCCTCCCTTCCTGGTCCCTAGGTGTTGTGTGCGGTCATCTCCCCAGAGACGCAGTTCTTCGGAAGGAGGTAGGGAACCCTCTCTGACGGTGCGATGGGAAACCACGTTTGTCGGGGAATGTGGAGGGGTGTGAATCTGAGCTGTTGCTGACTGGCACTAAACGGCTGATGGGTTCGTTAGCAGTGTTTACCCTTCCAAATACGTCTCCCTGTATAACTGCTTGCTGTACAGAGATCACTGGTATTTTGCATTTTGTCTAGAGATTATCATTCGTCTATTTGACTAAACTTGAAATCTCTCTCTCTCTCTCTCTCTCTCTCTCTCTCTCTCTCTCTCTCTCTCTCTCTCTCTCTCTCTCCTTTTGTGGTGATCATTAATGTCAACACTCTTCACTGGAGGACAATTAACCCTATCTAAAAAAAAAAAACGCAGCAAATATATTTGAAGCTATTCAGTTCTTTTTTCAGTACCACCAGCACGCCTTATTCTAGTCGGCACGTAGATTGTAAACGGCGTGATTTCAGAATCAGCGATGAGCTCCTTTCCTGGAGATATATACAAAGAAGGTTGGATGCTGGCCAAAAGAGGGTGGAAATGCCGAACAAGATAAGATTACGTGGCTAAACTGGATTGTGGCAATCATCAGTATAGTGTATGAATGATGATCAACAATGCCAAACCCGTCTCGCCATGAAATGCAATGAGCTAGGTCTTCACATCCTCTGTATAGGCTATGAACTTTGAATAGATTTCTCACGTACAAACTAATATCAACACAGAAAGTCTGACGTGGAAGATAATCGTGTAGCAACTCATTTCAGAACCATCGTCGTGGTACAGGTGGTATACTCCTTGCTTCAAAGGTCTACACTGCATGCATCTATGGATGACATTCTGCCCACGTTCCCACTCTGTCACTCACCGACTCCCTCGCTCACTCACCAAATCAATTCATGTGTAAATCAATCAGAAGATACAAAGTCTCACCAAAGATAAGCTGGGGGATGGGGGGGGGGGGTGTTAAAGTTTTTTGTTGTTGTTTTTTTCATTTTGCATGCTGAATATATATAGCCAAACCATAAGCATCCTGACAAAATTACAAATCCAAACTTCGCATGGAGTCAAGTCGTTACGAGGTTTAACCCATAATTAAACAAAATCATCATTTGAACCGCACGAATACAAATCTCACGGTATATTTTTTAAGGCAGAGAAGGACATAAGGGATAAGGGGGAGATGGGGGCCCAAGAGGGCAAGACACCGTAGGGAGGTGGCGCCGGTGAGAGGCAGCGAACTCTTCAGTCTTGGCAGGTAAGACTGCACGAGCAAACAGTCCTAAAATCTGGTGCATCTGTCCGATGAGATCAAGAAAGCGCCTGTGCCGCATGGAAATGGTGAGCTTTACTGCAGAATCACATGTCGCCAATGGGCTTTGAGATAACCAATGCCATGGACATGGCTTCCACAGAGTGATGATAGTGTGGATCCAAGTTTACTTGTCTGATGATCGGAGATAGCATGTCGGCTCTAGATAAATGATAGTGTGGTTTCCAGATCCCTTGTCATACAATATGAGCTTACGTGTCGACTATAGATATGATAGCAGTGTTCCTGGTTTATCTTGTAAGGCTATTTCCAGGCATTGTTCCTGGATGCACACATAGAAGACATGTAACATACCTGTTTTGCTTTGATTTTTTTCCCCTTGTATCAGCTGCTTTTCTGCGTTTGGTGCTGCCATTGTTTTGATTTTCCTTCTGTCTCTACTTCATATATCCTTGCATCTATTGTCTTCAGTATTGTGTTCGTGCGTTTTATGTAATTATAGGTCAGTAGTCAAATGAATGGTCATTCCATTACTATTATGACACATATCAGGTAAAATATTGTTCCTTGGCTTCTCTAATAGGCCCAAACATAGTTTACACAGTATATGTATATGCATATTTTTCTTTTTCTTTTCTTTGTCCTTTTTTTCTTTTTCTTTTTTTGGATTGCACTGTTGGTTGGTGATTAGCCGGACCGCTGGTTGACTGGTAGCTAGTTACTAGGGACGTTGTGTGCTTTTTTTGCTTGGAGCATTAGTTAATCATTTGTTCTGACGGTTGATTGATTCATTGGTTGTTTAAATTGTTCTGTGACTGTATGATCCGGTAATTTGTACTTAATACAGCATTTTCCCATTTCTATATGTTTCTGTTATCACTTTCAAATTCCTGTCCTTCTAGAATCTATACATTTTCTTCTTTTTGTGCGATCTTCGCCTGTTTGTCATCACCGTCGCTACATTCTCAGCACATTTTGCTGTATTAGTTTTTCAAAGCTGTTCCATCAAGGTGCGCGTCGATAGTGTTTTCTTTCCCTTCAGGAGGAGAAGACATTTCATCCCACTCTTGGAGTGATCAATACACACGGCTCTGACATCTTCTCTCGCCAGACATTCTCCACTCTCCCTCCGATTTTCAAAGTCGCCGCTATCCCACCCACCCTTTTGTCTATTTCCTCGCCCCATTCCTGCCGTCATTCTCCTCTACCCTCACTTACTGTGGTCGCTGATCGCGCTCTCCTTCTCCGTCCTTTCTTTTCTCTTCAAGCCGTTATGTGGAAAGACGGTATCAAGAGATGGTACAGCAATTTGTGGACTGAAGATCTGAATCCAGACGTTCCGTGGGAAGTGGAGTATGTAAGAGGCAGAGAGAGCGAAGATAAGTAGAGAAAAGGGATGGGGGAGATTGGAAAGGGTAGTAAACTGTCAAGTAATGTTAGGTAAACTTGTATGAGCAGTCATACCTAAAATTTGATGTGTACGTCCGCAAGTAGTCACCCGCTTTGAGGCCAAAAAACAAAATCACGACTGTCCGTCGCAATTTCTATCGCCTTCAAGTAATTTTCATCACTTCTTTGGTGTTTGGGAGTCTTCTAATGAACGCATACACGCGCATATGTTCAGATAAAGTGGTGGAGTGTTATGTGCGTGAGTGTATTTTGAATTGATAACTGCATGACTGTGTTTTCGTAGCAGTAGTAGTGGTAGTGGTGGTAGAAATAATTGTTGTTGTTTTTGTTGTTAGTAGTAGTAGTAGTAGTAGTAGTAGTAGTAGCAGTAGCTGTAGTAGTAGTAGTTTGGTAGTGGTGGTGATCTTGGTAGTGATGGTGGTGGTGGTAGTAGTGGTGGTGGTGGCGGTGGTGTGGTGGTAGCAGTTGTAGTAGAAGCTGTAGTAGTAGTGGTAATGGTAGTACTAGTAGTGGTATCGGTGGTAGTAGTAGCAGTGGTGGTGGTTGTGGTGCTAGTGTGATAATTGTTGTGGTGGTAGTAGTAGTAGTAGTTGTTGTAGTAGTAGTAGAAGTAATAGTAATAGCAGCAGCAGCAGCAGATGTTGTAGTGGTGATGGTAGTGATGGTCTTAGTAGTAGTAGTAGTAGTAGTAGAAGTAGTAGTAATAGTAGCAGTAGTGGTAGTAGTTATGTTCTTGTTGTGTAGTTTGTAGTGTTGTAGAGTTTGCAGCAGTAGTAGTAGTAGTAGAAGTAGTAGCAGTAGTAGTAGTAATGGTCGTAGTAGTAGCAGCAGCAGCAGTTAGTAAAAACTAGCAATTCTTATATAGCGCATATGCCCGCTAGTGACCAAACTCTGCACACTTTATGACTCATGCTCTCATGTACATATCGGGGGTGCCTACCTTGACAGAGCCGACTGAAGAGTTACTGGCGGACGCTGATCGTTCGCTTTGTTTATCATTCAGTCAGTATCAGTGGCTCAGTTTCTCATACTATCATCCGATGTTGTTGTTTTTTTCTTTCACGCAGAATTTATGCTGTACCTACGACTATCACTCGAAGCTTTTTTTCCCTGAAGGCAGGTCACAAATCGTTGCAGCTGTCCATGTTCATGTCAAACACAATCGATACGCATGTTCATGATGAAATGTGGCCTGTGTTGTGCTGTTTTTTGTAAATGGTACATTTGAAAGAAAGGAACATGTAACTCTCATAGAAAAGAGAGGAGAGAGAGGAGAGAGGGAGAGGCAGACAGACAGAGATGTATGCAGGGATGCAACAGGGATGTGGAAAGGACAAAACGAGAACACCTGATGAATACACTACTGATTTCATTGGGGCAGTTCCACCCACGATCCAATTACAGCTCGGCAGTGTGGTCTATTGTCCGTCCTAACATCTGGATTAAAAAAAAAAAAAGCAAAAAGATTCCATCCTCTTTGCAACTGTGATGGCCTCTGTCCCCAAATGAACGACAGGAAAGAAAGAATGAAAGAATGAAATGGGAAGAAAGAAAGAGCGAAAGATAGATTTGAGACGTCAGAGAGAGAGAGAGAGAGGAGAGAGAAGAGAGGAGAGAAGAGAGAGAGAGAGAGAGAGAGAGAGAGAGAAGAGGAGGAGAAGAAAGTAGAAGTAAAAGTAGAAGGGAAAAGGGATGGGGAGGGTCAGAAGGTTGGTTATTGGATGTGATCTCTGGACACAATGACGTAATTACTTTCAATTTGGTGGCACTTTGTTGAGATATCTAGGTCACGTAGCAAACGCGCAAGACAGTGGTCGAACTGGCAGAATTTGCTTTCAGATTTACTGTTGTTTTCGTCTTTCTCCTACAAAGAAGAGAGAACTTCAACCGCTCAATTTAATCAATCAATACCGAAGTCTGATGCATCCGTTTATGAGAGAAAAACCTCAACCATCCCTCCAACCTGTGAATGGTTACATAATGCTCCCATTCTACTCCCTGCCCCCCCCCCCCTACACCCCCCTCCTCCCCTCCCCTTCCACCTCTTTCGGTCGTCATTCTCTGAATCATTTTTTCTCTCATCGCTTCCCCCGTCCCTTCCACGACCTTCTTTTCCACGTTGCTGTGTGCCGTCATTTCCCTGGAGGCATTTCTGCCCGGAAGGGGACAGGGAATGCTTTCTGGAGTGGGGATGGAAGGATTCTAGAGGATGGTGTCTCCAAGCTGTTGCTATCTGGCGTTGGCTACAGGGTTCGTCACCGCCTTTACCCTTGTAAACTGTCTGCCTGAGCGTTCATTTTACTGAGAACGACAGGTATGGAAGAAAGGGAAGAGAGGAAGGATAGGTAGAGTATAAGGCGATCTAAACATCGAAGAGAGAGGGGGGATTTCTGGCGACAGGAGGCGTAACAGACCTGTGTATTGATCACTCTCAGAGTAGATTAACATGTTCTCTCCTTCTGAAGAGAAAGAAAACTCTGATACGGCACATCTTGATGGAACAAATCTGAAAACAATCTAACACAGCAGATGCACAGAGAATCCAGGGACAGCAATGACAGAGAAGCACAGATTGCAAAGAGGAAGAAAATTGCATACATTTTAACATGATGGGATTTTGAAAATGATGAGAGAAACAGTCTGCGTATAAAAGAAGAAAAAGTCCACTATATTAAGTAATGATCTACGGATCATCAAGTCTGCCTGTATGCCTTAGGAGTGATAGAAGGGTGGACGATCTAAAATCAAAATGTAGCGCAGCGTAATGCCATGAGCACTTTTGAAGATGAAAAGTTAGGGTCGCTTTGATATGAAAAAAAAATTGTGTCACTTAGTGACATTTGAACGATTTAAGCATGAAGAAATCGTACTATAGAGTGACGTTTGAACGGTTTGTGAAAGAAAAAGCATTGTTTCATAGTGTTGTCTCAACAAGTTAGATTTTTTTAAAAAGCGGTTGGTGCTGTTTGGATGATTTCTGAATAAAAAGATATAACCTGTTGTAGTGCTGTCAATAAAGTTGTGTGTATTGAAACACCGTCATTTTGTGCTGTGATACATGTTGGCTATCAAAGGTGCTTTGTAGAACTGCCTCAATGGATCCCAGAACCCATATAACCAGGCAGAGTACTTGCAGGATGGTAAATTCCATATCCTTCGCAGTCCGTCTCTGATGCCTTGTCTGGCTTCATATTCCCCAAGGGACAAAGAGGAGATGTATCTTGGCTCTCACCAGGTTGTCAAGAAGGGACATAATCCAGGACAAACAAAGGAAACAATGCCTCTCTCTCTCTCTCTCTCTCTCTCTCTCCTCTCTCTCTCTCTCTCTCTTCTCTCTCTCTCTCTCTCTCTCTCTCTCTTCTCTTCTGTAGTGATGGTATTACTTTTCTGGCCAGCGTTCTAAATGCTGACATTGATCCCGGCCGGCTAGGTTGTAAATGATGCGTGAGAGAGAGAGAGAGAAGAGAGAGAGAGGAAGAGAGAGAGAGAGAGAGAGGAGAGAGAGAGAGAGCATGTGTGTGGGAGAGGGTGAAAAGGAGGGAGACAGGGAGAGGAGAAGGGATGGAGATTCGGATTTAGATTGAGATGGTTTATTGTACATCTGCCACAGGTTCTTTCACAAATTATAGGAAGAAGAGGAGCGGATATTCGGTATCCAGAGAGGGAAATAATAAAAAAGAAAACAATGCAAACAGCAAATGCATAAAGAAGCCAAAACTGGTCGCAAATTATTGGTAGATCATTGTTACATTAATAGCCGTCTTAGCATGAATAGATATGCTTATCATTAAGCATCGCAATTTGCCATCTTTCTCTGTCTGTCTGTTCTGTCTCTCTGTCTGTCTGTCTGTTCGTCTCTCTCTCTCTCTCTCTCTCTCTCCTCTCTCTCTCTCTCTCCATGCCTATAGAAGAACTCCAAATAGTCAGCGAGGAAGATGTGGGCAATGACAATGAAATTCTAAAATTTACATGTATGGTTTGTATTCTGTATCAGATGAGCATTCCTTTTCATATTTTTTGCGTGTTTATTTGTACCTGGACTTATTTTCAGTAGCACCGCGGTCTGCTTTGGTGAATTTCTTTTAAGAAAGACGACACCAAGTATACTGCATACTTATTAATTCCAGGAGTAGACAGGCATATGACATTAATTCTAAGAATAAACAGACTCACTGCATGCTACATATGTCAGCATTAATCTGAGTGTACATTTGTCTGTATATGGAGAGAGAGAGAGAGAGAGACGAGAGAGAGAGAGAGAGAGAGAGAGAGAGAGAGAGAGAGAGAGAGGAACACCCAAAACTAAAGAACTAAGAAAAACAATTGTTAAAATGACATGGGTGCTGGGAACTGTCGTGATTTCACCGTAAAGCATGCACTTTCCGCGCGACAAAGACCATTTACATCTCTCTCTCTCTCTCTCTCTCTTCTCTCTCTCTCTCTCTCTCTCTCTCTCTCTCTCTCTCTCTCTCTCTCTCTCTCTCTTCTCCCATTTCCAGCCTCCTGTCAGGAAACCTCATCAGTCTGGATTCAGATCTTCACCCCAGGGATTGCTTTACCATCTCCCTGGATCTGTCTGTACACTGTGACCTGGAAATAAAATGAGGGACGGCAAAGGGACCGTAACAGACGACCAGAGCTGGTGAAGACAGGGAAAACGCCAGAAACGAGAAGTAACAGCGGAGGGTTGAGAGGAGTATGAGGCAACTTACAAGTCGAGGGTTCAGGATTCGTGACGGCAGAACGCCTGAAAGACTTATGTATTGATCAGTCTAAGACTGGATTGAAGTGTCCTCTCCTGAACAGAAAAACCCACTGTCAACTCACATCCTGATGGAACGAATCCCAAAAGCCGATACTGCAAACGCATAGTGAATCTGGAGACAGCAAAGACAGATAAGCAAAGATCGCGTAGACTAAAGAAAGTGAATCGATTTACCAAAGGTGGGATCTTAAACTGATAAGGGAAATAGATCCTACTTTAAAGTACACGGCCACGATCTCGGGTGCATCAATGGTCCGCCCTATATGAAGATTAAAAAAAAACTCAAATGAGGGTAATTTTGAACATTTCCATTTTCACGTCCTTTTCCAGTAATAATTCAAGAACTTTAAAAGGTAACTGAAGAAGACTCAAATTAGATAGTAACATTAGTAATGATAAAACTTTAGCACTTCAACAAATGTTTAGTGTTACCAAAGGAACACGCATCCATTACGATATTATGGTGGAAGCCAGTGAAGTTTTTAACATTAGCGCCTTTGTCAAGTGGGAACAGCGGCTTAATATACCATTATTGATGCTGCATTACCTGTGGGAAAATTGAACCTGCATTACCTGTGGGAAAATGACTGCATTACCTGTGGGAAAATATTTCAGCTATAAATGTAGAATTAACAAAAGCAAACCTAATGTAAACATATTTTTGAAGGAGCTGGACTACAGATATAAAACGGAAAAATATATGTCCTTCATGGAGATGAATCATGCTACCTACCAAACAAAATGGTCACCATATATCAAACTATCAGCGGACTAATGGTTATAACATGTACTATATGTATGTGTACCTAAGTGTGTGTGTATGTATGTGTGTGTGTGTGTGTGTGTGTGTGTGTGTGTGTGTGTGTGTGTGTGTGTGTGTGTGTGTGTGTGTGTGTGTGTATGTGCATGCACGCGCACACACATATATATGGATGTGTGTGTCCTATGTGCTCATGCTGTTTTACCTAACAGGACTGGAGAGTTCACCGCCCTTTCCCATGCTCCCCACTCTTCCCTCCGGCTGCCTACTTTATTCTGATTCTGTCTCATCCCTACACCCACAACTTCTGTCTTCTGCCCCCTGTTCTCTGACCTTCTGCCTCAAAACAGCAGAATGTGTCCTTTTGCTTTGCTGTTCGAACAGAGGCTTTCATGTAATGGT
>CM065715.1:90979352-90986852 GCA_033310375.1 Conus canariensis
TCTCTCTCTCTCTCTCTCTCTCTCTCTCTTTTGTCACACACACACACACACACACACACACACACACACACACACACACACACACACACACACACACACACACACACATGAGGAGCGCATGCGCACATGGGCGTAGACTCTCTCTCTCTCTCTCTCTCTTCTCTCTCTCTCTCTCTCTCTCTCTCTCTTGATGCAATCGTTTTTTTTCGAGGGGAGCGACGGGGAAGACGGAAGGGGGATTAGGGAAAGAGAGAGCGGAGAGGGATCGGAGAGGCCAGTTAATTATCCGCCTAGGTTACGTAAAATAGCATGGGCAAACATGCCTGGAAATTTGATTCAGACACTGTAAAAAATGTATGTTCCACGCAAATTGCATACTTAACGACAAAATCGCGACAGTCTCCTACATACCGGTATTTTTTTTTATACAGGTTTATCTTTTACTTAGGTGCTTGTGAATCTGCACGTATACAATTACGGACAAATCTGCCCGCACACCAGTGTTAAAATAGATGTCATTTCCTGTGTCTGATTTCTCTTTGAATAAAAACGTCAGTTCATATATATATATATATATATATATATATATATATATTTTGCAGTATTGTTGTTCTCGTGTGGCTATAACTAAGCACATTTGAGAATCCAGCTCTACTTAAAATCATCCAAAATACAAATGAACACACAAAACAAGGCACAAAGTAACGTTTTGTGTATGCACGTTATAGCACTTTTCTTTCTCCACATAGCGTTATCAATGTCAGAACTTCTGCAGATAAGGAACTGGAATTTTAAATCACGCCATAGAAACGAAAAGATCAAATGCTCCTTTTATTTGTTAAATGGGGCTTTTTACCCTATATGGTAGCTGAAGGGCCTAACAAATGAAGTAAACACGTCCATGGTGTTTGGCGATACAAAAATTGTGCTATTCTCACCAAGGGATTTGACTTTACGATTATCTACTCAAATATGCACACTCATATGCATCTATCTATCTATCTATCTATCTATCTATCTATCTAGCTATCTATCTATCTATCTGTCTGTCTATCTATCTATGTATCTATCAAACTATCTATCTATCTATTAACCTACTAACCCACCTACCCACCTAGCAATCCATCTGTACATCTATCCACTAACCTACTTGCCTGCCTGCCTGCCTGCCTGCCTGCCTGCCTGCCTGCCTGCCTGCCTGCCTGCCTGCCTGCCTGCCTGCCTGAATGCCTGCCTGCCTGAATGCCTGCCTGCCTGAATGCCTGCCTGCCTGCCTGCCTGCCTGCCTGCCTGCCTGCCTGCCTGCCTGCCTGCCTGCCTGAATGCCTGCCTGCCTGAATGCCTGAATGCCTGCCTGAATGCCTGCCTGCCTGAATGCCTGCCTGCCTGCCTGCCTGCCTGCCTGCCTGCCTGCCTGCCTGAATGCCTGCCTGAATGCCTGCCTGAATGCCTGCCTGCCTGCCTGAATGCCTGCCTGCCTGAATGCCTGCCTGCCTGCCTGCCTGCCTGCCTGCCTGCCTGCCTGCCTGCCTGCCTGCCTGCCTGCCTGAATGCCTGCCTGCCTGAATGCCTGCCTGCCTGCCTGCCTGCCTGCCTGCCTGCCTGAATGCCTGCCTGCCTGCCTGCCTGCCTGCCTGCCTGCCTGCCTGCCTGCCTGCCTGAATGCCTGCCTGCCTGCCTGCCTGCCTGCCTGCCTGAATGCCTGCCTGCCTGCCTGCCTGCCTGCCTGCCTGCCTGCCTGCCTGCCTGCCTGCCTGCCTGAATGCCTGCCTGTCAAGTTTACGTCAATGATTTCTTGTCCTTGCATTTTTGAAAGAAGCTTTCCTATCTTCTTTTCCCCTGATGTTTCTTCTTCTTCGTCTTCTTCTTCTTTTTCCTCTTCTCTCTCTCTCTCTCTCTCTCTCTCTCTCTCTCTCTCTCTCTCTCTCTCTCTCTCTCTCTCTCTCTCTCTCTTGGAAAAGGACGTTTTTCTTCAAACAACAAGTTTACAAGAACAATACAAGAAACGCCAAGAGCATTTCAGGATGATTAACATCAATAAATGATTAGTATGAAAAAAAAATCTCGTGAAGTATGTCTTAGCGTCTAGGAGAGAATAGTGTTTGCGTGTGTGTGTGTGTGTGTGTGTGTGTGTGTGTGTGTGTGTGTGTGTGTGTGTGTGTGGTGCGTGCGTGCGTGCGTGCGTGCGTGCATGCGTGCGTGCATGCGAGCGTGTTTGTGTGTGTGTGTGTGTGTGTGTGCGTGCGTGCGTGCGTGCGTGGTGTGTGTGTGTGTGTGTGTGTGTGTGTGTGTGTGTGTGTGTGTGTGTGTGTGTGTGTGTGTGTGTGTGTGTGTGTGTGTGTGTGTGTGTGTGTGTGTGTGTGTGTGTGTGTGTGTGTGTGTGTGTGTAAAGCAAATCTTCAACCTGTTTGTGTCGTCGATTAGAATGTCAACAACACCAACTGAATTTGTTTAATACGAAAAAGGAGTAAATAAATGAATAAGTAAATATGTAAATAAATAAACGAATGATTAAGTAACCAATAAACAAATGAATTAATGGATGAACAAATAAATATATATTTGAATAAATAAATAAATAAATAAGGAATAACTAAACAAATAAATAGATAAATCACACGTTGTGCGACATTTAAAACAGACATACTTGTTAGTTCCGACAACCACATAAGATGCCATCTAATTTAACATGGATAAGTGTGCACATCAGTTTGTATATGCATAAACAGAGATTCACATATACCAAAGATGGACAAAAACAAGGGGGAGGGGGGGAGCAGTAGAAGACAAACACATGGTTGTGGTAAGCTGTAATATTCTGCGGTATAGTGAGTGATGTGCGTGCGACACAGCCCACGTGTCGATGAGTTGGTCAAATTTTAGGCCTGTTTGCTCATGAAATTTCATATCACATGATCGGACAGTTAACTGCCTTTTCCGACCTCCTCCCCATCCCTCAACCCACAACCCCAATTTTCACATCTCCACTATTCCATTTCCGTCGAACCCCCCTCAGTGTGACTCAGATCCTCGCTCTAAAGATTGCTTTACTATCTCCAGGGACACTTCTGCGCTCGGCGACTAGCGGGGAGAATGAAGGACGAGGAAGCCAAGTTTGATAAACGAACAGGGTTGAGCAGGGAAGAGAGGGTCGACAGGAATGAGGAAAGGAAAAGACGAAGGGTGTAGTACGAGGTGTCTCATAAATCGGAAGGAGGGCCGAAGATCTCTGGCCACAGAGGACGTCAGAGATCTGTGTATCCATCAATCCAAGAGTGGATTGAAATGTGTTGTCCTCCTTAATGAATAGAACACGCTACCAGATCACTTCTTGATGGAATCAATCCAAGTGTGGGTTGAAATGTGTTGTCCTCTTTAAGGAATAGAAAACACTATCAGAGCACATCACGGTGGAATCAATCCAAGTGTGGACTGAAATGTGTTGTCCTCTTTAAGGAATAGAAAACACTATCAGGGCACATCTTGATGGAGCAGATTCGAAAATCTAACAAAGGAAAATCACAGAGATTCTGGAGGCAGTGATGACAGTCAAGTGAAGGCTGGAAAGAGGGAGAAAATAAAAATAAAAACGCCATGGCATAAAAACGCCATTGACATAAAACGCACAGTACAAAACTAAAGAAAGTAGACGAAAGGAAATATAGAACTGAGGAAAGAATGAGAAAATGAATAAAACAAGAGTAGGAGCAAACAGAGATCAATGATCACAGGAAAGCAAAAGCGAAAATGCTAAATCTTGTCTATGTATGCATAAAGAAGCTTGTAGACGCGGTTTGACAAGGTAAACTATGAACTCTTCTATCATTAATCTATGTTGGCCATGTAAGCTCATCGTCTGATAAGAAAACCAGAAGCTACACCTTTATTTTTCTATAATGAACATATTCATGGCTTGGGTTTTCAGAGAGTTGCCGTTAAATTGACAACTAATAATAGCTCGTGATTTTTCTGTAAAGCAGGTTATTTCCATCCGGCACAAACATGAGAATGCCGATGATTTTCATGTACCAAGCAGTCGACTGTATCACTTGTTAAACATAAAATTATATCATGTCAGTACATAATAAGAAAAGTCTCCTTTCCAACATTTAGTCTTTAAATATAGTATTCAGCAGCATTTATCTTGTTTCTATCGAAGATTATGTGAAAACAGAAGGAAGTTAAAGCAGACTGTTTAAACATCGTCTTTTTCGTAACTGTCTGTTTTATTTTAATATGTGGATACATATGTCGTGCCAGGTGTTTTGCTGAATTCCGTAAACTTCTGTGAGATTGGTATTTGATATAACTGCGATTCACCCGTAGGCTTTGGTAACTTCATCAGACACATCCCTCGGTTGTTTTTTTTTTTAATCCGTTTGCTTGTGCAGTCTTATTTGAAAGGGTTGGACAGCCCGTTACATCCCTCGGTTTTTTTTAAAATCCGTTTGCGTGTGCAGTCTTATTTGAAAGGGCTTGACAGCCCGTTGCCTATCCAGACAGCCCGCTCTCCCTTCACATCCCTCACGCCCACCCTCACCAGGCCCGTCTGCTCCCTTCCCCATTCCCCCCTCTCCTTTTTTCTGTCTCATGTTCCGTCCAGCTCCAGTGGCATTATCCCCACGCCATTCATTCTGGCTCCCCGTCCTCAGTCATCTCTACCTTGTACCGTTGCAGCCCTGGCACCAGAATGCACAGCGAGAGTCGGTGTTGAGACGCCGTGAGGCAACTCGCCGAGGAGACACTGCACTGCGGCCAGGTTACTTCGGTGTTGTTCAGTGGTCCCTGTTCTGATACAACATACGCTGGACGCCACAAACAAAGCTCCCTGCCGACGAGAATAACTTACTGCAGAGCCAGCGTGACTTAGCCTCCCCTTCCTGAGGGCCCCATCCGTCGATCGAGCAACGGTCCTCATGAACCTACCAATATCAGCGACCTCGACACACAGACGAAAAGAGGAAATCGATGCTGAGGTCACCGTGACAGCAGGACACGAAGTGCCAAAGATATAGATTTTTTTGTCTGTTTGCTGTTAATGCTGATCGATGAGGATGGGGATGATGAAAATGTTACTATGGAGACCTATTTAGGTCTGAGATTGCATCATAGGGATGCCCTTTACGCTTGGTTTCACAATTACAGCTCAGCGTCAACCAGCCCCGAGAGACACGATATTGGTCAGGACATTTAAGCAACACTCCCAGAGACGCATCCATCCAAAGGTCTAAACTCTTCCCAGACTTTGAAATTGAGCCCAGAGGAAACACATTTTTAGAAGGGGTCAGTAACGGCCCCATAAATATAAATTACTCTGATGGGAATCAAACCCATTACCTCTGAGCACGGAATCCTCTGTCTCCATGTAAACACTCGATGCTCCCCCTTCTTCCCCTAACCCACCTTTAAAAGCGTGTCTTCCCCCATCTCACCATTTTTTTTTTAATTCGTGCACATACTCTTAGGGTGAATATGCTTCACCGAATTGTGTAAATTGCAACGAAAACAATTAATATTGTTGACAGAAAGAAAATTACTGTTCTTGAAAAAGTGAATAACTTTTTTTTCAGCTTAAAAACCTGCATCATTTTCTGATCACCAGATTTCTTACAGTGATCTCATTTCTGTCCGGGTTTCATACACATGCTTCTCTTCAGACTAAGCACAACAACTGATGCTACAAATCAATGAATACAGGTGTTTGAAAGTCACATATTTAATCATATTAAACAGAAATAAGCATGATGGGGTGTGTGGAAAAATGAATGATTGAATGAACTAACCGGTAAATGAATGCGTAGCAATGGTCACCACGAATGTTGACAACCACAAAAACTAATCAGGTTGTTACATTGCTTATAGCCCAGATAACCGTAGACGCCACACGAGGTCTGTAGCACAGCTAAATACACACGAAACAAAGTAGGGGGGGGGGGAACAAGAACAGCAACAAAAACAACAACAAACAAACAAAGAATACCTCCAAGAATTAAGTAAGCATCATCAGCAACAATACCTATACAAACAACAGAATTTACGCTGAAAAAATTTCAAAGACCCAATACAGACCCTTCTTTCCTCTGAAGTCTGTAAGAAAATCCAGGATTCTTGGGTGTCTGACATTCCTGAACCTGTCAATCAATCCTAACACCTGGCGTTTTTCTTCCAGACTGTCCACCTGTCCAGGTCCTCCATAATCACTCTGTACAGTACTGCCAGTGCCCTCCGGCTTACAAAGTAAATATAAAACAAGGGAAAAGATTGTCTTACAAGATTATTATGTACATGTACATCCGCCAGTGCGCCTGCATAGAGATACAGACATTAATCTGCATGCACACACACACACACACACACACACACACACACACACACACACACACACACACACACACACACACACACACACATTCATGCATGCATGAACATATTCATACCCGTAGTTCACACACATACACAACACGCCCACACGAATAGAATCACACCTCCATACATGCAAGCAGGTCCGAGAAGCGACCACACCACATAAACACCTCTCTCTCTCTCTCTCTCTCTCTCTCTCTCTCTCTCTCTCTCTCTCTCTCTCTCTCTCTCTCTCTCTCTCTCTCTCTCCAGTGCTAAACTCCCCAAAACATTCAAAGTTGTACGTCTTTTCTCTCAGACAAACGCGAACAAATGACGAGCGAACTAAGCGTACACGAAAGCAAGCCGCACATACAAAATTGACAAACGAGGACCTAAGCATGAATAAAAGGAACAGAAAACCAGCGTAAAAGCCAAGACATTTCGGCACCGAAGCAGAAGATCGATAGACCCCAGAAGCACTTGGATGACCCGAGGTCAACTCACAGCCAGGAGATGAAGGCACCGGTACGTATTCATTTATTCAGGAACCAGACTGTCTGGCCTAAGCTGTCTTCCTGAAAGAAGATGCCAACACAGTATGGACGCATTGTTTTCTATCACCAATCATCAGGGTCTGCAAGTCGTCTGGTGCCAGAGAAGATCAGACCATCAGACGGCTGTGACAGAGAACCAATTTCACCGCAGGTCACATAAATACCAGCTATACTAGTTTTACGTATCTGATGGCCTTCATGATTTAAACAGCTACAAAGCAGAGGAATGTACACGGAATTACAGCACGGATATCATAATCTACTTGATAAATTGTACGATTATTAGATGTCTGAACAGATTAAGTTATTTCACGTATACGTGAACGTAAAATATAAATTAAAAAAAAATACGTTAAGAAAATCTTCAAATAATGTCTTGGAAATCTTCTTCAATGACGACTAGCTTCATTATCAGCTTATAATCCATCAAACTCAAATAGCCGATTTTAATTTCCTTACTCATTTTATCGTCTTCTTGCCCGCATCCACCACCCAAATCTCTCTCTCTCTCTCTCTCTCTCTCTCTCTCTCTCTCTCTCTCTCTCTCTCTCTCTCTCTCTCTCTTTTTTCCAAACACATCTTTTCCCTCCCCAATTTGCAG
>CM065715.1:90994352-91011852 GCA_033310375.1 Conus canariensis
TGTTTTCAGGATAATTTTGGCATGAAAAAGAATTGCCATAGTGTGCGCTTAATCCATTTGACTATGATCAAAATAGATGTATGTCAAGCTTCCTGGATGCGTCCAAGAACTGTTAAGTTACACAAAGTACGTGCAGACCCATTTCTCATCCATCATGTTGTGTGTCTGTTATGTATCATTAACTGTCTAGAGTGGGGATGAAAAGTGGGGATGGAGCGAAGGAGAGGAGTGGCATCGTGGCTCTCAGCATGTTGTCAAGAAGGGAGATAAGCCAGACCAAAGGAAGGAAACCTTGGCATCTCTACCTTTACGGTGAAGGTATAACTTTTCATGTGGCTTTCAAATTGCTATCATTAATACTGACTAACTAGTTTGTGAATGATGCTTGAAAGAAGAGAGAGAGAGAGAGAGCGAGAGAGAGAGAGAGAGAGAGAGAGGAGAGACAGACAGACAGACAGACAGACAGACAGACAGACAGACAGACAGAGGATGGTGGTGTGTGTGAGAGGTACGAACTGCAATCCAAAGCACACGAAACAAACCAGAAAAGGAAAACAAGAACAGCGACGAAAAGAACAACTAGCAACCTTTACAAGAACTAATTAAGCAGCATCAGCAAGAACAGCTGTAAAAACAACAAAAGTGACACCAGCAGCCCAAAAGAAATGAAGAAAAATCAAAGATCATACAAAAGTCTTTCTTTTAATCGGAAGTCAAAAAGAAAATGCAGGATTTTCGGGTGTCTGAACTTTTGCACCTGGTACTCTTAACACCTGGCTTTGTCTTCCATGCAGGCTATATGTCTCGTTCCTACCTAATTACTGTATACAGCACTGCCAGTGACCTCCAATATACAAAGTAAACACAGAACAAGGAAACAAGATCGTCATAAAGTTTATTTATACATGTATATATTCACGCATATGCGAGTATGCCTGCATGTACATACAGATATCAACATGCATGTATACACAAACATTTAGGCGCGCGTGCGAACACATGCACGCACTCACGCACACATGAATTGAATTTGTATGCTTTATCTCAAACCCACACAAAATATACATGCAAACAATACGTACATAAACGCAGACACACATATACAACTTGTACAAAAGAGGACCCAAGCATGAATACAAAGAGCCAGTAAGCCAATAAAACAAGCTGCCACGTTCCCAGAAGCATTTGGATGACCCGAGGTCAACTCACAGCCAGGAGATGAAGGCAGCGGTACGTATTCATTTATTCAGGAACCAGACTGGCTGACCAAGCTGTCTTCCTGAATTGAGATGCCAGCACAGTATGGACGTATCGAATTCTGGCACCAATCATCAGGGTCTGCAAGTCGTCTGGTGCCACAGAAGATCAGACCATCAGACGGCTGTGACAAAGAACATAATTCACCCAGGTCACAGAAGTCCAAGTGGTGGCAATTGTGTGGATCTGATGGCCTTTGAAAAGCTACAAAACAGACAGATTTACGAGGACGTGCGATATGATTGATATAAACCATCACTAATTATCAAGTTTCTGATAAAACAAAGGAGTTATTTTACATACAAAAAATGACCGCAAAATGTATTGACTGGAAAAACATACACAATTTGCTGGTTACTGTATTCGAGCGTAGAAAGAAAATATTCCACAAATGGCCTACAAATCTTCTTCAATAAGGCGAGGCTTCATCATCAGCTTTTAATCCGTTAGATTCAAGTCAGGAAGAAATTAGCCAATTTTATTCCCTTACTCATCTTCTGAACTCCAGGTCTGAGCCCTCTTCTTCCACCTCCCAACAAACACACCCACATATACACACACTTACAAGCACGCACGCACGCGCACACACACACACACACACACACACACACACACACACACACACACACACACACACACACACACACACACACACCACACACACACACGCACACACACACAAGCACAACAGCACACACACGTACACACACGCACACAACACACACAAACATACACACAACACACACACACACACACACACACAACACACACACACACACACACACACACACACAACATACACACCATGTTTACATACATACATACATACATACATACATACATACATACATACATACATATATGCATGCATGCATACATACATACATACATACATACATACATACATACACACATACACACACACACACACACACACACACACACACACACACACACACACACACACACACACACACACACACACACACACACACACACACACACACAACACACACACACACACACCACGCACGCACGCACGCACGCACGCACGCACGCACGCACGCACGCACGCATACACTGAAAACCGATTATTGTAGGATTTCTATACAGAAACCCATCCCAAACAACTGACTGGTATGGTAAGGTTAATTTGATGATGGGCGCTGCCCATCCCAATCCGAAGAATTGATTCTTTTAGGTGACTTAGATATTAATTAACAATACCATGGAACAAAATGGAGTCGTACTTATTCTGTGCATGGTTTAGAACAAATACTTGATCGACCAACACGCAATACTGAACACTCGGAAACTTTAACTGATCATGTTTACGTCATCTCAAAAGCAAACGTTGTGGAAATATGTTCTGTTCAGATCGGACGCAGTGATCATTCATCTGTTTGTTTAACATGGACAAAGAAAGGTGCAAAATTCCTAAGCTAGGGCATAAGGAAATCCTTTACAGATCTTAAACACATTTTGACATAAACGCCGTCCTGGATGATTTACTTTCCTTGGGCTTAGATAATATTCATCAGATAAGAGACCCTGATGAAGCAGTCAGTTAAAGGGTATATACCTTCAATTCAATATATGATAAACATGGTCCCTTTGTGAGAAAATGAGTAAAACGTGTTATGAAACTCCCGTGGTTGAGAAAGGAAATAGACAATGATATACATAAAAGAGATCAGTCACTCAAAGTCAAAGGACAAAACAGATTAGAAAAAAAGAAACAAAGTGAATTTCCTGAACCGAAAAGCAAGGAAAAATATTTTCAAGATTTTTTATTCTCTTTTCAGAATTCAAAACCTATTTGGAATGCTATTACTGTTCTGACTAATGGTAAATCGAACTCTAAAGTTAGGAATCCAACAAAGGATATGTCACCGGGAGATTTTAACTTTCGTTTTGCAAATGTTGCTAAGGACATAATAATGAATGATGCAACAAATCAAAATGATTTACATGAAGTAAAACAATACTGCCGTTCAAAAACATCTCCTCAACTTTCGTTATACCGTCAATTTCACTAAATGAAGTGTTTCATGGGCCGATATGTTTAAAACAATCAGGAACAAGAGGTTTAGAAGGAATTGAAGGAAGGATACTTAAAAATGTCTCATCTGCTATTGCTGATACACTTATCTATATTTACAAATTGTGCATTGATAAAAACCCATTTCCTCTTCAATTTAAACAAACCACAGTCATACCTTTGCACAAAAATGGCGACCACACCAATCCCTCTAACTATAGACCTGTTTCAATTCTCTCCTTTTGTCAAAACCACTTAAAAGACATGTTCAAACACAATTATATTCTCACGTTAAGCATTATAATTTAATTCTCGAAAATCAGTCAGGCTTTAGAGAAAATCACTCTTGCCATACGTCTCTTACACAGCTTATTGATTGTTGTTCATCAAATATATATAAATAATAATGAATTTACTGGAAGTTTTTTTTGTCCACTTTGCTAAAGCCTTTGATGTTATAAACAATTCCTTTCTTTTGAGAAAACGTACACACTATAAGCCAGCAAATGAGGCTTTAGACTTTATAAGATTTTTTTTACTGATCGCCAACAACTTGTTGAAATTTGTAGCGGACGGTTAGAGCTGCTCCCTTTGGAATTTGGTGTTCCTCAAGGATCAGTACTAGGACATCTCTCTTATTTTCTATTTACATTTATGATCTGCCTTTATATATAGAGCGTGACTGTGAAATGTTTGCTGATGACACTTCATTATAATTTAGCAGTGGTAATCCTATGATTTTAGCAAAGAACCTTCGGAAAAACATCGATAGATTGATTAAATGGGCAGAAATGAACCACATGTCCCTGAATGCAAATAAAACGAAATGTATGTATGTATGCGACCACACGGCAAAAACGACAGAAAAATAGAGGTCTCCATTCACATCACTATATGTCAGCCTCATGAAACAGCTCTCAGTTGCAGGGAAGGAAAAAACCAGAGCCCTGAAAGCAATGGCAGAAGCGGCAGAGAGGTGTTCAAGCTGGATCTGGTCAAGGAGGAACAAAAGTGAACTTCATAAGGCTTAATTTCCCTACAAATATCAGGTGTCCCTGTGGCTCAGTGGTTAAAGCGCGAGTCATTAAGTGGAAAATGAGCATGTCCAGAGGGTCATGGGTTCGAATCCCAGCCATGGCTCGTCCCAAGATGGGAAAAAAAAGGGGCAGCAGAGGGACATCCGGAGTCATGAACCGGGTGTGGCCCAACCCCCCTAGAGTGTCAGGAGATAAGGGCCGAAACACTTGCTTGAAGGGGGCTTCTCTTCTGAGGACTCTCTGCTGCCACGCTCTCCACGAGTTTCTTTCTACTGATGCATGGGTAAACCATTGACTTCCGGGAATAGGCCGGAGGACGTCCGGGAAAGACCGGAGGACACTGGGAAAGACCAGAACCAAGGGCTCTGTGGGCTGGCTCCCCACTTTGCCTTAAACATGTGGCTACTAAGAATAAAAGGAAAAGATGCTCCCAGGATTCACCGAAAGGGGGAGAGAATGATGAATCCATCGGTGCTCAACCAATCATGACTGCAAATCCCAAACGGACTATGAACATGGACCAAATGGAATATCCATGTGTCTGTGGAAAGCGTTTCGCTACCACCCGTGGCATGAAGATCCACAGAACAAAGATGGGATGTGTGAAGACTCATCTGAATGAGCAGCAGCGCACTGCATCAGCAGATAAGACGTCGGAAGACCAAGGCCAGGATTTAAACCACAGTGCCAAGGACATCCACGCTGTTGGTTCGGATGAGGAATTTGCACAGGCCCTCGATGCCAGGCGCCTGAAACTCAACCTGCCACGAGCAAACGAAACTGAAGATTGGGAGAAACTGGATGCAAAAATCGTCCAAAGACTCGATGCACTGATAGGGAAAAGCACCCTGGAACACAAACTAGCCACATATGGGGACATTGTGTATGCCACATGTAGAGACGCCTATGGAGCAAAACTACCCAAAGAGAAAACACCTCCAAAGAAATCCAGACGCCAAGAAAAGATGGACAAGATCAGGGTCCAAAAGAAAAACCTCAAGATGCAAATGAAGACCGCACTGCCAGCTGAAAAACAAGGCTTGGAAAAACTGTGGAAAGACCTGAAAGAAAAACACAGTGCCCTCAGCAAAGCGGAATCTGCGAGGAAGAGGAAGAGCAAAAAGAAGAAGACACAAGAGCGCTTCTTCAGAGACCCCTTCCAGTTTGCCAGAACACTGTTTGAGCAGCCAAAATCTGGGACCCTAAGTGTGGACAAAGGAGTTCTTGAGCAGCATCTGAGGAAAACATACTCTGACCCACAGAGCAAAGCACCACTCGACATTCAAGGTCTGGTGTGGCCAACCAACCCTGAGGAACAGTTCAATGGCAAGCCTCCAACGTTGGCGGAAATCAAGAAGGTGGTCGACAAAGCCAGAGCCAAATCATCACCAGGGCCAAACGGAATACCTTACCAGCTTTACAAGAAATGTCCCAAGGTGCTGGAGTGGCTCCACAGGCTGCTGCGATCGGCTTGGAGAAACCAGAAGATCAGCGGCCAGTGGATGACGGCAGATGGTGTGTACATCCCCAAAGAGCAAAACTCAAGTGACATTAGCCAGTTCAGGCCAATATCACTACTGAACGTCGAAGGGAAAATCTTCTTCTCTGTCATGGCAGCAAGGCTGACCAAGTACCTGATGGAAAACAAGTACTTGGATGTGTCAGTCCAGAAAGGTGGCATCCCAGGCGTGGCGGGCTGTGTAGAACACGCCACAATGATCTGGGACGCAATCCAAAAAGCAAAAACAGAAAAGAGAGACCTGGACGTAGTGTGGCTTGATCTGGCAAACGCATATGGATCTGTGCCCCATGAGATGATACAGTTGGCTCTTGAGATGTACCATGTGCCAAAGAACATCCGCGACATGCTCAAGAAGTACTTCAATGGCTTCTCAATGCGGTTCTCTACCAAGGAGTACACAACAGACTGGATCAACTTGGAAGTGGGTATTGCAATGGGCTGTGCAATTTCCCCAATACTGTTCGTGCTGGCAATGGAACTCATCTTGAAAGCAGCAACAAACAACGCGAGACAAACAGACCTTGGCGATGGATACAAGATGCCTCCTCTCAAGGCCTTCATGGATGACACTACAGTGATTTCATCCAGAGAAGACGAGACACGTCATGTGCTGAAGAGGCTGGACGACATAGTTGCCTCATCCAGAATGAAGTTCAAGCCAAAGAAATCACGGAGTCTCTCACTGAGGAAAGGAAAAGTGGCCGGATCTGTGGTCTTCAGTGTTGCCAACCAGGCCATTCCAACAGTCACAGAAGAACCAGTCAAGAGCCTTGGAAGATGGTATGATGATACGCTGAAAGACACACAAAGAGCAAAAGAAACCAAGCAGATGGCGGAGGAAGGCTTGGAGACCATTGACCAGTGTGGGCTCCCTGGCAAATACAAGGTCTGGTGTCTGCAGTTCATGCTGATACCAAAGCTGCTATGGCCTCTGATGATATACGACATCTGCACCAGCATAGTGGAGGCAATGGAAGCCAAAATCAACAAGTTCACAAGGAAATGGCTTGGTGTCCCACCCTGTCTGACTGACATAGCGCTGTACTGTCGCCAAGCAAAGCTGAAACTACCTCTGAAATCCATCCTGGAGGAATACAAAGCAGGGAAGATCAGACTTCAAAGCATGCTGGAGGACTCAGGAGACAAGGTGGTAGAAGCAATTAAGCCCCAGCTGAAGACAGGCAGAAAATGGAAAGTTCAAGAGGCGATGGATTCTGCAAAAGAAAGTCTCAAGATCAGAGAAATAACAGGACACACACAGACCAACAGACAGGGACTGGGGGTGACCAAAACTGAATGGTGGTCAAAGGCCAAAGGAAAAGCCAAAAGAGACATGATGATTCAGGAGATGAGAAAAGAAGAAGACCAAAAAAGACTCCAAAAAGCAGTCCAGCAGAGCCAGCAAGGGCAATGGACAACGTGGGAGAATGCACTCCAAAAAAGTCTCACTTGGAATGACATTTGGCACATGGCCCCTCTCAGGATCAGCTTCATTCTCAGATCTGCATATGACCTTCTGCCCTCAAATGCAAACCTGGTGAAGTGGGGGAAAACAGACGATCCTGCATGCCCCCTCTGCCATGAAAAACAAACAGTGGAGCATGTCCTAAGCTCATGTAAAGTAGCCCTGGCTCAAGGAAGGTACACATGGAGGCACAACCAAGTGCTCAAAGAAATTGTACAAGTAGTCTGGGCTAGTACCAACACCACAAAAGGGAAAATCAGGACTCCAAAAGCACCCGCAACATTCTTCACGGCAGGAGGCAGCAAATCATGGCCAAGAACAACAGTGCCGCTCGAAACATGCAGGCAGAGTCTGCTGGACGGGGCAGATGACTGGGAGTGCACTGCAGACCTCCCAGAATGGAAGAGTCACCAGAGATCATCAGCAAGAGTGGCATGAGACCAGACATAGTAGTCCACTCTAAGTCAACCAAGCAGCTGATCATGATCGAGCTCACGGTGCCATATGAGAACAGAATGGAGGCAGCTCAAATCTACAAGACTGAAAAGTATGCTGATCTGGCAAACAGCCTGAGGAGAGAAGGCTATCAGGTCAAAGTCCTCACTGCAGAAATTGGAGCTAGGGGGTTTGTAGGAACGTCTGCATACAGCCTCATGAAACAGCTCTCAGTTGCAGGGAAGGAAAAAACCAGAGCCCTGAAAGCAATGGCAGAAGCGGCAGAGAGGTGTTCAAGCTGGATCTGGTCAAGGAGGAACAAAAGTGAACTTCATAAGGCTTAATTTCCCTACAAATATCAGGTGTCCCTGTGGCTCAGTGGTTAAAGCGCGAGTCATTAAGTGGAAAATGAGCATGTCCAGAGGGTCATGGGTTCGAATCCCAGCCATGGCTCGTCCCAAGATGGGAAAAAAAGGGGCAGCAGAGGGACATCCGGAGTCATGAACCGGGTGTGGCCCAACCCCCCTAGAGTGTCAGGAGATAAGGGCCGAAACACTTGCTTGAAGGGGGCTTCTCTTCTGAGGACTCTCTGCTGCCACGCTCTCCACGAGTTTCTTTCTACAGACCAAAGGATCGAAGAGGCAACATCTCATAAAGTATTAGGGGTTATCACTGATAATGATTTAACGTGGTATGACCACTTTACTGATCTTGGAAAACGTGTTTCTAGAAGAATTAATCAATTATCAAAAATAAAACATTTTCTGAATCTCCAGTCAACTAAATTATTTTGTCATGTACATATTTGATCTCTCATTGATCATGCTTCCACGTTATGGGATAATTCTAGTGAAACAAATTTGAAACAAATCAGTCGTTTGCATAAGAGAGTGATAAAGTTAATGCAGTTACAGTGTAATTCCTTGTCAGATGATAACTATAAAAACTTAAATATTCTTCCATTTAAAGACGGACTTTTCTTCAATGAATGCTTCTGCATGTATAAGGTAGGTAAGAAAATAGCTCCAAAGAAAATTACCCGAAACTTTATAAACAATGAAAAAAGGCATGTTTACAAACTTTTATTTCCCAGAGTCCGTAACAATCTTTACAAATCAAGCTTCACATATTCTAGAGGAACGGCATGGAACAATTTACCTTCTTTAAAATTATGTCTTTTTAAACTAGTATTCAAAACAGCACTGAAAAAAAATCTAAAGGATAAATTCTAAAGTAACCTATGATTATTTATATTGTTGCAGATTCTCTCTCTCTTCTCTCTCTCTCTCTCTCTCTCTCTCTCTCTCTCTCTCTCTCTCTCTCTCTCTCTCTCAATTTATCTGTCTCTCTTCCTGTCTGTCTGTCTGTATGTCTGTCTGTCTGTCTGTCTGTCTGTCTGTCTGTCTCTCTCTCTCTCTCTCTCTCTCTCTCTCTCTCTCTCTCACACACACACACACACACACACACACACACACACACACACACACACACACACACACACACACACACACACACACACAAGTCTTGACGTGCCAAGTCTGATATGTTGTATATTGTTTATCAAAATATTGATTGTGATACTTGTTAACTGTTTCATTGTTTTCATCACACTGTATATTTTTGGATTTCTACGTATGCATTGCTTCGCGCTTCTTTTTTTCTTCTTTATCATAATCGATATTTATTCTTGTCTTGTGAGGGCAAGATGAAAAAAGCTGTAGGGTTTAATCTTTAACCCTCAATAAAGATAATTTTGACTTGACTTCACACACACACACACACACACACACACACACACACACACACACACACACACACACACACACACACATTCTCTCTCTCTCTCTCTCTCTCTCTCTCTCTCTCTCTCTCTCTCTCTCTCTCTCTCTCAGCACGTCTTTCCCGCACATAGCAGTACAGGAGCTTTAGAAAAACCTCAGGATGTCATCGAAAAAAAGGAAAAAATATATTTTCCTTAAACTGAAAAAAAAATCAGCGAGAAAGAAAGAAAAAAAGAGATACGAAGCAAATGAAACAAAATCGAAACACGCCATATACCACACATCCACTCAAATCCCAGTCATCCAGCATTTTTCTTTCTGTCCTCGAAACAGAGACTGTAAGAGACACAAGTCAACTCGCGGTATTTACGGAATCTTTGGCATGCATGAGAGTAGAAGGCTTGGCGATGTGTTGGAGGAGTGGAGACAAGAGAGCAGTGGACAAGAAATCGATGACCGCCATACATGTTGTTGCTAATGAAGGTGCTGGTATGTATCTGATGTATCCGTCACAGACACGAGAGAGAGAGAGAGAGAGAGAGAGAGAGAGAGAGAGAGAGAGAGAGAGAGAGAGAGAGAGAGAGAGAGAGAGAGAGAGAGAGAGAACATCAGCTCCGATATACAAAAACTAAAAACATTGATATGCTGTGTGCTTTATGCAAAGAGGCAAATGAAGATGAATTACAGTTTGTACTTTGCTGTTCTGCACTTCTGGATTTACAGCGTGATCAGATGCTTAGGAAATTCTGTGAAGACCGTTGTTCATTTAGAGCTGCTTTACATATGGCAAATCAAAATAAAGGAGTTTTAAAGAGCATCTGCATGTACTTATATAAAACGTTTACAAGGCGAACAATTTTGCTCAGTTGAATTGACTTAGCTTTACAGTTACTGTTTATACTTGATATGCTTCTCTGTCAGTTACTTGTTGTCGGACGATGTAATACAGCCTTTGTGTGAATCGTTATTCCTATATTGTACCCCCATCAGCAGGGCCTGTGGCCTCTACTGATTAAAATTTGTCGTTCGTTCCTTCGTTCGTTCGTTCCTTTGTTCTCTCTCTATCTTTCTCTGTCTCTCACTCTCTCTGTCTGTCTGTCTGTCTGTCTCTCTCTCTCTCTCTCTCTCTCTCTCTCTCTCTCTCTCTCTCTCAGTGTGTGTGTGTGTGTGTGTGTGTGTGTGTTGTTTGTGTGTGAAACACACACACACACACACACACACACACACACACACACACACACACACACACACACACACGTAAACAAAAGTTATGCTAAGCTATTTGAATGGGTCTCAGAACTCATAAGCTACGTAAAGTACATGCGGACCCATTTCTCCCTGTCCTTCACATTGTCTGCCTCTTACACCTCACTGGCTATCAGACCCCCAGGGACCGTCTGCAGTTGGGAAGAAAGCGGGGATGAGGGAAAGCAGAGGAGATGTATCGTGGCTCTCAGCATGTTGTCAAGAAGGGAGATAATCCATGCCAAACGAAGGAAACAAACGCGTGTCCCTCTCTTGGGTGAAGGTATTACTTTTCGTGTGACGTTCGAATTGCTATCATTGATCCCAACAGACTAGGCAGAATGATGTTTGAGAGAGAGAGAGAGAGAGAGAGAGAGAGAGAGAGAGAGAGAGAGAGACAGAGACAGAGACAGAGACAGAGACAGAGACAGAGACAGACAGACAGACAGACAGACAGACAGAGACAGAGACAGAGAAACACAGACAGAAGGACAGAGAGAGAGAGAGAGAGAGAGAGAGAGAGAGATAGGCAGTCAGACAGACAGACAGACAGAGAGATACTCAGTCAGCCAGACTGACAGACAGACAGACAGAAATTGTTGAGAGGATGGAGGCAAGGATAGAGAAACAACCGAGTGAAGGAACGAATCTTTTTAAAGGCAGAAAATTAGAAGCAGAAGAACAGGTACGGTACAAATATGGAAGAAGAAGCTTCAGTCACATGTGCGTGAGTGTGTGCACGCACGTGTGTGTGTGTGTGTGTGTGTGTGTGTGTGTGTGTGTGTGTGTGTGTGTGTGTGTGTGTGTGTGTGTGTGATGGGGAAGAAAGACCAGCAGATAGGGGAGGGAAATAGTGGGAGCAAGAGAGGCAGTGACAGTGAGGGAGAGATAAGAGAGGGAGAGACAGGGAGAGAGAGAGAGAGAGAGTATCCCATAAAGGAAGGTATCTAAATACTCGAGAACGATGGTTGTATAATGACAAACTTATGCCAGTTGTCAATACCTGTAGGTATTTGGGTATATTATTCTCAACACGTTTGAGTTTCGTAGGTCCATGTAAGGAATTGTCAAGTAAGGCCCAAAATGTTTTGCTTTGTGTTTTGTGAGAAAGTTATATTCTCTAAATAATTCTTCATTCACGTTATCTATCAAACTCTTTGACACCCAGTTTCAGCTGATTGTGCAATGTGGTTCTGAGTTATGGGGACCAGAAAAAGTGGCTATTTATTGTGAATCGGTTCATGTTTTCGCTTTGAAGAAGTTCCTGGGTATTGACAAATGTACTCCAAATGATCTGGTTTATGGCGAAACTGATCGATTTCCTATTTATATTGCCTCTGCCGTTAAATGTATCCAATATTGGCTGAAACTGCTTCACATGGAAGATACCACAATACCTCGCAAAGCATATAATATGTTGTATCACCTAGATACTAAATGGAAAAACAATTGGGTCACCAAAGTGCGACTCTGTCTGTTTGAATACGGATTTGGATTCGTCTGGTTGAACCAGGGAGTTGAGAATATAAAAGTCATTTTACATCTTTTTCGCCAGCGATTGGTAGATTGCAGATGGCAAAGATGGTCTGATCATATTCATAATAGTGACAGCTTTGATTGTTATAAGAATTTCTCATGTTCTCATGACGAAGACTTACTTAAACATAGATATGGATAGGCATTTAAAGCATGTAAAAGCAAAACTCAGATTAGGAATATCTGTATTAGCTTGCCATTATTTTAGATATCGAACGTGTAATACTTGTGATTTGATTTGTCCTCTATGTACAGAATCACAGGAAACAGAAATGCATTTTGTTCTTTGCTGTCCAGTTCTTGGGAGCATCAGATAAACGTTTACTAAGCCCAAACACAATAGACAGCCATCTTTGTTTAAACAAAATCTGCTTCTATCATCCACTTCCGCAGAAATTGTCAAACCTTCTTCTTTGTTTCTGAACAAAGCCTTTAAACTTAGAGAAATTGTTTCTCCTTGAATATGTGACAACGATTTCCTTTTTGATCCACATATTCATATGATTGTTTATAATTACTGTGCTCTACATGTTCACACACCCCTTCATTATGGGCTAAGGCCCAAATGAATAAAGCATCTGAATCTGAATCTCTCAGTGCGAGTGTGTGTGTGTGTGAACACACACACACACACACACACACACACACACACGCACGCACGCACGCACGCACGCACGCACGCACGCACACGCATACGCACACACACACGTGAACAAAAGCTATGCTAAGCTATTTGAATGGGTCTCAGAACTCATAAGCTACGTAAAGTACGTGCGGACCCATTTCTCCCTGTCTTTCACATTGTCTGCCTCTTACACCTCACTGGCTATCAGACCCCCAGGGACCGTCTGCGGTTGGGAAGAAAGCGGGGGTGAGGGAAAGGAGAGGAGATGTATCGTGATTCTCAGCATGTTGTCAAGAAGGGAGATAATCCATGCCAAACGAAGGACACAAATGCGTGTCCCTCTCTTCGGTGAAGGCATTACTTTTCGTGTGGCATTCGAATTGTTGTCGTAGATCCCAACAGACTAGGCAGCGAACGATGTTTGAGAGAGAGAGAGAGAGAGAGAGAGAGAGAGAGAGAGAGAGAGAGAGAGAGACAGACAGACAGACAGACAGACAGACAGAGAGAGAGAGAGAGAGAGAGAGAGAGAGAGAGACAGGCAGACAGACAGACAGACAGACAGAGACAGAGGCAGAGGGACAGAGAGAGAGAGACAGGCAGTCAGACAGACAGACAGACAGACAGAGAGATACTCAGTCAGTCAGTCAGACAGACAGGCAGAAATTGTTGAGAGGATACAGGCAAGGATAGAGAAACGACCGAGTGAATGAACGAATCTTTTTAATGGCAGAAAATTAGAAGCAGAAGAACAGGTACGGTACAAATATGGAAGAAGAAGTTTCAGTCGCATGTGCGCACGCGCGTGTGTGTGTGATGGGGAAGAAAGACCAGCAGATAGGGGAGGGAAAAAGTCGGAGCAAGAGAGGGAATGACAGAGATTGAGAGACAGAGAGAAAGAGAGTGTTCCGTAAAGGAGGATATCTAGGTGCTCGAAACAGCCCCTGGGGGTCTGATAGCCAGTGAGGTGTAAGAGGCAGACAATGTTCGCACACACACACACACACACACACACACACACACACACACACACACACACACACACACACACACACTGAGAGATTCAGATTCAGATGATGTATTCATTTAGGCCTTAGCCCTTGTTGAATGGGTGTGTGAACATGTAAAGCACAGTAATTATAAACAATCAGTTACGGTTATTTTCAGTTCTCTACATTCACCTGCTTTGATAGACTTAACACGAGCACTGCTGCTACAAGCTGACGAACACACTTTAAAGTCAGTTATGTGTATTATGTGTTGATATTCAAGAGAAAGAAAAGCAAAACTGAACCAGTAGATGAATAAATGGTTGATTGAACGGATTAATGAATAAATGCTTAACAACCGTTGATAGTCGCAAAGTCTAGTCACGTTGTTATAATGTGTATGGCCCAGCTGACCGCAGACGCCACATGGCCGAATCGTCTAACTCGAAGCACACAAATCCGAGCAGAAAAAAAAAACAGCAAAAGACAAACAAACAAAGAACAAACAGCTACAAGAATTAATAAAGCAGCAGCAGTAACAACAACTATGCAAACTATAAAATTTACGCCAGCAGGCAAAACAATTCAAGGACCTAGTAAAAAAGCCTTCTTTCCGCTGAAGTCTAGAAGAAAATCTAGGGTTTTCAGGTGTTTGGGCTTCTGAACCTGCCAGTCCTAAGACCTGGCTTTGTCTTCCAACAGGCCATGTGTCTGTCTTATTACTCTGTACAGCACTGCCAGTGACCCCCAACTTACGAAGTAAGCACAGAGCAAGGAAACAAGGTAGTTATAGCATTTCATACATGTACAAATGCGGATATCTGCGAGCACGCACACACACACACACACACACACACACACACACGCGCGCGCGCGCGCGCGCGCGCGCGCGTATGAAAGAGGAGAGAGAGAGAGATGTATGCACACATATCTACATTAAACACGCTAGCATGCAAATAAACACACCTGCACACATCCAAGCATTCTCATTACGCGTCCACACTGTACTGACCTCTTTTGCCTCTATCATTGTCTCTGTTTTAAACTCCCGATAACATCTATAATTGTGTGCCTTTTCTCACAAACAAAAGTAAACAAATATATACGTGAACCATGCTAAACGAACACACACATACACACACAACATGGACAAAACGAAGACCTAAACATGAATAAAAGGAACCAGAAAGCCAGCGGAAAGAGCCGCAACATTTCGGCACCGAAGCAAAAGGTCGATAGACCCCAGAAGCAGTTGGATGACCCGAGGTCAACTCACAGCCAGGAGATGAAGACACCAGTATGTATTCATTTATTCAGGAACCAGACTGTCTGGCCTAAGCTGTCTTCCTGAAAGAAGAAGCCAGCACAGTATGGACAGTATGGACGTATCGTTTTCTGGCACCAGTCATCAGGGTCTACAAGTCGCCTGGTGCCAGATAAGATCAGTCCATCAGACAGCTGAGAGAGAGAGAGAGAGAGAGAGAGAGAGAGAGAGAGAGAGAGAGAGAGAGAGAGAGAGAGAGAGAACTAAGTTCACTGCAGGTCACAGAAATACAAGTTATGGACATTGTATGGCCTTTGTCACCGGCCTGTGAAGTGCTACAAAGCAAAGTGACACGAAGCTATGATTGTTGATGTCAACAATTTGATAATTTGTATCATTATTAAGTTTCTATACTGGCCTGTAAAAGAGATGACTTCGTGGTTCTTGTGTCCGACCATATAAGGAAGATACATAAACATCTTTATCAGTGAGGACAAATTTCATTCTCTGCTCTTAAAAAGTTGAATTCAAACAGCCACACACACACACACACACACACACACACACACACACACACACACACACACACACACACACACACACACACACACAAGCCACACACACACACACACACAACACACACACACACACACACACACACACACACACACACACACACACACACCACACAACAAGCAAGCGCGCAAGCACGCACGCACGCACGCACGCACGCACACACACAAATTTCTCTCTCTCTCTCTCTCTCTCTCTTCTCCTCTCTCTCTCTCTCTCTCTCTCTTGACACATCTTGTCCCCATACTGCAGGAGCTTCACATTAAAAAAGAAATCAAAGTCGTACAGAAAGGGTAATTTAAAGAAGCCAACAGAGTCCCTGGATCAAAAGGAGAAAGAAAACAGAAGTAATGAAGCAAATGAAACCACAAAAAATCAAAACATGTCTACATTTAGTGTCACGTAGCACACAACCACCCGAATCCAAGTCGCCCCATTTTTTTCCTTCTCTGCTCAAATCAGAGACTGTCGGAGACACAAGTCAACACGTGGTATTTACAGAGTCTTCAGTATGCATGAGAGTAGATGGGTTGGCGATGTGTTGGAAGAGTGGGGACAGAGAGCAGTGGACAAGAAATCGATGATAGCATCACAGGTTGTTGCTGAAGAGGGCAGGTCTCTCTCTCTCTCTCTCTCTCTCTCTCTCTCTCTCTCTCTCTCTCTCTCTCTCTCTCTCTCTCTCTCTCTCTCTCAGACTGTGAAATAAAATGACATAAAACCTGAGGATACCGTAGGAACTAATCTAATGTGATGATGTTCATTTTAACTTCATATGTGTATTCTTTCTTTGACTTTCCTTTCGTTTTAATCCTTGACTTTATCATCTATGTTGCATTCCCATTTCGTTTGCTTCTGTCTGCTTTCACTGTCGTCTTCCCAATTTTTTTTTCTTTTTTTCGCTCTTGATTGTCAGGAGTTCTCTAGCCTCCACTTCCTTTATTTTTTCTTGTTGTCCTTTGTCTTTTCTGTATCTAACTCTTTTGCTTTTTCCTCTCTGCGTTCTTCAGCCATTTCTGTTCACATGGTTTTTGTTGGTTTTTTTTCCCTATCTACAGGTTATTCTTCTGTCTGGATCATGTATGTGTCACGTGATTTGATTGATCTTTTCCTCATTCCATGTCTCGTTTGTCACATGACACATCATTCAGCATGTATGTCACATGACACATCATTCAGCATGTATGTCACATGACACATCATTCAGCATGTATGTCACATGACACACCATTCATCATATATGCTCATGTATTTCAAGAACTGATTCCTGTCAAAATTAGAAATGTGTGTTCCTACTGACATAAAAAAATGTATGGTTAAGATGCTCAGATCGCTTCCGTGTTTGTGTGAACAATTAACATCATAGCGATCCAGATAAATACTAGGTACATTTGTATTGAGCGCGCAGGCGCGGATATACGTGTATACATACACGAGCACACGCCGGCATCCACACAAAAACATTTATGCAAACACACACACACACACACACACACACACACACACACACACACACACACACGCACCACGCACGCACGCACGCACGCACGCACGCACGCACACACACACATACACACACACACACACGTGCGCGCGCACGCACGTACGTACACTCGCACGCACGCACGCACACATACAAACACATGCGCGCGCGCGCAGATTCACAAGGACGGACTCACACACACACACCGCGCGCGCGCGCTCACGCGCACTCATGCACATGAACGGATGGATAG
>CM065715.1:91016852-91019352 GCA_033310375.1 Conus canariensis
TCGGCAAACGCACAAGAAAATAGATAGGGACACAAGCTGCATTTCTATAGAGATCAGTTACATCGTTGGAGGGACGACCGATCGCCTGCTGAGCGGGTTAATGGCTTCGTGTGGAGAATGACTCATAGTGTAGTCATTAGTGTTTTAATCAAGTGCTATCGTTAAGTGCCCTTCCCCCACTCACTACCGCATTATCTCCCACGCCCCCCCCCCTCTCTCTCTCTCTCTCTCTCTCTCTCTCTCTCTCCGTCTTCTCTCTCTCTCTGTCTCTCTTCTCTCTGTCTCTGTCTCTCTCCTCTCTGCCTCTCTCTCTCTCTTCTCTCTCTCTCTCTCTCTCTCTCTCTCTCTCAGTGTTGTGTTGGTTCTTTGTGTACGTGTTTGCATGCGTGCGTTTGTGCGTATGTGTGTGTGTGCGTATATGTGTTTCTATGCTCTCTCTCTGTCTCTCTCTCTGTCTCTGTCTCTCTCTCTCTCTCTCTCTCTCTCTCTCTCTCTCTCTCTCTTATTTACGGCTCTTTCTACTTTCTCCCTTCCCCCCTTCACCATCGCTCTTCCTCCTTTCCTTTTGATGTTTTCTCTTGTTATGGTTAATTCCCGCTTTAATCCATTCCCTCTTCTATACACGTCACATGCAAGTATCAGTTTCTTCCGTGGTACAGTCCATAAAAAAGAAGACTTCTTTTTCCCTCGTACGATCGACATTAATGTGCTAATGATCTGGCTGTGATCGAAACGTAATCGGTCGTAAGGAGGATTCTCTTAAAAGACAAGATGAGTCCAGTTTTGTTTTGTTTTTTTTCCATTAAGGCTTTTTTTTATTTTTAAATAACCGTGTAATTCTATCTTGAACTGAGGTTAAGGTTACCATCCATAATTTCAGCAGAAGTTATACGCAGGGTAAAATGCAGTTTTTTTTCTATCAGATTCTTGTTGTCTTCTCAAAAAAAAAAGAAAGCACATGCAGTCCAAAACTAGTCTCACTGAAGTTGCGCTCCATAGTCGCTAAGCAAAGGTGAAGCTACTCCTGAAAATCATCCTCGAGAAGCATAAAATGGGTAAAGCAAGTTTACTTACCCTATGCTTGAGGACCCAGGAAACAAAACTGTAAGATCAGTCCAGCCAAGCTAAAGAATGGCATTATATGGAAAGTCTGGGAGGCAATGCACATTGCGAAAGAAAACCTGAAGTTTCAGGACTCACACAAGCCAACAGCGACTATGGTTTTAACTAAAATGAAGCAGTGGTCAACAGCAAAAGAGAAAGTAAAGAGAGACAGTAATAGAGGAGTTGAAGAAAGAAGAGATTTTGAGAGATTCCAGAGAGGTACTTCAACAAGGCCAACAGAGGCAGAGAACTATGTGGGAAATCGTACTCCAAAGAAGTTTCAGCAGGAATGTCATAGCACGTGGTACCTCTTTGAATCAGCTCAGTCCCCAGATCTGTATATGATCTCCTGCTCTCAGAGTCAAACCTGGTGATATTGGTGAAAAACAGATAACCGTGTTGTCCACTCAATCAGTGCATTCAAACCCTGCAACATATCCTGAGTTCATACAAATCATAGCTAATCCGGGAAAGAACATATGGAAACACAACTAAGTGCTAAAAGAGACCGCGCATGCGGTTAGCACAGCCACAAAAATGACTTCTCCATCCGAAGCTCCAGCAACTCTGCTCTACACAACAGCAGGCCACAAATTATGGCCTAGAACAACTGTGATATCAAGAGCATGGAAGCGGGGTCTACGTAATTGTGTGGATGACTAGAAATGCACAGCAGACCTTCCAGAATTGGAAAAAAAACAATTCAGAGATCGTGAGGGAGAATTGTATGATGCAGTGCACAGACTGTGCACAATGGACGTGCTACAGTGCTGGGAGATTATTTGTTCGTACACGACCCCGTCTGTGGGTTCGTTGAAGTCCAAATGGAAACATTTCAATGATGACTACAGTTTTCTTTTTTTAATATTTGGTGTTCAAAATTAATGTTGGCATTATGTTCTATTTTGTATCGATATCCTTCAAATAGATGACAGACTTTTATCTTACATTGGTAGGTGTACACTTTAGCCATTAAATCAATGACAGTTTTTCTTACATTTGTAGATGCACATTTCAGCCTAAGGTAGTATTAAGTCCATGGTGCCATTAGCCTTTGTATTATAGCCACTCCATCGCTCTGTGTTACTCTCTGTGCATTGCTGTCCCTCTGTCTCTGCCCATCATATTTAATATGGGGTGAGTCTTGACCTTAAATCCGCAAAACCAAGTTGCCGAAGTAGTTACAACCCCCCCCCCCCACACACACACACACACACACACCCCTCTTTCGACCCTCCGAAGGATGCTGTTATGGGCAGTACCACATCTACACAGGAATTCATGCTGGCTTGTTGATCTATTCCTTTCGTGCATGCATACAGACATTTGATTTGTTTTCACTCTTTGTTTCCTTTGTTTCATATTTTGCTAGTTTGTATTTAATCGATGTTTCCTG
>CM065715.1:91029352-91044352 GCA_033310375.1 Conus canariensis
CTCTCTCTCTCTGTCTGTCTGTCTCTCTCTCTCTCTCTCTCTCTCTCTCTCTCTCTCTCTCTCTCCTCTCTCTCTGTGCACCAGACCTTTTTCAGCACTTTGTTCGGTAGCTTCCATTTGCATCCAACAACAAGAACCCAAGTTCTGAAGAAAAAAAAACGTATGACATGTTTATGACGCACAACGTGGTAAACAAACGAGACATCAGAGCTTTTGTTGGGCCAAATTCGGCGCAAATACCCGCTGAACGGAGCTTAGTTCACACATTAATGTTGGCGCAGCAGAATTTTTATGATCCTCGTTGGACAAGAAATCGATAGAGAATCGTGACAACAAAATCAATACCAAGCACCACTCTGATCACTGTCCTGCTTCGGTCGTGGGAGAAAAAAAAAAAAAAGAAAAGAAAGCCACGGTAGTGTGTTTTCCTGGTTGGACGTGTGCAGACATCATTGGACAACACTGGTTCCAGTGACTGGTGCGAGCAGATATAGCATAGACAGGCAGAGCTGACATTGAGGCTGTTCCTTGCTTTGTTTCTGTTAGATGTCTTGTATTGATCTCGTTTTTGCTTTTGTTTTTGTTTTTGTTTTTGTTTTTTTCTCTGTTCTGTTGGTTTCTTTGACGTTGATCCGCTATTACCGAATTAATCATGATGACGTGTGCACTACTGGATGGCATCTATGTACCGGGTTTTCACGATGCAAGATGAGATGATATGTGGTGTACACTACTGCTGTTGTGCTTGTTTATGTTTTAATGAGGTTTTGTAATAGTTTGTTTGCTTGTGTTTGTTTTTGTTCCTGCTCTGTCAATAGTTATGTAAAGGTGCCCTGTACCGATTTCGATGTGTGGGGGGGGGGGGATAATTTCGATGGGGGGGGGGGTGGAGGGGATGAAGTCGTAGTAGTGTGGAAAGGTTTGGCGGGGCCGGGGGGGGGGGGGGGGGTTCTTAAGCTCTGCCACAACTTATTATCCTTTTCGATAACATGATTTCTTGACTAGTACGCATACATGTTCTTGAAACTACAATCCTAACTACATTAAAACCAATATTTCAATGATGTGAAAACTTCAGAAACCATAGAACGAGTCAACCGACTCAACAACAGACAGAAAGGAAGAGGGAGGGCAGGGGAAGGCGGGGTGGGGTGGGGGGTAGAAGTGAAGGGAGAGGCCAGGTCTAAACCATGCATGTCAACATGACACAAGCCTGACACAAGTCTTCATATACAGCGTTCAGCCAGAGCGGACGACTAGCAAGCTGATGCCCTGAACTGATCGCTTGATATGTGACGTTTTCCACTGTCTTCCAGTCTTTTGTTTTTTCTTTATAGAAGGACCCTTTTACCATGCATGGTCTGTGAGTGCCCATTATCGATGGACAAAAGTTCTTTGTCTTTTATTCGATACATTACGTTGTCACTAGGTTGGATCTGTATGTGTGTGTGTGTGTGTGTGTGTGTGTGTGTGTGTGTGTGGTGTGTGTGTGTGTGTGTGTGTGTGTGTGTGTGTGAGTTTTGTTGTTGTTGTTGTTGTTGTTGTTTGTCAGCTACTACACATGGATTCAGGTTCTAAGTCATAGATCAGTCTTATCCTGCTACGTTCTTCTGCTAAAACAGAATCATTGATTTCATGATGAATCTCGAAAGAAGACAACACCCTGACAGATCTTGCCTCTTGTGACCAAAATATTGAGCTGGATCAGTCAATGCTGTGGTGAGATGAATAGTAATTATCAAAATAAGCATCCCCTTAAATGACTTGAGCATGTGTTATACGAAAATAAAAAAACAAACAAATAAATAATTTAAAAAATTACGCATTCATAAATCAATGAATAAATATTCTCTTAAAACTACTTGAATATGTGTTACTGAAACAAACAAATAAATGAATAAAACGATAGAATGAATAAATAAAGAATCAAATACATGAATAAATAAATGAAACGAATCAATTTTTTTTAATTGAAAAAAAAATTTGTAACTGATCGATTTCAGTATTCCCAGCATTACAGAGGCAAGTGGCTCTTCGTTCAGCTAATGCAGACAGCATCAGCCCTTCCTTTCAAGCTGTTGGAGGAAAAAGGGGCAACAACCCTGTCTTCAGACATTGGCTTGGTCTCCATCCCCCCTCCCCCCTCCTTTTTTTCCCCTTCCCGTCTCCCCATATTCCTTAGTCCCGCCACCTCCTCCCTTCCTCCTCCCTGCGCAGGATCACAAATGGAGGTTTGTGTCACTTGGTGTGTTTCATGAACTGCCGTCTGTGCCAGATTGAATTTAGCTCGTAATTCACACCTCGGGTCTGAAATTGATCGCTGTGTCTGGAACCAGGAGAGCTTTTGAAGTTATGTTTTGTTCATTTGTTTGTTTGTTTGTTTGTTTTTGCCTTTGTTTTCCACCTTTGCTGTTTGCGTGTGTGTGTGTATGTGTATGTGTGTGTGTGTGTGTGTGTGTGTGTGTGTGTGTGTGTGTGTGTGTGTGTGTGTGTGCATGCGTATGTGCGTGTGCGTGTGTGTGTGTGTGTGTGTGTGTGTGTGTGTGTGTGTGTGTGTGTGTGTGTGTGTGTGTGTGATGATCAAGAAGAACCTGGTGACAGACAAAATCCGTTCTTCTTCTACAGCCAAACATTTTACATCAATCTGTATTGACTTTTTATGGTCATTTTCTAGAACCGTAGTTCTTTCCATCAAGCAATTTATTACAGAAAAAGAAGTGTTATTATGAATGTTCAAGTGTACTTTGTTTGTGGCGAGTTGTAAATAGGACAAACCCCACGATAAATAATACTCGTGAACCCTTCATTCAACCCCCAAGTAACCATCTCTCTCTCTCTCTCTCTCTCTCTCTCTCTCTCTCTCTCTCTCTCTCCTCTCTCTCTCTCTCTCTCTCTCTCTCTCTCTCTCTCTGTGCATCCGAGTTTTTTCAGCACTTTGTTTAGTAGCTTCCATTTGGATCCAACAGCATCCCAAGTTCTTTAAAAAATTGTATGACATGGTTATGATACACAGGGTGATAAACAAACCAGATATCAGAGCTCTAACCGGGCAAACTTCTGTGGCAATACCCATTGAACAGAGCTTACTTCACACACACATGTAGGCGCAGCAGAATGTTTATGATCCTCTTTGGACAAGAAATCAATACGGTATCGTGACAACAAAATCAATACCAAGCCCCATTCTAATCAGTCGCCTGCTTCGAATGTGGGAGGAAAAAAAGAAAGAAATGCATGGTAGTGTCTTTGCCTGGTTGTACACACAGACATCTTTGGACACATCTTTGGACGGTTCCAGTGACTGATGCCGCAGAAACAGCAGAGACGGGCAGAGCTGGCATAGAGGCTGTTCCTTGCTTTCTTTTTTTCTTCCAGTTTCCTTGCATTGATCTCCGTTCTTTCTGTTCTGCTGGTTTCTTTGATATGGATCTGCTATTACCGGATTAATCATGATCACGTGTTCACTACTAGATGGCTTCCATGTTCCGGATTGTCATGATGTGAGATGACATAATATGCAGTGTGTAGTGCTGTTGTGCTTCTTTATGTTTCAGTGGGGGGTTGTTTGTTTATTTGTTTGCTTGTTTGCTTGCCTGCTTGTTTGTTTGTTCGTTTGTTTGTTTTTATTTTGTTCTGTCGATAGTTACGTAAAAGTGTCCTGAATCAATTTCGATGAGGGGCGGGGGGGGGGGGGGGGGGGTGAAAGTCGTAGTAGCAGGGAAGGGTTCTTTTGTTTTGTTTTGTTTTTTGTTTTTGTTTTAAGTAGTGCCACAACTTATTTGCCTTTTCAATGAAACTTTTCCTATGTTGCCCATCTTGACACCCCAACAGCCTGGCTCGTTCAATCACAGTCCAGGGTGCACACTCCAGAGAGAACTACCTACATCAAATTGCCACCTAGTTACCCACCAGCGGAGGACTCATTTAGCGAGTCCTCAGTAGTATCTGCTCTGGATTACCCCAAGCACCAGACCCTATTTTCTGAGTGCTTTGCTGACCCATGATGATCGCTCAATCACAGAGCTGGACTGAGTAAGAGTTAAGACTGTCGTCACGTACCCGATCTCGTTCACCACAATGACGAATCATTAGTAGCTGATGATTCGGGTGCTGTTGATACTGTGTCATTTGTCCTCAATGTTGTAAGGTGTATCAAATTTTCTTCTTTGGATGATGTGCATGCATGTAATACACAGACCTGTTCTAACGCTTAAGACGATGTCCCCTCTAACATTCACATCTCAACCAAAAGGTTTATACAGATACCGTCAGACCAACCCTAGAGTACGGCAGCTGCTTCGGGGAACAAACCAATACAAGTCGCCTGAGCAGAGTTCAAAATGCAGCACAGAGTTGGTCACGTGCGGGATGAAAACAACGCTGGTCCAGCAATGGAAAAATACGCGTCTCTCCCTCCCCCTTGAAGACAGATGTTAGGAGAAAGTCTACTTCCATACAGAGAAGCTCCTACGCATCCCCTCCCCCCCCCCCCCCCCCCCTCCCCCCAACCCAATGCATGCTAAAATTTAAAAAAAATCCACCAACAACAGGCTGTAGCGGAAAAGTTTCAACCATCTCTCCAAAAGCCTACACAGCCGAAATGAAGACCTACTGCCTACGTCTTCAATCAAAAAGGAAATGCTTTCCGACTTTGAGGAGCCAGACGACCTCCTAAAAGAAGTCGCAGTCATCAGAGAAGTTCTTGGCATGGACAGCAATGATTGCCAAGCCTCTCACTTGCTGAAAACTGTAGCACGGAGATTATTGATGACAAGTATAAACTCTATGAGTGGACGCATGTGTTCACGGATGGATCCTCAAAGGGAGCAGTGAAGAACGGAGGAGCAGCTATCTTCATCAAAAATACTGATAAGAAACTGACCCCCAGAGCCTTTCCGACTGGAAACATTTCCTCCAACTACAGGGCAGAGTAAGCAGCTCTGATTCATGCTGCACAAGCGTTCAGGAAGTCAAACAGCCCGCCACCTAGGATTGCTTTCTTCACTGACTGCAGATCCCTGCAGGGACTTCAGAGCAACAGAAGCGAACAGCAGCTGAAAAACATCAAAGAAGCCCTCCATTATCTTTCAAGACCATCCACTGTTGTATTCCAGTGGATTCCATCCCACAGTGGGATCACTGGGAATGAGAAGGCTCACGCTCTGTCCAAGGCAGTCAGCAATATGGAGCACTTCAGCCACCCGGTGGCCTACAGAGAGGCCGAAGCTATCATTCAAATCCAGTATCAAAACCAGTGGAAGAGAAGGCTGGGCGCAGACAGTGGTGCTGATCCAATCCATCAGCTCCAGAGATACTAGCAAATAAAACTCTTCAGACTGAGAACTGGTCACTGCCGACTACTGAGCCACGTCAGCCGAAGTTAGATAGCTCATTGAAACGAATGTCCGTGTAGCACTGGATTTCAGACCCCAGAACGCGTCTTCCACCACTGTCCAACCCGTGATGTTCTACGGCGTCAAACCTGGCCAGAGGGTGCAGAACTGGGGGAGCCGTCAAGACCGCGAGAAGTCTGTGGATGGCAACAGGATTGAAGATCTGGCTCAGCCAAAAACATCGACCGCAGAAGGAGAGGAAGAATATATCAACCCATCCATGCTTGCATGTATCCATTTAGTCCAGAGCAGTGGCAGTTTAAGATTTTGAGGCCATACTGGTGTGAACTTGTAGCCAAATGAATTATTTTCAACCTTCTTTTCTACCTTTTTGTTTTCCCAGTTCTTACAGAACAGGGAGTACTTTACAATGGGAACAACGAAATGCTGTCAGTGTGTCTGTGTGTGTGTCTGTGTGTGTGTCTGTCCGTGGTCAAAATGTGTTCCACTCGCTCCAGACAAAACTGCCGGGCTGATCTTTCTGAAAATTTATAGGTATGTTCATTATGGGTCACGGATGATGCCCGATGTTTCATTTTACCACAATAACCGTTACTAACAGCTATAACGGCCCATAACTGTTTTTCTTCTTTATTGAATATCTCAGTAAGTACTTGGCCGATTTATAAGCGGTTTGGATGATCTTGTCACAAATCGGAGCCTCTTTCCATATGTAAGTGATGTAATGCTGAAAATCGATTAAAGAAGCGTTAAAAGGCGTTGTTTTTTCGTTATTTCTTATATGTTGGTGGATTTTAATGAAGTTTGGTATATAGAAAGGTTATCACACACAAATGGCACTTCTATATAGTGAGGATTAAAATACCAGTTTCAAAAATGTACATCGATTATATAATTGTTATAACCGTTATTTTGCCGTTATTTTTTATATATTGGTGGCTTTTAATCAAATTTACCATATAGAAGGGTTATCACACCAAAATGGCACTTCTATATAGTGTTTCAAAATTTGACCGTTAAAAACTGTTATTCTTGACATATTGTCCGATCTGGATGAAATTTGGTATGTACATAGGCTTTGTCCCAGTGAGGACTAAAATACCACTTTCAAAAGTGTACCTCGGTTAAATAACGATTAAAGCCGTTATTTTGCCGTTATTTCTTATATATTGGTGGGTTTTGATAAATTTTGGTATACAGAAAGATTATCACACTCAATCTATGAAAGTACTGTATTTGACGGATTATAAAATAGCTTTAGATCTAATTACTGACCGGTAGATCATGGGTGTTTTCATAATAAACATGTTCTTGACATGTACACGCCTATTCAAGATAGACTGGGATTACGTTTATGTCACGGCAGTTTTGTTCATTTTTAGTTTTTTTTCCTTCACTTTGCATTAAGGACGGGACAGTTTAATTAGGACAGTATGCCTGTGGAGCCTTGGCTAACTAGGACAAACTCACATGCCTAGTTTTGTTCATTGAGGCCTGTGTTCGTTTGTTTTGTTACATGCCTTTTGTGCTAGGTTTGTACTTTGTTATCTGTAATGTGTTGTTGATTGATTATTGTATGTGAACAGTGGTCTGTTAACTTGTGTTAACTTGTTAGGTAGAGAGGAGTCAGCTGGTGTTCAGTTCTTCACTCTGCTACAGTCGGTTTGCAGTTGGGGTGGTTAAAGCCAGTCTCTGGTTAATGATTTTTGGACTTTGTGTCCTAGAGGTGAAAGGGTTTTCTATGTGTCTATGTTAGTGTTGCAACCGTCTATACCTCTCAGTCGGCAGGGGTGGGTTGCATCTCTGTTCATCTGTGTGGTTGGCATTTAGTTCCCTCTCTGCTACACTCGGTTTGCAGTTAGGGTGGTTAAAGCCAGTCTCTGGTTAATGATTGTACCTGTACTTGGACTTTGTGTCCTAGAGGTGAAATAGTTTTCTATGCGTCTATGTTAGTGTTGCAACCGTCTATACATCTCAGTCGACAGGGGTAGGTTGCACCTCTGTTCATCTGTGTGGTTGGCATTTAGTTCCCCTCTCTGTTACAGTCGGTTTGTAGTTAGTGTGGTTAAAGCCAGTCTCTGGTTAATGATTGTACCTGTACTTGGACTTTGTGTCCTAGAGGTGAAAATAGTTTTCTGTGTGTCTATGTTAGTATTGTAACCTTCTATACCTCTCAGTCGGTAGGGGTAGGTTGCATTTATGTTCTTATGTGTGGTGCTTCCAGTCATCAGTGTACAGCACCATGTGTCCTATGTATCCTTGTTTAGTCCAAGGCATGCACACCTATTATCGACTAGCCTGGTTAGGTTGATTGTATATAATAAGTAAATAGCTATAAGGCATGGATATTTATGGATAAAGGCTTGTTGTTTGTGTGCAACAGCTCAGACCCATATTGTATTGAGGTGCTTTTCGCATGTAAACATACTTCGGAAATTCTTCTTCCTCCGATCTTGCAAGAAAAAAAAGCATAATAAAGTTTGTACAGATATGACGTAACCAATGATGTAAAAAAAAAAAAAAAAAATTTACGTCATTTTTTTTTTTTTTTTTTTTTTTTTAGTAATCGGGCGTTTTTAAGAGAGGAGAAGAAACGGACGGGCCTTGTGTCCAGCCTGGCATTGGATTTGTTGTTTGTTGTTTCTTTTTTTCTGTTTATTCATCCGTTGCTGTTTCCATCGGGTGATGTCAGTGGTTCGTCTATGATGCTGTGCGTATGGAAGTTGGATGCAGCCGGATTCTTTTTGTGGTTTAACGTGGATTACCGTGCTTTATGAATCTGCGGTTCTTCTTCTAAGGATTGCTGTGTTTTGTGAATCTGCGGTTCTTCCTCCAAGGATTGCTGTGTTTTGTGAATCTGCGGTTCTTCTTCTATGGATTGCTGTGTTCTGTGAATCTGCGGTTCTTCTTCTATGAACTACCGTGCTTTATGAATCTGCGGTTCTTCTTCTAAGGATTGCTGCGTTTTGTGAATCTGCAGTTCTTCTATGGATTGTTGTGTCCTGTGAATCTGCGGTTCTTCTGCTATGAACTACTGTGATTTATGAATCTGCGGTTCTTCTGCTATGGATTGCTGTGCCTTGTAAATCTGCGGTTCTTCTTCTATGGATCGCTGTGCTTTGTGAATCTGCGGTTCTTCCTCCAAGGATTGCTGTGTTTTGTGAATCTGCGGTTCTTCTTCTATGGATTGCTGTGTTCTGTGAATCTGCGGTTCTTCTTCTATGAACTACCGTGCTTTATGAATCTGCGGTTCTTCTAAGGATTGCTGCGTTTTGTGAATCTGCAGTTCTTCTTCTATGGATTGCTGTGTCCTGTGAATCTGCGGTTCTTCTGCTATGAACTACTGTGCTTTATGAATCTGCGGTTCTTCTGCTATGGATTGCTGTGCCTTGTAAATCTGCGGTTCTTCTTCTATGGATCGCTGTGCTTTGTGAATTTGCGGTTCTTCTTCTGATAGTTCGACGTGATTTATTGTGCTTGTCGTGTGGAAACCCTGTTTTCGTCTTCTTCATCGCTTGTGTTTGTGACCAGCTGTGTTCTTCTGGGGTTCGACGTCGGTTACTGTGTTTTGTGGGACTATAGTTCACTTGTATTCGTGGGTGGCTCGGCGCCGTGTGAGTTCCCTGTTGGTGTTATATGCTGTTATCACCTACATCATTCTTCGTTTTGGAACGTTATTCATTCTTCAGTATCTTCTGTGGATCGCTTCTCTGGTGTGCACTTGAAGTTTTAAATGATTTTATGTCGTGTAATACTGTGTTGTTTCCTTGGTGCTGCCTCGGGTAGCGCTACGTGGGTTTATTTGGTAATTGGTGTGTATGATGCGTCATGATGTTTTGTTTGGGACATGAATGTGTTAATGAAAGAGAATAAAACTCGTGTGAAAGATATCTGTTCAAAGATTTCTCATTTAGTTAGTGAAAGGGGGCGCTAGAACTGATAGGTCTATTTCTCTGTCTTTCCACTCCAGTTCAAGTCTTAGCCAGCTTGACAGTTTATATGCTTTGCATCTTGTTCTACTTTTTTCGATTCCATTCTTTCTTTTCTTCATTCGTATTCTTTCCGCATTTTCACATTCTTCTTTTTTCCATTGCATCCCATGTTTTCTTCATCTATATCCTTTTTGTACTCCCAGTTCTTATAGAACAGGGAGTACTTTAGAGTGGGAACGAAGAAATGCTCTGTGTGTGTGTGTGTGTGTGTGTGTGTGTGTGTGTGTGTGGTGTGTGTGTGTGTGTGTGTGTTGTGTGTGTGTGTGTGTCCGTCCGTGGTCAAAATGTGTTCCACTCACTCCAGACAAAACTACTGGGCCGATATTTCTGAAAATTTGTAGGTATGTTCATTATGGGTCATGGATGATGACCGATGTTTTAGTTTACCGTTATAGCCGTTACTAATGGCTGTAACGGCCTGTAACGGTTTTTCTTCTTTATGGAATATCTCAGAAAGTACTTGGCCGATCTTTCTGAAAATTAACAGGTATGTTCATTATGGGTCACGGATGATGCCCGATGTTTACCGTTATAGCCGTTACTAACGGCTGTAACGGCCTGTAACGGTTTTTCTTCTTCATGGAATATCTCAGAAAGTACTTGGCCGATCTTTCTGAAAATTTGTAGGTATGTTCATTATGGGTCACGAATAATGCACGATGTTTTAGTTTACCGTTATAGACGTTACTAACGGCTGTAACGGCTTGTAACGGTTTGTCTTCTTCATGGAATATCTAAGAAAGTACTTGGCCGATCTTTGTGAAAATTTGTATGTATGTTCATTAAGGGTCACGGATGATGCCCGACGTTTAGTTTACCGTTATAGCCGTTACTAACGGCTATAACGGCCCATAACGGTTTTTTCTTCTTTATGGAATATCTCAGAAAGTGCTTGGCTGATCTTTCTGAAAATTTGTATGTATGTTCATTAAGGGTCACGGATGATGCCCGATGTTTAAGTTTACCGTTATAGCTGTTACTAACGGCCCATAATGGTTTTTCTTGTTTATGGAAAATCTCAAAAAGTACTTGGCCGATCTTTCTGAAAATTTGTAAGTATGTTCATGACAGGTCACAGATGATGGTCGATGTTTACCAGAATAGCCATTGCTAACGGTTACACCAGCCCAAGACGGTTTTTCCTCTTTATGGAATATCTCACGCGTATTCAGGATAAACTGGAGTACGTTAGTTTTGCATCTTGTTTATTATTCGTCTGTTCTTCCCTTCTTCGTTTTCATCTTTCTTTCTGTCTTCAGTTTTGTCATTCATTCTCTTTTTTCACGATCTTCCTCCCTTTCTTCCTTCTTCATTTGTTTCTTTCTTTGTTAATGTCTTTCTTTCTTTACTACCATCTTCAGTTTTTTTTTTCTATATATTTGCTATTCGTTTCATTTGTCTCCATTTATTTCCACCTTTTGGTGCCATTACTTTTCACTTACTTTCCTCCTTTCCTCATATCTTGCTTACTTTATTACTTATTTCAGTTTGTCCTTTTTCATTTCTTCATTTCTTTCAGTTTTCGTTTTTTTTTTCCTTCCCTTCCTTCTTTTTTTTTTATTTCTTCTCCTCTTTTATTTTCCTCATGTCTTTTTTTTTTATATTTCTCTTCTATCACTTCTGTATTTTCATTTTTGTCCCTGCTCTTTTTAATTTACTTCTTTGCTTCTTTCTTTCGCTCTTTTCTCTCATTCCTTCTTTTTCATTAAATTCCTTTTCTTGCCCCTTTCTTCATGTCTTTTTGGTTTGGTTTTTTTCGTTTGCGTCTTTTTTATAGAGTGTTCTTTTTCGTTTCTCTCTCATTCTCCAGTTTTTTTCTTTCTTCTTCTATGTATTTTTTTTTCCTTTTTCATATAATGTCTTTGTCTCTTTCTTTGCTTTTTTTCATTTCTTTCTCTACTATATCCATCTTTTTTTCTGTCCTTTATTTCTTGCATTATTCTTTCCCCCTTCGTTCGTTTTATTTTTTTCTTTCTTTCTCTTTCTTCTGCATCTTTTTTTCATTTCTTTATCTGTTTTTCTATTTTTCTCTGTCATGTTTTCTTCCTTATTTCATTTCTGTCTTTTTCTTTTCTCTCTCTTTTTTTTTTTAGGGGTGGGGTTGGGGGAGGGTGTATATGTGACAGTGACAAAACGTCATGGTGGCATACCCTTGTGTGTTTGATTGGAGAAATAAGCTATCCAAAACATCCCCCCCCCCCCCCCCCCCCCCCCTTTGTTTGGGTGTATTTTTGTTGCTTGTATCTTAAAGAGATAATTGCCACCATATCAAGGAGATATACTGGATCGTGTCGATAAAACTGATTTATATTTGAAAAAAGCCGAAATCGGCCATGCCAAAATGGGACATCCGCCGATATACCGCAAACAACATGTCCCTACAGCCTTTGCAGAATCGTAACGAAAACTTGAACATATGAAATGATAAAACCAAATTTTCGTCAACGTTTTTGTCCTTAAACCACATTCACTTGCTCTCTAGTGAAGTCTGAGTCGAATCCAAAAGAATACTGGGTCGGATGTGGTTCGTCATGTCCTGGAGACATGCCCTTTAACATCTCACTGCTGCTTTCTGTTTTACCAGGTCCGATCCAACGTTTCGTATTCTTCAAACCGAGGTGTGTCATTGACACAGTAAATCCACTGATTTAGCGGTTTGGTCAGCATATTTTTCAAAAACAGAACAAATTTACCGTGCACCGGGTTCATGTCCGATCGACATCACCGACCTTTTGGGGATAAAAATATACCGCACTGCTCGTTCCACCCATTTGCAATTTGTATCCGTTCGCTGGGTCACGTGTTTTTCAACGGACACGAAACCAGGAGCAGACGATGTCAGAAAGGCGAAGAATCAGTAAACGTTTATTCATGTCCACCAATGTTTACCTCGACACAACTGGCTCTTAAAATCACACATGAGCAAAATATAATGAAAAACATTTCTGACTGGCCTCGTGGTGAACGCTAACTGCCTTTAAGGTATGTGCGAACACTGCTGAACACGAAAGTGCCAACCGTTACGTAGGTGGCTTCGTTTCCCATCACTTCATTTGAATTTCCGTCAATTCCACTGTTACTACTGTCCCACCGAGGAAATGCCAGAAATCACATCTGACACTTACGTTTTACGTGTAAGAAAGTAAAACCGATCATAAGCGATACAAATTAGATTTGGTTATACTTATGCTTTATGACGTTGTCCGTGTATAGAGGGGGCGTCTCAATGGTCAGTTACTTCAATATTGTAAACTCACGGTCAGTTGTGAATATTTTCCTAAAGTTCTAGCATGTGTTGTACAAAATTTATCATTTCATAACAGATGTATCATATAATGCATGAAGTTGAATGAAAAGTAAGAGTTCGATATAAGTTAACTGCTATTACTGTTAGAATGACTGATCAAGTGTAAAAACACAGTTTTAATTTGAAATCAGATTCAAGGCATTCTGTGTTGTTATCATTACCATTATCTTTTTTAATATCTCATTCAACTGAAACTCCTGGAGTGATATTTCAGTCCATCCATAAGCCACTCCCACCCTCACCACAGAACACACACACACACACACACACACACACACACACACACACACACACACACACACACACACACATCCTAATTTAATGTCCCGTCACACAAATTGGTGATTGAAGACATTTTGAAATGACCTTTTTTTTATTGAGATGTCATCATGAGAGAGAAAGAGAGAGAGAGAGAGAGAGAGAGAGAGAGAGAGAGAGAGAGAGAGGAGAGATCACCTAGTGTAATAAAAGAAATGGAAAGAATCCGCAAAGGGGGATGAAAAGAGAATTAAATGTTATAAGGAGAAAGCAGAAAAGAAACAAAAGTGTAATAAAAGAAATGGAAAGAATCTGCAAAGGGGGATGGGAAGACAATTAAACGTTATAAGGAGAAAGAAGAAAAGAAACAAAAATATGGCCTAACTGGATGATCTGTAGCGCTTAAAGATAAAACGAAAAAAATAACGATTTATTATGCTGAATGATATATTTGACTACATATATGTACATCACACGATACAGTTCCAGTGAAGCTGTCTTTTCCAATTTGCTTTGTAAACCTTGTAAACTTTTGTGTCAGTGTCAGCCAGACTGTAGCATTGTGCAAAGCTTTCTTGATTGTTTATGAACTGATCTGTTTAAAATTCAAGATCAAGTTGTTCCAATGAGCACTTATGGTTTTCCGCAAACATGTGGACTGCAGTGGCTCATTATACCAAAGCACCTGTATAAGGGATTCTCCCTTCTATTTTTCATATTTGATTGACTTAGAAATGAATAACTAAGTATGGCCTGACCATCCTGTTTGCTTTTGAAACTGATCTTATTCATGTTTTTATTGCATTTATGCTTACTGTGGTGAAAAAATAAGATCCACTATTCTTTTTATGTCCATACAGAAAAGTATTACAACTGACCCTTGTCCATTGTTTCAAGAATTAAATGAACAAAAGATACACTGACTGTTTGTGCATGCTTACTTTTTCTTTGAAATGAGCAGGCTGACTTGTTTTATGTTCCATAGCAGCTGTAGTGGATGTTTACATAATACACCATAATGTACAAACAGGAGCTGGTGTCAGACGTGATGACGGACATGAAAACTCTACCTCATTCTTCACTTACAAACTGACAGAACTGCTGACTTTAAACATCATCTTAGCAATATCATCCAGCATTCCAGAAAGCCCCAGTTTCACAACCCTTGGTCTGGCATTACTGTACTGTTGCAGACATTTTTCATGTCCAACAACACAACTGACTTATCACTGGGTGATCTGATATTTTTCATGTCATCAGGAAAAGTGTAATACAAGTTATCTTTTTCATTCTATTTTCATGCATGTGAAAGGTGTAACTTTCAAGAATTACAGAAATTTTCACCTGTTTCCAGTTTGGAAATTCTATGACCCGAGTCTCATTTTTTGCACGACCTTTTGTCACTGTCACATATATCCCTTTTTCATACCCTGTTTTCTACATTTATTTTTTAACTTCCTTCGACCTTTTCTATTTTTCAATCTCTGTCATTTCTCTCTTTGTTTATTTTCTCTTCTGTCTTTTATCTCTTTCTTCATTTCTTTCTGTCTTTTTGTTCTTTCTTCTTTTCCTTTGTTTCCTTTTTCTTCTTTTTTTCTCCTTCATTTTTGATATTCTCCTTGTCCTCTTTTTTTCTGTTTTTATGTACTCTTTATTTGTTTGTATCTTTCTTTAGCTCTTCCTTTCTATGTTTCCTCCGTTTTCGTTATGTACATGTTCTCTACCTTTTCCTTTGTTTGTTTTTATCATGTTCTCTACCTTTTCCTTTGTTTGGTTTTATCTGTCCTTTTTCTTCTGCTGCGGAAAATTATGTAGCTGTCAAAATTGACAGAACAGCCAATAATCAGGGATTGGCACTGTGACTTGAAGTATATGTATATATATATATAGAGAGAGAGAGAGAGAGAGAGAGAGAGAGAGAGAGAGAGAGGAGAGAGATGTGTGTGTGTGTGTGTCTGTCTGTCTGTCTGTCTGTGTCTCTGTGTGTGTGTGTGTGTGTGTGTGTCTGTGTCTGTGTCTGTGTGTGTGTGTATGTGTAGATGGATGGATGGATGGATGAATGTTTCAAATTTGTATGTTTGTTATATAT
>CM065715.1:91056852-91061852 GCA_033310375.1 Conus canariensis
TCGTGAGCGTCAGCCGCATTGAGCTGTCCACTAAGCTGGTCTTTAAGCGTCGTGACGAGAGTGCATGTCCGAGGTGGCAGCTGTCTGGGTGGTGCCAGAGAGCAGCGTGCTGTGTGACATGGAGGAGACGTTCCTTCCTGTTCTATTCTGGTTCTTTCCGGATCAATTTGCATGTCTGTGGATGCCTGGCGTCTGCAGCTTAGAAGGTGGCAGGCGGGCATGTTTAAAAAGAAAAAAAGAAAGAAAGGGAGAGAGAGAGCGTGAGAGAGAGAGAGAGAAATGTGCGCAGGTACTCGTTTGCAGAAGGAATGCAAGCATAAGAGAGTGCACGTGCAATACACACACAAACACACACAGACGCGCACACACACACACACACACGCGCGCGCGCGCGCGCGCGCGCGCATGCACACATGCACGCGCACACGCATACACACACACGTGCACGCGCACACACGCACGCACGCACGCACGCACACACGCAAACACACACACACACACACACACACACACACACACACACACACACTCATTCACTCAGCACGCACGCACGCACACTCTCTCACGCACACACATGCGCTTACACACACGCGCGCGCGAGCGCGCATGTACGCTTGCAAGTACACGGATGGTGTTGCGCCTACTCAGTGTGTTGTGTGTGTGTGTGTGTGTGTGTGTGTGTGTGTGTGTGTGTGTGTGTGTGTGTGTGTGGTGTGAGTGTGTGTGTGTGTGTGTGTGTGTGTGTGTGTGTGTGTGTGTGTGAGCGTGCGCGCGTGCACTTGTTTATGTATGTGATGGTAAATGCGCATGCCCACGAAACAAGCGTTCACCCATTTCATACAGTTTGTTGCTTTCAGTAATTTGAACACCACCAAACTAAGGAATGTGATCCCCCAAAAAAAAGTCATTACAAACGTTACACAAGGCCTTTGCGGTTCGAAATATATTAGAATGTAAATTTCAGTGCCTTGACGTTGTTTTGTTTCTAATGATGATTTTAACTAGCTTTTTGCCCGAAATTACTTTGACAGTTCGAGCAAATTACAAAAAAAAAACAAAAAAAAAACGGGGAATTACTTAAAGTTCAATATTCCCCCATCTCTCTCTCTCTCTCTCTCTCTCTCTCTCTCTCTCTCTCTCTCTCTCTCTCTCTCTCTCTCTCTCTCTCTCTTAAACAAAGTAGATGTGAACGGCCCTTCCACAATCCTCATCCAATCTAGTCTCCCAATTGAGTGATCACAGCAGAAGTGGTACTGTGATAAAAAGCTTTGGAACAGCAGGTCAGAAGAGCAGACAGAATCAAGCCTCTAAATACGATTAATCTCCCTACGCTGTCGGACACAGACGGGTCTGAGTGGAGAGAAGTTGTCACATCGCCGTTATAATACAGCTCTCTCCCCTTGAAGGTAGAAAAGCATCATCCTCAAAGCCGTCACTACCGGCGGAAGCTTTCCGTTTGGGTTGTCAAGATGGCGAGACGTGGTATTACGCAAGTGGCGGGAAGGATTAGAGTTGGGGCCTTTTCCATGATCCTTTGGGATATCAAACAAACCTATGAAGACTGAAGGATAGGGAGAAGAACGCCTGTAGGGTTCTTAGAGGTCTGATGACGATAATGATTTTCATCTTAAGGTGGCTGGCTCCAAGCGCCAAGCGATGAACTGCGTGTATCAGGTGTCCCTGTGGCTCAGTGGTTAAAGCGCGAGTCATTAAGTGGAAAATGAGCATGTCCAGAGGGTCATGGGTTCGAATCCCAGCCATGGCTCGTCCCAAGATGGGGAAAAAAAAAGGGGCAGCAGAGGGACATCCGGAGTCATGAACCGGGTGTGGCCCAACCCCCCTAGAGTGTCAGGAGATAAGGGCCGAAACACTTGCTTGAAGGGGGCTTCTCTTCTGAGGACTCTCTGCTGCCACGCTCTCCACGAGTTTCTTTCTACTGATGCATGGGTAAACCATTGACTTCCGGGAATAGGCCGGAGGACGTCCGGGAAAGACCGGAGGACACTGGGAAAGACCAGAACCAAGGGCTCTGTGGGCTGGCTCCCCACTTTGCCTTAAACATGTGACTACTAAGAATAAAAGGAAAAGATGCTCCCAGGATTCACCGAAAGGGGGAGAGAATGATGAATCCATCGGTGCTCAACCAATCATGACTGCAAATCCCAAACGGACTATGAACATGGACCAAATGGAATATCCATGTGTCTGTGGAAAGCGTTTCGCTACCACCCGTGGCATGAAGATCCACAGAACAAAGATGGGATGTGTGAAGACTCATCTGAATGAGCAGCAGCGCACTGCATCAGCAGATAAGACGTCGGAAGACCAAGGCCAGGATTTAAACCACAGTGCCAAGGACATCCACGCTGTTGGTTCGGATGAGGAATTTGCACAGGCCCTCGATGCCAGGCGCCTGAAACTCAACCTGCCACGAGCAAACGAAACTGAAGATTGGGAGAAACTGGATGCAAAAATCGTCCAAAGACTCGATGCACTGATAGGGAAAAGCACCCTGGAACACAAACTAGCCACATATGGGGACATTGTGTATGCCACATGTAGAGACGCCTATGGAGCAAAACTACCCAAAGAGAAAACACCTCCAAAGAAATCCAGACGCCAAGAAAAGATGGACAAGATCAGGGTCCAAAAGAAAAACCTCAAGATGCAAATGAAGACCGCACTGCCAGCTGAAAAACAAGGCTTGGAAAAACTGTGGAAAGACCTGAAAGAAAAACACAGCGCCCTCAGCAAAGCGGAATCTGCGAGGAAGAGGAAGAGCAAAAAGAAGAAGACACAAGAGCGCTTCTTCAGAGACCCCTTCCAGTTTGCCAGAACACTGTTTGAGCAGCCAAAATCTGGGACCCTAAGTGTGGACAAAGGAGTTCTTGAGCAGCATCTGAGGAAAGCATACTCTGACCCACAGAGCAAAGCACCACTCGACATTCAAGGTCTGGTGTGGCCAACCAACCCTGAGGAACAGTTCAATGGCAAGCCTCCAACGTTGGCGGAAATCAAGAAGGTGGTCGACAAAGCCAGAGCCAAATCATCACCAGGGCCAAACGGAATACCTTACCAGCTTTACAAGAAATGTCCCAAGGTGCTGGAGTGGCTCCACAGGCTGCTGCGATCGGCTTGGAGAAACCAGAAGATCAGCGGCCAGTGGATGACGGCAGATGGTGTGTACATCCCCAAAGAGCAAAACTCAAGTGACATCAGCCAGTTCAGGCCAATATCACTACTGAACGTCGAAGGGAAAATCTTCTTCTCTGTCATGGCAGCAAGGCTGACCAAGTACCTGATGGAAAACAAGTACTTGGATGTGTCAGTCCAGAAAGGTGGCATCCCAGGCGTGGCGGGCTGTGTAGAACACGCCACAATGATCTGGGACGCAATCCAAAAAGCAAAAACAGAAAAGAGAGACCTGGACGTAGTGTGGCTTGATCTGGCAAACGCATATGGATCTGTGCCCCATGAGATGATACAGTTGGCTCTTGAGATGTACCATGTGCCAAAGAACATCCGCGACATGCTCAAGAAGTACTTCAATGGCTTCTCAATGCGGTTCTCTACCAAGGAGTACACAACAGACTGGATCAACTTGGAAGTGGGTATTGCAATGGGCTGTGCAATTTCCCCAATACTGTTCGTGCTGGCAATGGAACTCATCTTGAAAGCAGCAACAAACAACGCGAGACAAACAGACCTTGGCGACGGATACAAGATGCCTCCTCTCAAGGCCTTCATGGATGACACTACAGTGATTTCATCCAGAGAAGACGAGACACGTCATGTGCTGGAGAGGCTGGACGACATAGTTGCCTCATCCAGAATGAAGTTCAAGCCAAAGAAATCACGGAGTCTCTCACTGAGGAAAGGAAAAGTGGCCGGATCTGTGGTCTTCAGTGTTGCCAACCAGGCCATTCCAACAGTCACAGAAGAACCAGTCAAGAGCCTTGGAAGATGGTATGATGATACGCTGAAAGACACACAAAGAGCAAAAGAAACCAAGCAGATGGCGGAGGAAGGCTTGGAGACCATTGACCAGTGTGGGCTCCCTGGCAAATACAAGGTCTGGTGTCTGCAGTTCATGCTGATACCAAAGCTGCTATGGCCTCTGATGATATACGACATCTGCACCAGCATAGTGGAGGCAATGGAAGCCAAAATCAACAAGTTCACAAGGAAATGGCTTGGTGTCCCACCCTGTCTGACTGACATAGCGCTGTACTGTCGCCAAGCAAAGCTGAAACTACCCTGAAATCCATCCTGGAGGAATACAAAGCAGGGAAGATCAGACTTCAAAGCATGCTGGAGGACTCAGGAGACAAGGTGGTAGAAGCAATTAAGCCCCAGCTGAAGACAGGCAGAAAATGGAAAGTTCAAGAGGCGATGGATTCTGCAAAAGAAAGTCTCAAGATCAGAGAAATAACAGGACACACACAGACCAACAGACAAGGACTGGGGGTGACCAAAACAGAATGGTGGTCAAAGGCCAAAGGAAAAGCCAAAAGAGACATGATGATTCAGGAGATGAGAAAAGAAGAAGACCAAAAAAGACTCCAAAAAGCAGTCCAGCAGAGCCAGCAAGGGCAATGGACAACGTGGGAGAATGCACTCCAAAGAGTCTCACTTGGAATGACATTTGGCACATGGCCCCTCTCAGGATCAGCTTCATTCTCAGATCTGCATATGACCTTCTGCCCTCAAATGCAAACCTGGTGAAGTGGGGGAAAACAGACGATCCTGCATGCCCCCTCTGCCATGAAAAACAAACAGTGGAGCATGTCCTAAGCTCATGTAAAGTAGCCCTGGCTCAAGGAAGGTACACATGGAGGCACAACCAAGTGCTCAAAGAGATTGTACAAGTAGTCTGGGCTACTACCAACACCACAAAAGGGAAAATCAGGACTCCAAAAGCACCCGCAACATTCTTCACGGCAGGAGGCAGCAAATCATGGCCAAGAACAACAGTGCCACTCGAAACATGCAGACAGAGT
>CM065715.1:91074352-91081852 GCA_033310375.1 Conus canariensis
GGTTACATATATATGGTTACATATATATATAGATATATATATATACCAGTTTAAAATATGATTTTAAAATGGAAAAATAAAACCAACAAAGTTGTTTCGAGCCGAATGCTCTCGTCAGGGTGTACAATTTGGGCACGCCACCGGTTTTATATGGTGTAGTGTGTGGGCGCGTGAGCTCTGCGCGTGTGGCACGTGGCCTGTAGATTTTTTTTTTTTATCTTTTAGGGGGCACGTTCAGGGGGGACGTGCCAAGGAATGGTGCATTGACAAGGATTTCCATTTATGCCTGCAATTGTTTATCATTTCTACTTTAGAGTTCAGGGATGCTAGATGGGGTTTACATAATATCAGCCACTTTTCTGTAGTACACAAGTTGCATTTTTTAGAAATGTTGTTGTATGGTGTTGCTCTTTTTATAATTTTCCATGATATGTTGTAATCTATGTTCTTATCTTTAAGCTTCCAAATATATTTACTTAGTTCTGTTTGGTTTTTATATTTTTCATTTTTGAAGGACTGTTTATGGTTTGCATATCTGGTTTTAAAATGGTTTGCCGTGATCCCTATGTACGTTTCTTTATCACTGTCTGTTGTTACCGTAGCTTGGTACACGATGTTGTTATAGAGACATTTGTTATTCAGAGGGCACTGGTCTTTTTTTGTGTGCAATTACAAGATATCCTTTCGTCACCCTCTTTGGTTGTATTATTTTTGGTTTTATTAGAAGAATCAATTATATTTTTAAGGTTGGGCATACACGAGTACGATAGCTTGATGGTGTTTTTATTAAATATTTTAGATAGTACATGTTCTTTTGGGAATGATGTTTTAAGGATTCTGAGGAATTCTTTTCCTACGTTAGTTTTTGTTCTTCTGTCATATGGAGGGTTATACCATATAATTTTTCTTTTCCTGTTTCTCTTATTGCTGTTCATGTTATTATCTGGATTATATTGTAATTTGTAGTTGTAGCCACTTTTTTTCAGCGCCTCTTGGTATTCGACTGCTGCACTGTTAAATTCTTTCTCATTGCATGACAGTTTAGATAATCTTTTGTTTATACCATTAGGTATGGTTTTTAAAATGGAGGGTGGATGGTTACTTTTGATGTCTACGTAGACAGGTGTATCATTAGGTTTTTTGTATGGTTTGTATGTATGATCCTTAACGTCTAATGTTATGTCTAAATAATTTACTGGGTTTTTTTTTTGCTGGCTTCTACTGTGAGTTTTAGGTTGTGGCTTTGGAAAATTTTACAAAGTTCTTTTTTCTTGTTTTCAATGCGTGCGTGCGTGCGTGCGTGTGTTTGTGTGTGTGTGTGTGTGTGTGTGTGTGTGTGTGTGTGTGTGTGTGTATGTGTCTGTGTGTGTGTGTGGTGCGTTCCTGCGTTGGAGATTGCTCTCTCTCTCTCTCTCTCTCTCGGGAGTGAGTTTGTGTTCACGAACGTGGAAGCAAGGTTTTTTGAATCGCTCTCAAATTGCGGCGTGTTTTTGTTTAATTACTCTAAGTTAATTCCAGATAAGTGTTTGAAAGTTATACGATTAGGTTGCTCGTGGTGTGCTGAAGACAATGATGTAAGTTTTGTTTTTCAATTTTCGTTCTTAGTGTTTTATTTTTGGATCATGGGAATTGACACCGAGTCCTACCGCAGGGCTATTGGTACATTTGCACCGATACTGGGCAGCTTGTTGTTGAAAAAGGCAAACCGTGTGAAATCCCGTGTAAATCGTGAACCGTTCTGTTGCAAGGTGCACTCAGGTTTGGATGTGACGGTGTTTGTCAGTTGGTTTGTTTTGTTGACACTGATTGTGTACAGTGCGCCGTTCTGCCTGTACGGGTTGGTATGCACAGGATCTGTTCACCACAGGCTGAGTGAGTGTGACAAGGCTCTTCTGACTGTGAGAAAGGATTCCATTTTGACCCAGGGACAGTTTTTGTTCGGTCACCAGACATTGTTTTCTGTGACAACACCTTACTCATCATCTGATGGCCTTTCCCTGCACCCTCCACCTGATTTACGTTTTCTTCTGTTGATGTCTGGACAAGTGGAACGAAACCCAGGGCCAGCGCCTGTGGACACCACCACCCCCGTCAACAGCCAGTCCGCTCAAATGGAACTAAAACTGAACAAGCTGATGGATATGATGGATGACATGAAATCTCAGTTTATTTCAAAATTACAACGTGTAGAAGACCATATCAGTGTACAGTGTGAGCAACTGCAATGTCAATTTGCTGATCTTCAAAACTGTGTTTCTACTTTGCAGTCCTCCTTAAAGAACACTGAATTGCAGGTTAACAATGTGAAGAAACATCAGAGTTACCTAGACAGCCGACTTAGACGGCTTGAAGATGAAGTTGAAAGACAAGAGAGATATTCCAGGAGATGTAATCTACTGTTATATGGCATGCCTGAAGAGAGAGGGGAGACTTACGAAAAGTGCCTAGAGAGAGTGATCCAGTCCCTGAACCAGCATTTCCCACAGAAAACGTGGTCTGAGGATGATGTCGACAGAGCACATCGCCTTGGTTCACTGCCTGCTGTCTCTAGCAGACCACGCCCAGTAATCGTGAAGTTTCTCAGGTGGAGAGACTGCATGATCATAATGAAGGACAGAGAAGGGAAAGATCAAATGCGGGCCTCTGAGGGGATACGAGTGGCAGCAGACCTGACCAGACAGCAGAGGGATACCATGGCGCAGTATCAGCAGGAAGGGAAGCACGCCTACTACTCCAAGGGCAAGCTGGTGGTGACGGAATCCAGGAGACGACACGAAAATGGCAGCAGCTACCATGACAGCAGGCCCCACCCCAATCTTTGTCCCCCTGATGGCGATCCCTGCTTTCTGCCCTGTTTTCCCACACTGTCCCAGACCCGCACTGACACTCGTGCTGCCATACAGGGCCAAGGCCCCCCAGTGCTGTATCCTGGGCAAACTGAGGATGCTGATGATGTCAGTGTCTCGGATGACCTGGCAGTGGAGCGGGGTCCAGACGAGGGTCAGCGCCAGGACAGCACGGACACGGCCAATGCCTGGAGTGCAGAACGCGAGGGTGAGCAGCCAGGTGACGGGCAGGGAAGCAGCAGCCAGCGGCAGTCGCCATCCTTGCTGGGCTTTGGTCGGGGCTCTCCTGTCAGCACCCCTACCACGCAGCCATCCAGTGCATCAAAGTCACAGCGTGATGGTGGTGGAGGGAGGGGGTGAGGAAAGTCACATGCTGGCAGTGAAAGACGTTCGGTGAGTAGACAACCGTCAGCAGCCACTCCAGTACATACTAGGCAGCAGTCATTACGCTCTGACGTTACCACCTCCACGCAAGGTAAACTGCCCACAGACTGGTGTCAGAACCCGTCAACAAAAGGCACAGCAAAATCAGGGAAAGGGGGTCCAAAGAAATGACGGTCAGGCCACAGCCCTTGTTTTGATTCTGATGATAGTTCGATAAGTCTGGCTTATTCCAGCGATGTTTCTGAACACTCAAATAATGTTAGTTTTGCTTCTGTTAATATTGCTTTAAATGCGATAAACAGTAATGTCAGTAATGTTGCTAAACTGAAGACATATTGTTGATACTGGTCTTGTTAACCATACTCATGCGAATGTCCATGTTGATAACACCAAAGCATCTCTTTCTATTGTGTCGCTGAATGTAGAAGGTATATGGAGCGTTACAAATCAACTTGATCTGTCTTATTTTGTTATGAAATATGATTTCGCGTTGCTGGTTGAAACCTTTTCCCAGACATTTCCAGATTCTTTAACCCCTTCTCATGTTGCATATGTTTCTCCTGGGGTCAAACTGTCAGACAGTACTCACAGTCGTCTTTCAGGCGGGGTCGCGTTTCTAGTCAGAAAAACTTTGACTGAATATGTGACTAGAATTGAATGTGAACTCGACAATATTATTGTGTTAAAGATTTCCCAAAAGCTTATTGGAACAATGACTGATTGCTTATTAATTGGTGCTTATATACCTCCCGAGCATTCAATCTATTACGAAGAAACAGATATTTATAATGGTATCTCCATGCTAGAAGACTGTTTGCTTGATCTTGCTAGAGAGTATGATAGTGCTCCCGTTATAATCTGTGGAGATTTAAATTCAAGAACCGGTTCACTCAGTGTTAAAGCTGTTGACATACATGATTCTTTTTATGATGTGCGGGAATCTATTGACAGTAATGATTTAAAAGAACCCCCTGATAAAGTGCGTCTGTCAACGGACAATGTAGTTAATTCTTTTGGTCGCTATCTGTTATCTGTGTGTGAACTGTATGAACTGTGCATTTTAAATGGACTTGTGTCCCGGACTTTCTCGGGAGATTTCACATATGTATCAACGAATGGAAGCAGTGTTATAGACTATTTTTTGGTTTCCAACTCCTTAGTAAATATGTGTAAATGTTTTAATGTTATGCCTATGGTTGAAACAAAACACGCTGCCATTGAATTGTCTCTCAATCGTCATAATGTTTTATATTCCGAACAAAACATTGATCGTGAAACCTTTTCAATTACAAAATACACATGGGATGATGATCAGCATGTTGCTTACAATGACCTTATGTGCAGTGTCGAGGTGAGAGCTATCTTGGATGAAGCCATGTTACTTATTGAAAATGATATAAATTTGGCGCTTGCTAAATTTAATGAGTGTTTTGTTTATGCAGGAAATTGCATGAAGAAAACTAAATGTATTGGATGTGAAAAGATGAAAATATGGTTTGACTTGGAATGTAGGCAGAGTAGAACTCTCTTGCGCCGGCATCGGCGCCAACTTGGCAAAAGCCATATTGATGCTGAAAGTCTAGCTTACTCTGAAAAAAGAAAACAGTATAAAGAGTTATTAGAATCGAAAAAGAAACTACATAAAGAAAAGATTGTGCGCTCACTAAAGGATAATTTAAATGATGCAAGAAAATTTTGGGATACCATTCGTTCTGTAAAATCTAGGACTGGTGTGCAAAATACGATAACAAAAAATGAATGGTTTCATCATTTTGATAATGTGTTTAATTCTGTGCCAGACACTGTTGCAAATGCAGTTGGTGATATTGATGTTCCTTGTGATGATGGCGATAATTACACACTTAACAGTGACGACGATTCAGTTCCTCTTGATAACACGCGTACCATCGAATGTGATGCGCTCAATGAATCAATAACAGCAGAAGAAATTCGAGCTGCTGTGCAAGTACTTAAATCTCGGAAGGCACCCGGCCCGGATGGACTCATTGGGGAATTTTACAAAAATAGCATTGAACAAATATTGCCTTTCCTTGTTAATTTTTTTAACTATCTCTTTGATCATGGGCTTTTTCCTGACGAGTGGTCATTGTCCATTATTCAGCCTCTGCACAAAAAGGGTGATTTGAATGTTCCAGATAATTATAGAGGCATTTCTCTTCTCAATATTTGTAGTAAGGTGTATAGTTTTGTATTGAATAAGCGCATTTTAAACTGGATTGACGACAAGGGAATTGTTGGTGAAGAGCAAGCTGGATTCAGGAAGGGTTACTGTACAGCAGATCACATATTCACTCTCTATGCTATGGTACAAAAGCAGCTCGTGAGACACAGGAAATTGTATGTAGCATTTATAGATTTCCGTAAAGCTTTTGATACTGTGTGCAGAGAAAAGTTGTGGATTATCTTGCATAAAAACGGCCTACAAGGCAAGATACTCAGTGCATTAAAATCGATGTATAATGTTGTCAAAGCAAGGGTGCGTGTTGATGGTGAATTAACAGATGCTTTTTTGTGCCCTCGAGGCTTGAAACAGGGGGAGGTTTGCTCACCTGTGCTTTTTTCGCTTTTTATAAATGAGCTGACGAAAGAAGTGCTTGAATCTGGTCGCCATGGCGTTCAGTTGACGCCAGATTTTATTCAAATACTAATCCTCCTGTTTGCTGATGATGTTGCACTAATATCTGATAGTGTTACTGGTCTTCAGACGCAATTGAATATTTTGTCTGATGTAGCTAAACGTCTTGATCTCATTGTAAATATGGAAAAATCGAACATTGTCATTTTTCGGAATGGGGGATACCATGCCTTAAGGGAAAGATGGTTTTTTGATGATAACGAGTTAAAAATTGTGAATATGTACAAATACCTTGGCATTCACTTGTCAACAAGATTAAGTTTTGTATATACGATGTCTGATCTCGCAGACAGGGCCAAGAAAGGAATTACAGCAATCATAAGAACGATGTGGTCAATTGGTGAGCATTCTCCTGCCTTCTTTTTTAAACTTTTCGATTGTCAGATTCAACCCATTTTAACATATGGAGCTGAAATCTGGGGCTTGACGCAAAATCAAGAACAGATAGAAAGAATCCATTTGTTTGCTCTGAAACGATTTCTGGGTGTGATTATAAAATCGCCGAAGCATGTTGTTTATGGAGAAACAGACAGGTATCCTTTGTATATATTAACGTTTGTCAAATGTGTCAAGTTTTGGTTACGTCTTGTACAGATGGACAATGATCGATATCCCAAAAAGGCCTATGAAATGCTTTTAAATTTGCAACGTCAAAATTATGAAACATGGGCATGTAAAGTTAGAAATGTACTGTATAAGTTTGGTTTTGGGGAAGTTTGGGAAGCTCAAGGGGTTGGTAACGTTAACATCTTCCTAGCATGCTTCAAGGAAAGGCTTATAGATTGTTTTAAGCAGGACTGGCATGCGTCTTTGGAGTCGCATGCATTTTATAACGTGTATGCTTCTTTCAAGCAGTCCTTTTCAATAAGTCCACATTTATGTGAGATCAGTTACATCAAGAAGCGTAATGTATATTCGAGATTTAGAATTGGAATGTCTCCATTGAAATGTCATTTTTTGATGTTTAGACCCTACCCGAACAATGATGTGAATTGTCCATTTTGTCCCAATGTTCCAGAAACTGAACTCCATTTTTTGTTTGTTTGCCACCAGTATGAAAACCTTAGACAAGAATTGTTGCCTAGAAAGTTTTATAGACAGCCTTCCATGTTTAAATTTTCGTTGTTGCTTGCGAATACGAACAAACGCATTATGGAAAGGTTGTCCCTCTTCATATTCAAAGCTTTAAGGTTAAGACATGAGAGTATGAATGTGATTTGATTTGATTATTGATTTTGAATATTCACTCCATTATATGGGCAAATGGCCTGATCAATTAAAACATTCCGACTCCGACTCCGACTCTCTCTCTCTCTCTCTCTCTCTCTCTCTCTCTCTCTCTCTCTCTCTCTCTCTAAAAGAAAAGAGAGACAGACAGACAGACAGACAGATAGAGGAATGAGTACAAAGTTAGAATGTTTCACTGGGTTCTGGGGTTTTCTCCCCTTATAATATTTGACAGGTCACTGAATATGAATCATCCAATCTATGATCAAATCTCCTTTGCCAAAACACAAGAGTGGACCGGAAAAAAAAAGTTACCCCAAATCCCTTCATTCCCCCCCCCCCCCCCCCCCCCTCCTCGCCCCACACACACAGTCAAAAATTTCTCGG
>CM065715.1:91091852-91094352 GCA_033310375.1 Conus canariensis
TTTTGTCTGTGTTTGTCTGTCTGTTTGTGTGTGTGTGTGTGTGTGTGTGTGTGTGTGTGTGTGTGTGTGTGTGTGTGTGTGTGTGTGTGTGTGCGCGCGCGCGCGCGCGCAGCAATATGGAACAGTTCGGCCACCCAGTGACTTACACAGATGTCAAAACTATCATTCACAACCAATACCAAAATCGGTGGAGAAGGCAGGTTGTAGACGGTGGTATTGATCCAATCCATCAGCTCCAGAGATACCAGCAAACGATCCTCTTCAGACTTTAGACTGAGGACTGGCCACTGCCGACTGCTGAGCCACCTCAGCCGAACGGAAATTGCTCACACAGACGAATGTCCATGTGGCACTGGATCTCAGACCCCCTGGACACACCCTCCAACACTGTCCAGCCCATGATGTTCTACGGCGTCAGGCCTGGCCAGAGGGCGCAGAGCAGCAGATGCAGCTTTGGGGGCAGCCGTCAAGACCTCGAGAAGACTGCGAGATTCGTCCTCTTGAAGATCTAACGCAGCCAATTAAAATCAACAACAGAAAAGAAGAAGAAGATGATGAAGAGGAAGAAGAAGAAGACGACGACGACGACGACGAAGAAGAAGAAGAAGAATCCCAGGAGCTGGGGGAGCCTGCAGGGAATCGATCTCTCTGGCCAGCCCCAGTCTATCAAACCTCCGTCAGTGCTGAAGAGGTTCCGACGTCAGAGACATCACTTCAAGAGAACAACGCCACAGTGCGACACTGGCAGAAATCAAAACTAACAACTCTCATTGCTGCCACTGCTTCCAGACACTGTGATTCCAGACTGGGGATTGCAGAGAACCTCCGAATTCATCGATGAACTGCAAAAACAAAAATGTCTTCGGACTCGAAAGACAGTCACTGCAACTGGGACTTCTTTTTCATTTTTCAACAACTCGTGTCATTATAAAATGTAGTGTAATCGTCAATAGAGCAAAGCACGGGCAGAATACAGCAACAGACACTTTTAGACGTACAGGATTTTGTTCTTTGTGAATTTATAGATTTCTCCTTTGTCAGTAACTTATGGGCCAAAATAGGTCGTGAGAAATAACAGACTGTCTTCTGTTTCAGCATTATTTCAACATGCGGTTCAAAGAGTACTGATGAACGAGAGACTGTCTTCTCTTGTATTACTGTTTCATCGATCATAGAGCTCTCACAGAATGAAACACTGTCTTCTCTTGAATTTTTATCTTATCGTATCCAAAGTGTACTTGGCAGGGGGGGGGGGGGGGGTCGTGAAAGACTGCACTTTTTGTATACCTGCCTTACCCCGTCGGTCAAAGAGCTCTTGAAGAGAGAAAGACTATCTTCCCCTGCACCATTTTCTCATCTCGTCGGTTAAAAAACATCTCTCAACAATGTAAGACTTTCTCCTGCACCACTGTTTTACCTTATGGGTCAAATATGACTGGGAGAGTAAAACATTGTCTCTCGTATGTTACTCTCTTTGTCTTTGTGGTCAAAGAGCTCTTGTAATGACATCTTACTTCGTTGTCAAAAACAGTCTTTGAGGAGGGACAGACTGCCTTCAATTTTGTCAATGTCTTATATTTTTTTAATCAAAGACTTCTATCGGAGTGAAAGACTGTCTTCGCTTGTATCAGTTTCCTATCTTATGGATCAAAAAGGCTATGAAGAAAGAAAGACTGTTTTGTGTCAGTATTTTGTTTCATATCTTTGCAAAATGAAAGACTGTCTTATTTCAGCATTGTATCTGATGGGTCAAGGAGTCCTTAAGAATGAAAGACTGTCTCGAGTCAGTATCATATCTGGTGGGTCAAAAAATGCTTGAAAATGATAGACTGCCTTGTGTCAGTATCATATCTGCTGGGTCGAAGAGTCCTTGAAAAATGACGAACTGTTTTGTGTTAGTATCTTACCCGGTGGGTGAAAGAGTCCTTGAACAATGACAGACTGCTTTGCACCATTGTCTGGCTGACGTCTCCTGACTCTGAAAGTCCTTTGTGTCCGAGACATTCCTTTTCTCTTGGCACTCGCTGCCCCTTTCTAGCATCTTGCGATACACTTTGTCAATAAACAGACACGTGAGAAACTATAATAAGGCAGCTTTTCAAAGGAGTGACCCTACGTCAGTATCTCATCTTTGGAGACTAACATTCTCTTTTTCATGATTTGCAGACTGTCGTGTCTGTGAAATAGGTAGGACAATAACTCAATGAGTAGTAAATAAATGAATGAATGAGAACCCTGTTGGTCCGTACCCAGTCGCATTTTTGATGAATGTATAAACGGACAAATCAGTTCAAGAGCAATCCGTCGTTCTGGCTGAGATGAATGAATGAATCTGATTGTTAATATCCAATGTTGTGTAATGCCTGAAAGAAAACACTGAACCTATATTTCTGCTTGTCAGTCTCCAGTCTTCTGGAACGAATGAATGAACAATACATTCTGTCAGTCTCAGATCAAAGGAAGCCTGCAACGCAGTAACAGCATTTCTTTCACCAAGCTC
>CM065715.1:91099352-91126852 GCA_033310375.1 Conus canariensis
TACCTTCCATCTGGCGTTTTTGTGCACATGCAGAAGGGTGCAACACAGCTTCCTCATTAATGCTTCACCACTGTATATTCTTACACTCATAAATTCTGAGCATCGCACATAAGCTTACGCACATGTTCTGCCGGTTAAAATTTTGAAAAAAAAAAATATTGAAACCTGGGTATTGTTCTCATTCATCATTTATTTTATCTATTCTTTTTGGTATTATGCAGAGTTCTTTGGTAACCTTAGTATTTTCTTTGGAATAAAAAACAAACGTTAGATGGAAGGTAGAATAAAGGCATTCCATTGTGGAGGTACAACCTTAACAACACATATAGGTGTGTGGCCAGCTGGTTCATCCACAAGCGCTGAATCGTGCTGAGGGATAAACAAATCATCGACGACCATGTGTGAAACTCAGCTGCGCCTGTTGGTCAATCAGAGAGGGAGGAACATGGAGGAGAAGTGGGGGTGCACTGGTGTAAAAACGGAATGGCGTTACACTGAAGAGACGGTGCCTGGTAGCTTTTACATCTGCTTCAGTTGTTTTGTCACACTTGGTGAGACAATTCGGCAGGGAGGGAGGGAAACACGCGCGGCGCGCACACACACACAACACACACACACACACACACACACACACACACACACACACACACACACACACACACACACACACTGTTTCAGTCGTTTTGTCAGACATGGTGAGGCAAATTGCCACAGAGAGAGAGGGAGGGAGGAAGGGAGGGAGGGACGCACAGAGAGAGGGAGACAGACAGACAGACAGACAGACAGACAGACAGACAGAGACTGTTGTTCTTTAGTAGCTTTGTGCAGCGATTTTTTTATCTTTTGATTTGATTTGTCAGGAATTCCCCCCCACCTTCCCTCACTTATGAGAACAACGCATTGCCAGATAGGACGTAAATTGCATGTTCAACCACGTCAATATCCATTGATCTGGTATTATGTCGCTTTGTCTTGTATATCTTTCTAGAATTGTAGGAGTATGATGGCGGCTAATCACGTTGCATTGTATTTTTCGCTGCGTTTTAATCTGTTTAAAACTCGGACCGCTTTCTCCGTGCAGGGGCGTCGCCATAGTGAATAAACACTTTCTGTCTGTCCACAAATCGATTTTTTCCCTATCTTTGTTCTTTAAAACATATTTTTACCAAGACCAACTGTTCTTGCCACATGTTGTGCACATGGCAGTGGATCTCGTTCTTCGTTCCCAGTACTGTTCTCATCTGGCCATGTAATTCCAACTTCCATGCTAAAACGCACTCGTTCTGAATGCCTCATCCTGTGCACGCGTCCATTGTGAACGTATTCCTTGTGTATAGTTGTCGCTCACAACATCTATACCATTCTTTAGCTGAGGATGTCATTAGCTGAGGACGTGATTAGCTGAGGACGTCATTGGCTGAGGACGTCATTGGCTGAGGACGTCATTGGCTGAGGACGTCATTAGCTGAGGACGTCCTCACTTGGAATGCATACCAAAGACACACAGTACTCAGGAATGAACTCAGAAACACGAATCCCACTCAGTTGGTATTATCATCTTGTGTAAACGAGTGTTGATGAATAAGTGCAAATGGTGGATGTAAGCGCATTGAGTTGTGTAACAAGAAATGCGCATATAAGTATTATACATTATTATTATTATTATTATTATTATCTTCAACTTTGCCCAGATGTTTTTTTAAATCCCTTCCCATCCTTACCTTCATACCACCCACTCATTTATCTGTCACCCCTGTTCCCTCCCGACACCTACCTTCTCCTTTCTTTGCTCCCCCCCCCCCCCCCACCACCCCTTTTTTCTCCCCATTGTCTGCTCCACTTCGGTGTCAACTACCCTCCTACCCCCCCCCCCCCCCTCCCCACCTCCTGTCCGCAGCCGAGCGCTGGTTTGTCCCGTCGCAGGTGTGTGTCCACATGATTCCCTGTCCAGGACTTCCCTACAGTACACAGTGGAGGTCAAACCGCCCCAGTGACAGACAAAAAAAATGTCTTAGGTGGACCTACGTGAAGGCTTCTGACTCTGCTGTGTTACGCATGACTGGAACGAGAAGATTCAAATGGTCACGACATCCCAGATGTGGCACCAACTGACCCATCCAGCGCTAACTGTAATGAGGCGCTAGATCTGTTGGGTAGAGCGCCGGATTCGAAATCCAAGGGTTGCGGGTCGAATCTCCGCCGGGCCATTTCGGTACGGCGGGGGGGGGGGGGGGGGGGGAGGGGGGGGGGGGAGGGGGGGGACCCCATATAATGGGACTATAAACCGAGGTTCCGTGTGTGAACGCACGCATAACATCTTGCACACACGTAAAATCCCATCACCAACTTTCGGAAGAGAAGGCCAGTTCGGCCGCTGGTATGGATGACACGTTACACATAGCATGCACCTTCCCCGAAGATGGAGTATGGCTGCCTTAATGGCAGGATAAAAAAAAACGGTCATACACACAAACTTCCACTCCCTTTGTTGGGTAGATGGGATTAATACTTGCCTGTCCATATAGGGAGTGTCCGCAGGAGTATCAACCTGCGTACGCAGAAGAAGAAGAGGCACTAAATCGGTTCTGAACTAGTTTTTAAGTCTTTTCAAAGTAATCGACTTCCGATGTTGTGTGTATGTATTTTTTGTTGTTGTTGTTCTTATTCAAACGAAGGCCATGAGCAATAATTTTCCATACAGTATATTAGTCAGACGCGCGCTTGCACGCATTCAAAGAACGACAGATCCCTATTATTTTCATCCGACCTATTAGTTTCCTTCTTTTGAGCAAGGAAATCATGTCGAAGCTACAAACTGTGTTACTACTGTTCATGAACATTATTTGCTGCATGTACGAGGCAAATGACTAAAACCACGTAAGTTTTGTTGTTGTTGTTGTTGTTGTTGTTGTTGTTGTTGTTGTTGTTGTTTTTTAGGGGGGGGGGGTGCGGTCCTCCAACCTCCAATCTTTCCCATGTATTCTTTTTCCTTTTTTTTTAATTTGTTTTTTAAAAAGGTGTGGCCTCCGTTGTCCTATTTTTTCCCACCGTCTTTCTTTTCCTTCCCTTTTTGTTAAGAAGACTAACTCATCCTCACCATGAAAATTCTGTGTTGTTTACAGATGGACAGTCGAATGCTGACCTTAATGTTTCAATATTTGATACAAGGCGTCTGGGTTTATTCGTGTACTGATGTATAGTGGGCTGATCCTTTCATTCTGATATGTTTACGACACATGAAACACATAATTGCATCCTCCTCATCCTCCCCCCCCCCCACCCCCTCCACCAAGCTGAAAAAAAATTCCCGCACACATATCCCGCTACCCCACTTAAGAAAGCCAAGTGAGTTATTTGGCCAAGGCCATCATGGAGTAGCCATTATTAGAATGTCTTCCTGACCAGCTAGCGACAGGCCAGGCTGTGTGCTACAGTCAAGGCACTGTGGCATTCATTACTCTCACATCTCTGAAGAAGAAGAAGACGAAGGTGGAAGGTCAGGTTGGGGGGCGGGAGATGGTGTCTGATTATTATTCATGTAAGTCAGAGCGAGATGTTGTAGGTGTTGGGCATTATTCCAGAAACCTCCCACGTGCTGTTCTGGTCGGTGCCGTCATTTCCATGAATGGCAATGTGATGAGATAGGGTGGAGGGGGGGGGGGGGGGAGGGAGCGCGGGAGGGGGGGGCACACCTATAAATCGCGCGGCAGTGACCGGGAGTTGGAGTGACCGCGGCAAGGAAGAGGAAGTGGGGGGGGGGGGGGGAGGAGAGGAACTAGGGCGGGGGGGGGGGGATAGGAAAGAAATAAGACAACACTATTTTTTGTATAACTCATGTAGTAAATGGTGGTGGCAGCGGAATATGGTGGCAACAAAGCCGCGCATGACAGTGCAGCAGAGCTTTTAACCTTCAAACCGTGGTTGAAGGGGGAAGGTGGTTGGTTAGGCAGGAAGGGCAATGAATTATACAGGGCCACCACTGTTCCCTTTATGGCTCTTTCCTCAACGCAAATGCCGAATGTTATTTGTCCGGGAGGGATTTAGTGATATGCCAGGTTTTCATGGCATCACTGGTCGCCTGTGCAGAGCCTGATCTGCATGGCCCCGCGTTGCATCTGAGGAAGCAGCAGGTCTTACAGACTGTTCTACCGACGAGGAGTGTGGTCCTTGGTCAGTCTCGTCTCCCTGCTTTCAGCGTCTCCATCTACACATTTTGTTTTGCTTCCAGTATCTCCTGGTTTCCTTTAAAAAAAGACATCAACAGGGAGTCCTTACAGACCGTCGAAGCCATCTATAGGCACTGATGAGCCATTTTCTTTTTATTTATTTCATTTTCTCATTCATTTATGTCATAAAACAGAAGAAGAAGAAGAAGAAGAAGAAGAAGAAGAAGAAGAACAACAACAACAACAACAACAACAAGAAAGCAAGAGAATTAAGTTCCCGCAACATTTTAAGGGAAACAAGTTGCAGCTTGGTAAGGAGAGAGAGAGAGAGAGAGAGAGAGAGAGAGAGAGAGAGAGAGAGAGAGAGAGAAGAACAGACAGACAGACAGACAGAGAGACAGACGGGCAGAGAGACGAGAGAGAGAGAGAGAGAGAGAGAGAGAGAGAGAGAGAGAGAGAGAGAGAGAGCAGTTGAATGTCGTTAAATCATGTGATCATCGGTTGAAAATCATTGAATCGTGTGTGTCATTGTTGAATGTCATACAAATATGTTGACAGCCATATTTACATGTCTTCATGTAATACTTTATTTAGCATTTGCCTCAAATACAATTTTGCTACGCTTTTATGTGGTCCTATTTCATTTCATCAAAAAAGATTTACTTGCCAACATTTCATTTAAGTGATTCCTGTTTTTTTGTTTGTTTGTTTGTTTGTTTGTTTGTTTGTTGTTGTTTTTTCGTTTCGAGTTTTGTGTGTGGGTTTCTTTGCTTGTTTTTTTGTTTTGTTTTGTTTTGTTTTTTTGTTGCTTTCTTTCATTTCTTTAAACTTTTTTGCTCCATGTGGATGTTTTACTACTTTCTCTAAAGATGGATCAAAATCTGGAAATCTTGCAGCTTGGACCTGCGGCTGTACATTCACTCTATAATGTCCATATGCAAAACATCTGCCACTTCAGTTTCATCTGTGCACCTTATTCTTGTTTAAATTGAGTGCTCAAGCGTAAATCTCCGGTTGTTGTTGTTGTTGTTGTTGTTGTTGTTGTTGTTGTTGTTGTGTTTGGGTTTTTGTGTTTGTTGTTTTGTATGCTTGTTTAATCGTACAAACTTTGGAAAACAAAGTATGGGAATAGCTTGCAGCTTGTTTTCTGTTCTGACTATCATTATTATCATTATTATTATTATTACTATCATCATCATCATCATCATTATTATTATTATCATTATCATTATCATCATTATTAATATTATTATATCATATATTATTATAACCACACGGTTACCATTGGATCGTCTAAGTTTTGACTCCCTGATTACAAGAATGATTCCCACTTACATGTGCATGAACCTCTTTGGGTCTTTAAACAGCAGCCAACGTAGTCCATTGTAAGTCAGTGCCGTTTGTGAGCGCATCTGTTGGAACATTGTCGAGCTTTTCTCGTGTTCAGAGATTGTATTCCCAGAGGTTCTTGTTAATAAAATCGAGAATCAGATGACAGTTCTGATGGAACTGTTGATGGAGGTGTTGATTTTGATAGCAAAAAAAAAATGGTGTTAATAAAGCAATGACGGTTTAAAAGGCCAGTGGTTTTGACCTGTGTAGTGGAGGTGATGACGTAGAGAGAGGCGATGATGTTGACGGACATGATCATGCTGGTATATATGAAAATATTGAGATGAAAATGTTGTTAGGGACAAAAGTATTGCCAGAGATGAAAGTGGTGGTAGAGATGGAAGTATTGGTAGGGATGAATGTATTGCCAGAGATGAAAGTGTTGGTAGAGATGGAAGTATTGGTAGGGATGAAAGTATTGCCAGAGGTGGAAGTGTTGATAGAGATGAAAGTGTTGGATGAAAGTGATGGTAGAGATGAAAGTGTTGATAGAGATGGAAGTATTGGTAGGGATGAAAGTATTGCCAGAGATGAAAGTGTTGGTAGAGATGAAAGTGTTGCCAGAGATGAAAGTGTTGGTAGAGATGAAAGTGTTGGTAGAGATGGAAGTATTGGTAGGGATGAAAGTATTGCCAGAGATGAAATGTTGATAGAGATGGAAGTATTGGTAGGATGAAAGTATTGCCAGAGATGAAAATGTTGGTAGAGATGAAAGTGTTGCCAGAGATGAAAGTGTGGTAGAGATGAAAGTGTTGGTAGAGATGGAAGTATTGGTAGGGATGAAAGTATTGCCAGAGATGAAAATGTTGATAGAGATGGAAGTATTGGTAGGGATGAAAGTATTGCCAGAGATGAAAGTGTTGGTAGAGATGAAAGTGTTGCCAGAGATGAAAGTGTTGGTAGAGATGAAAGTGTTGGTAGAGATGGAAGTATTGGTAGGGATGAAAGTATTGCCAGAGATGAAAATGTTGATAGAGATGGAAGTATTGGTAGGGATGAAAGTATTACCAGAGATGAAAGTGTTGGTAGAGATGAAAGTGTTGCCAGAGATGAAAGTGTTGGTAGAGATGAAAGTGTTGGTAGAGATGGAAGTATTGGTAGGGATGAAAGTGTTGGTAGGGATGAAAGGGATGAAAGTGTTGGTAGAGATGAAAGTGTTGGTAGAGATGAAAGTATTGGTAGGGATGAAAGTGTTGGTAGGGATGAAAGGGATGAAAGTGTTGGTAGAGATGAAAGTATTGCCAGAGATAAAATGTTGGTAGAGATGGAAGTATTGGTAGGGATGAAAGTGTTGCCAGAGATGAAAGTATTGGTAGGGATGAAAGTGTTGGTAGGGATGAAAGTGTTGGTAGGGATGAAAGTGTTGCCAGAGATGAAAGTATTGGTAGGGATGAAAGTGTTGGTAGGGATGAAAGGGATGAAAGTGTTGGTAGAGATGAAAGTATTGGTAGAGATGAAAGTGTTGGTAGAGATGAAATGTTGGATAAAAGTGTTGGTAGAGATGAAAGTATTGGTAGAGATGAAAGTGTTGGTAGGGATGAAAGTGTTGCCAGAGATGAAGTGTTGGTAGAGATGAAAGTGTTAGTGGGTGAAAGGATGAAAGTATTGGTAGAGATGAAAGTGTTGTAGAGATGAAAGTGTTGGTAGAGATGAAAGTGTTAATAGAGATGAAAGTGTGGTGAGATGAAAGTGTTAATAGAGATGAAAGTGTATATAGAGATGAAAGTGTTGGTAGGGATGAAAGTGTTGCCAGAGATGAAAGTATTGGTAGAGATGAAAGTGTTAGTGGGGATGAAAGGGATGAAAGTATTGGTAGAGATGAAAGTATTGGTAGAGATGAAAGTGTTAGTGGGGATGAAAGGGATGAAAGTATTGGTGGAGATGAAAGTGTTGGTAGAGATGAAAGTGTTAGTGGGATGAAAGGATGAAAGTGTTGATAGAGATGAAAGTGTTGATAAGATGAAAGTGTTGTGGGATGAAGCATTGATCTTAGTACAGCAGGTAATGTTGCTGTGGTAGTTGTCCTCTTCTACGTGGTGTAGTCGCCAGCCCTCATGTGGAGCTTCTCTGAGTGTACTTGGTTTGATGATGTCTTCCTTTCTCTGCTGTCGCTAACGCTGTTGCTGCTGCTACTGCTTCTCTCTCTCTCTCTCGCTCTCTCTCTCTCTCTCTCTCTCTCTCTCTCTCTCTCTGTGTGTGTATCTGCCTCTGTTTGTCTGTCTGTCTGTGTCTCTCTCTCCTCTCTCTCTCTCTCTCTTCTCTCTCTCTCTCTCTCTCTCTCGCTGCTCTCTTTCTCTTTCTCTTTCTCTCCTTCTGACTTTTCCCACCCCTCTGCTCTCTCTCCTTTCGTCTCTTCTCTGTCTCGTCTCTTCTCTTCTCTTCTCTCTCCTCTCTCTCTCTCTCTCTCTCTCTGCTCTTTTGTTCGTTTCCTTCCCTCCTCCCTTTTCTTTCCTATCTTTGCACCTTTCTTGCTTGCTTTGATGTTTCTTTTCCTCAGACTCATTCACTTCTATGTATTTTTTTCCATTGTTCTCTTTCTTTCAACCTTTTCCATATTTCTTACAAGAAACACCATGGCTTGATAAAATGCTGTCCATGTCTTCTTGGTCTTCTTCTTTGTTTTCCTCTCCATCAGAATGTCTGTTTCGATGTTGTTGTTGTGTGTTGTTGTTGTTGTTTTTTTGTTATTTCTCCTGGTTAAAAGCTGTCAACATTGCATGGTGCCTGCCTCTTTCTCATCATCACTCCTCCCCTCTCCCCACCTCTCTCTGTCTCTCCTCTCTCTCTCTCCTCTCTCTCCCTCTCTCTCTCCCTCCCTCCCTCGACTCACTCACTCCCACCCCTCTCTCTCTCTCTCTCTCTCTCTCTCTCTCTCTCTCTCTCTCTCCATTTATTTCAATCTCTCGCTCTTTCTCCGCACCATCTCTCTCTCTCTCTCTCTCCTCTCTCTCTCTCTCTCACCCCTTCCTCCCGCCCTCCTTCTCTCCCTCCCTCTCTCTCTCTCTCATACCCCTTCCTCCCTCCCCCTCCCTCTCCCTCTCTCCTCTCTCTCTCTCTCTCTCTCTCTCTCTCTCTATCTATCTATCTATCTATCTATCTGTCTATCTCTATCGCTCTCTCTCTCTCTCTCACCCCTTCCTCCCTTCCTCCCTCTCTCTCTCTCTCTCTCTCTCTCTCCTCTCTCTCTCACCCCTCCCTCCCTCCTTCCCAATCTCTCTCTCTCTCTCTCTCTCTCTTTTCTCTCTCCCCCTCCCCCTCCCTCTCCCTCCCCCTCCCTCTCTCTCTCTCTCTCTCTCTCTCTCTCTCTCTCTCTCTCTCTCTCTGTCTCCCAACCCTCTACAAGGACTATAGGGAAAATCACTCATCAGGCGTTCATCGATTTTTGTTTGGCGCTGAGAAGGAGCAAGAGGAGGGGGGGGGGATGATGTTTGTGTGACGCTCGCTTGTTGCCGAGCGTGAGGGCCCGCTAAGAGAACCACAAATTGCCCCGTCCAGCCATCGATTGCTTTGCTTCCTGGGGGGTAGTTTGTTGTCGGGATGGGGGTGGGAGGCGGGGGTGGGAAGGGTGGGGAAGTGTCGAGGGCGGACAGGGGAGGAGTGAAGGGGTGGGAGTGGCGGGAAGAGGGGGAGAGGGGCTCGTTGAGGGGTGGGGGGGAGGGAGGGTGGGGGGAGGGGAGTGACGGGGTATAAATGCGAGGAAGAGGGAACATGTGGGTGGATGTGTGTGTGATGCATTAATGGTTGGTGTCAGTGTGACCACCATAATCATGAGAATCGAGAGATGGTGTGATGTGGAGTGTGTGTGTGTGTGTGTGTGTGTGTGTGTGTGTGTGTGGTGTGTGTGTGTGTGTGTGTGTGTGGTGTGTGCGCGCGCGCGCGCGCGCGTGTGTGTGTGTGACATACATACAGACAGACTGACTGACAGACAAACAGACACAGACAGGCAGACAGACAAACGGAGAGACAGATAATGTTGTTTTTAGCCCAGCCGACAGCAAAGGGCCATATCAGGGCTGTCACCGCGTTCAAGTCAACTCAGGGAGAGAGAGAGAGAGAGAGAGAGAGAGAGAGAGAGAGAGAGAGAGAGAGAGAGAGAGAGAGAGAGAGAGAGAAATGTCAGCATATTGGTTCTTGTTGTGTATAATAACGGCAAAAACTGCTTTTTCTGTTTCATCAGTGCCGACTATTGACACGATCACTGAATTATAATAATGAACTATCCTAGCACATGGAACAAGTTTACACGGGCTAGAACATGACGAGACCAAATCCCACAGCAAGATGACATGCTGCCTGTATGTCACTTCAACCTGTTTCTGTTTAGAAAGCTGTGCGCCCCGGGATTTAATGAAAACATTGGAATCGCTTCACTGAAGTGTCAGCTTCATCATTCTGGAAGTGTCATTGAAACCATACGAGTAATGCTGATATATCCGTCAACCTTTGAACCTGAGGTAATTATTTCTTTTTTTTTCTATTTTCTTTTTTTTTCTGTATTCATCTCATTATCATTCAGACAGCCATGATGGGACTTCGTCTATTTGCAGCAAAGCTGTTGCAGATGTGTTCATCGTGGTGTTACAGTGATTTATAGTGTTGCGGTATCCACACTTTGATCAAAGTTAATAGGCAGATCTGGCCTCTGCTTAATTCTTGTCCATCAGACCCTCTGCTCAAATCTGGTTGTTGTTGTCGTTGTTGTTGTTGTTGTTGTTGTTAGTTTTTCATCAATGTAGTCACCTAGCTGTAAAACCTTGACCCTTGCAGTCTCATAGCATATATTATGTTATTATAATAAATATGTATATAGCACCTATTCTCAGAAAAAGACCAAGCTCCAAGCGTTTTATGATTCACACTCGTTTACACAACGGGCTGCCTACCTGGGTAGTGCCGACTGAAGAGCTGCCAGCTGGCGCTTCATTCAGTCGTTTCCCGTGTCATCCAGTCCATATCATTCAATATCGTTCACTCAATTTCCTTACTTCCTTCATTCTTTCCATTTCTTACGCGGGGTGCATGCTATGTGTAACGTGTCATCCATACCAACGGCCAGCCAAACTGGCCATCAGAACAGTCTGTATTGAATGACACAATCATGAAAAGACACTGAACGATGAAAGAATCATCCAGTCACAACACGCAAAATTCCATGAGAGTGAAAATCCCAACGGTTGTTCCAAACAATTAATCGGCGCTATGTATTTTGAGTGCACGGAGGCAAGACATAATGGTTAAACTTGATTTTATTTTATATTTGTTTTTTATCCCATAGCCCTGAAATACATTTATTTAGTTGTTTCTGTCGAACACTTGGCGGATTTTGAACAAGTTCTTTTAAACTTGTTTGTTTTTCATTTATGTCTCTTTCATTTGTACCTGTTTGGTATGTCTGACTGGCCAAATTCAACAGCGATTCTAGGGGGAAAAAAACTGTTATATTTTTCACGTCCGAAGATATTCTTCTTATATGAAATTTAGATATCACTACCACCACTACCACCACCACCACCACCACCCACTCACCTGAATCTCACACTCACCTCCCGCCACGGTAAACGCCGCTATCTCACAAAGACACCCCAAAATGCTTGGACTCGTTCCTGAAATAAGATACGTAGAAACACCTGCGGGAATTTCTCAAAAAATGACAGATCAGACGCACTCAGCATCAACGTCCCTTTCGAGCTTTTGTTTCCTTATCCGCTTATACGCACAATGCTGGAAGCAGGAAATAACTGCTGTGATGAGCCGCTGTCACTGCTGGTGGCTCTCTTAGCTCACAGCGTTGTTTTCTTTCTTATGAATCATTATCTGCGTCACGTCGAAGAATCTTGTCCCATTCTGTCTGAAGTCCTGTTCTTTGATACTTTAATGGGCGTGTGACGCTGATGAAGGCGATCGACAAGACTTGGACACAATCTCTCGCTTGATCAATTCAGATATAGAAAAAGATCACTGAGGTTACAAGCTCTCAAAGTCTTGACTTCCAACATAAGGTTCCCAAATCAATATTCATGGAACTGTCTCAACGGCCCCAAAGCACCAACGTGTTTCTGTAAAAATAAAACTTTCACTTTCTGTAAAACGCTTTCTCAAATTACATTCTTTTCATCTCTCATTCAAACACCCGGTCCCCAAATGTCGATGATGAATGAAATCCAAGGTTCATGTGACATGGCGCAGCATAGCCAGGCAACACTCATGAAGTATTCCAGAATGCTGGAGAATCAGAACATAGCACAGCCAATGAAAATGCATGGAACTATCCAGAAAGTTCGGAAAACATGACGTTCTATAGCCAATTAAAATTGAAGACACAATTCCTGGAAGCTTCTGGCACTTTTAGCACTATTCTGGGAAGAAACCTCCCTCTTCATTTTGTAGTCATTTGGAAGACTGGCGTCACGTAAACTTAACAACACTTCTAAAACAAACCCCAAGAACGTAGATCTGAACCAACAACTAATGATAAACAAAGTCGATCTCTTAGTAACAATTTGATATCTTAACAGCGTCAAAATCACTGGAAAAAAAAAAACAAAGAAAGAAATAAGCCAACAAATCAACAGATGGCTATAGACATATCCTTTCTGGCAAAGGTAATAACTGTTTACACGTAGAAATTACCGCCTTCACGTCATCATTACATTTCCTAGAAGAAAAGTGGAGGACCGTTTATCAAACCGATATCGGTCACTCTATGTGAGGCTGCGGTCACCTGGAACTGTGCGGGCTGTGCACGAGAGTGAACGCCTTGGTTAAGTGTGGACGCTGAGAATCTGTTGTTACGAATTGAGAGCTATATACGAACTAATATAATTTCGTAGTGTCGTAAAGCTTTCTAACTGTGTAAACGTTGAAATGTCGTTGTTCGATTTTCTTTTTTTTTTCTTAATTCCTTCTTTCCCCTTTTTTTGTGCATTAGAACATTTTTCAAAAGTCGAGGGAAAGTAACGCCTTCAGTCGCTACAAAATTACTTTCCCGCCAGGAGGATTGTTTCGTTTCACGAATCGACTGACATGGCGGATCAAAAAACTGGTTCAATTTTGGCGCAGGTCTTGGCTCTTTTGAATGTCCGTCTAACTGATACTGGGCAATGTAAAGCTTTAGAATATCGGTTTATCTATACTCTTATTTGTTACTCTTTATTATCATTGATAAGTAAAAATAAAGAAACTGACAAATAAGCGGAAAAAGAGGTACAAGAACCATTAAATGAGTAATGTTCAGTGTCTGGATGACCAGTATGCTGAAAATGAACAAACGGAAATATATAAAGAATAAATCAATGAACAAATAAAAGGATCTCCACTCATTACGGTCCTAGAAATTCACGTATCATCTTCAGTTACATCACGTCATGAAAGGAAAGCACTGAAGACTACGTTGTGGCAACAGATTTTATAGGCCTGCATCAGGTCGTATTGCATGCCTTGATATGTCGTTGAGTATGTTCTTGCTGCGCGCGCGCGCGGCAAGAGAGAGACAGAGAGAGAGTCCGTTTTATTTTCTCCCCTCACTTCAAAAGATAATACAATGACACAGACTTCTTCCAATTTATTTTCATGCGTCTATATTCACACTCTTAACCCTTACGCCTTAATGTGAAACTGGTCTGAATCTCATCAATAATGTGAACAGATAAATCTCATCAATAATGTGAACAGGCAAATCTCATCAATAATGTGAACAGATAAATCTCATCAATAATGTGAACAGGCAGATCTCATCAATAATGTGAACAGATAAATCTCATCAATAATGTGAACAGATACTAGACCCGCTGTCTGATCCGGATCAAGACGATGGATGTTCACCGATATTCAACGAGTTCCTCTGTGAGCCCCATACTATCCTTTCCACCAAGTTACACCCACATCGGTTCCGTCGTTTTTTTTGCAAAAGAAAATGTCTAATAATATTGCTAAACGATCCAGAATCTGCCGTTGGATCTACGTCCACACCATACCTCCAGACCGAAATGTTATGACTTCGTCCTTGGACCACATTCTGTGGGGTGACCAATGATAAAACGGGTTGGATAGGTTATTTTTGTTTGTTTGTTTTTATGCCTCTGCCAACAAAATAACAGACAAAGACAGCGACGGGGACACGGTTGAAACCATCGTCTCCTTGGTGGTCCTGGTCATAAAATGGCCTTCCAGATCCAGGGATTCCAGGAATGCGTGCACTGACGCTGCTGTGCTATTAAATGGCGATGGCGCTTTTTTCTTTTTCTTTTTTTTTTTCTTTTTTTTTTTTTGTCGGTCAATGTTTTCATTGCTCACTTGCCCACGGTAGTTCAATCGCCATTTCTTCCCTTTTCCTGGGTGGATAACTACGTCCAGAATGGCGGGTGGTTTGTAGTTTCATTTCAAGGTGTCTAGGCCGCTGCCAGACAGAAATACCCTTGTCCCCAAAAAATGTTATTGATCGCAGCGGCTAGTGGAGAGAGGTGGAATGGAGTGGAGTGTGTTGGCATGGTGGAGGCCAACGGATTTCTTTCAGACAAAACGATACCAAAAAGTCAGTTGTTGGGGGGGGGGGGGGGGGGGGTACGATGTTTTGCCCGCAAATACTATGACGTGTTTTGTGTGTGTGTGTGCGTGTGTTTTTTTGTTGTTTGTTGTTTTTTTTTTGTTGTTGTTTGTTTCGGGAAGCGGCTTTTTTTAGAATGGTTTAGCCATTTATTTGTCCATATAAGCGTCTGGAGACGGGGGAAAAGGGGCTGTAGGGGTGTGGTGAGGGGAGTCCAAAATTTCGGTACCATCACCCCCTCCCCCATCTCCTCCCGCAACGTTTAAGCGTGCTGACACCCGGGCCTCAAAGTTTACATACTTCTAGATCCTGTAAACAAGCTTGATTTGATGAAGATGCCCCACAATGATTTCAAGAAAGACTGACAATTGTTTTCGATGAGCGAACAACTGGCTTTTCCTAAGGTTGATTTTGACCCAGATAACTCCACAATTGAAGACTTTCAGCTGTGAATACTACCTGCAACATTTAACGTGAATGAATCATACTCTTTTGCAGTCGTCTTACGAGGACACATACTGACAAACAGACAAACAGCAAGCATCTGCTTTGCAATGCTTTCTCTGTATTCAGAGTGATATAAGTATTAAGTACTCTGTGGCAGAGCACCTGGTACGAAGATAATTGGAACCTAACCTAAAATAGCTATTTTTGCAGCCCATCCTAACGTGTATTACTTCGGGTGGAATAGGTGTAGTGTTAGAAAGGTCACTTCCCACCATTATCCCAAGAGGTCTTTCCAATCTGCCATGTATCACTTAAAGTGGATGTGGATGGTAAATCTAAACTCATTATAAATGTAATGTGAATACTGGAATGTCAGTAACATTTCAACTGGAAAGAAAGGTCCGGTCATTAGAATGTCCACGCGACGGTGGGCCTGCACGTTGCATGTTTAGGGGCCCACCTCCTCCAAGTTCCTTGTGGTCTGGCATGGGGCCGCAAGGCAGCCAATGGACGTGCGTTGCCACATAGAGACACAACAAACGGCTTGCAGTGGACAGGCTATGTACTGGCAGGAGAGGCTTACGCACTCGGCTCTCTTTCCCCAGTGCTGTTCACAGCGATGCTAGCCAGCGGTGAAGGCTGAAAGCCAGAGGTGACAAGCACGCAGAACTTCGCCAGTGCACTAGGCGCTTCACACTACCAGAAACGCACCATTGGAAGTAACAGAGTGATCAAAATAGTTATTTGTTTACACATTCAGTGTTTCTTTTTCAGCATGTGTAGCGAACTTTAAAATTTATGTTAATTGCTTAGGTCATTAAAAGTTTGTTGTTGTGATTTGGCTGGTTCTTTTGTTGTTGTTGTTGTTGTTGTTGTTGTTTTGTTTCAGTACCCGAATTAATTCTGTTTCTTGCGGCAAACGCAGGTCTGCATTGTTAGACGGCTTTTCAGAAACTTCTTCAGTCACAACAGTATTTCAAAGATGCGTACGTTCAGCCAGTAAACACGCTTTTTCATTTCATTTATTATAACAACAAAAAATATCGACCTCCCTCAAGGAAAATATGTTATCACCGCGTCCGTACTTTTATGATTTCGCTGCGTCTGTGGGTTTATTTGTCCGTGAGTAAGGTTACGCAAAAACTGCCAAACCTGTTTTGACCAAATTACTTCCAAGATGGAAGGTGGCCCAAAGTTGGACCCATTCACCTTTGGTGCGGATCTGTCATGCAAGTCCGGATCAAACGACAGATCCCGGATCATCCAGCAAGACTGTTACACACCTTGTTAAACAACAACTACCGAATCGACCAGAAGGAAACTTGGTTCAAAGCTGGAGTGTGATCATAGTAAGAACCCACTAAAGTTTGGTTTGGATCCGTGGTGGGAATATCAGTCAAACGGTGGATCTAAGATCCGTTCTGCAAAATCATTACAAATAAAAGCTTTCACGGAATATAAAGGCTTTCACGGACTATAAAAGCTGACGTTTTGTATTTTCCACATCCTTTTTCTTGAAGGTACATGGGAACCATCTCTTTCAGCCCGTACCCACTATTGCCTCGACGAAAAATAAATTGTTTTTACCCATGCACTGACTCAAAGGGTGGTAACAATATATTCGTTTACCTATTTCTGCATATTCATACTTCTATGTCCTGTGAACAACATTGTAAGACTACTGTTTCGAATAGATAATTTGATAGCTATCTAGGAAGCAAAACACTTTGATGGAATATTCGCACATTTAAACAATATCAACGTTGGCGTTTCATATTGACCATGTCCTTACTTTCTATTTCATTTTCAAAATGTCTATGGGAAGTGGCTCTTTCGGTCCATACTAACTTTTACTTGCACTGGCAAAAAATTGTTTTCGTTTCACTCATGCCCGGACTCAAAGAGCGGATCCAATTCATTTATTTCCATTTTTCTTCGTGCACGTCCTCCTCTCTTTCACTGATAAGTTTGTTGATCTCGTTCGCTCGCTCGTTCGATCAGTGTTTTGTTTGTTAGCCTCATGCACACAGACTTGATCAGTGCCAACGAGGGGAAAGCTCGTTCTTCGTCCAAGCGGGAGACCATTTCCGTGGAAAAATTAAAACGGTTCTCCCCTGGGAGACTGGGTCACCACACGCTCATGTCAGCTTATTTGTCTAGCAATCCGTCTGGCATTGACAGAGAGAGAGAGAGAGAGAGAGAGAGAGAGAGAGAGAGAGAGAGAGAGAGATTTTGATCGACTCTTGGCGTCTACGTGTGACTGGTTATCTGGAATGTGTGTGTGTTTGTCTGTCTGTCTGTAACACAGAGAGAGAGAGAGAGAGAGAGAGAGGAGAGAGAGAGAGAGAGAGAGAGAGAGGGAGAGATCATCGATCCTTGGCGTCTACGTGCGGCTCTTTGTCTGGAATGGTGTGTGTGTGTGTGTGTGTGTGTGTGTGTGTGTGTGTGTGTGTGTGTGTGTGTGTGTGTGTGTGTCTGTGTGTCTTTTGTGTCTGTCTGTGTGTGTCTGTCTGTTTGTCTGTGTGGAGGGATTGTGAGCTGGGAGATGGCGCCAGGATGACACAGAGAGAAAATATGGTGGCTTTTAATGTAACAATCCTAGGTTGGAAACCCAAATCTTTCAAACGCAAGATGGAGTCTCATCCAGTAGAGATAAAGAGGCACACAAACGAGAACGTAACATGTTGTCCCCTAACGCTTCGTTTCCGAGCATTTCAACTCCAATAATTCGTCCCTGGTAATATTTTATCCCCCAATACTCAGTTCCTAGTTTGTCCCATTACACCGTATCAGATAAAGGAAAAGAAACAACATAGGTGTAAGGAACATTCAGAAAGTTCGGTTGCTTGATTATGAGTCGTCTAGCACGAATCGTTGTACTGGTCACGCTTTGTGCTGTATATTCCAGGCCATCGACAAGTCTTCATACACGCAAAATTTTAGCTTTCAGAGTCATATTCATAGACGAATGTTGATCTCTCTCTCTCTCTCTCTCTTCTCTCCTCTCTCTCTCTCTCTCTCTCTCTCTCTCTCTCTCTCTCTCTCTCATGCTAGATGGATTGCTAGACAAATACGTTGATATGAGCGTGTGGTGACCCACTCTCCTTGGACCGAACCGTATATGTGTGTGTGTGTCTGTCTGTGTGGTGTGTGTGTGTGTGTGTGTGTGTGTGTGTGTGTGTGGTGGTGCGTGCGTGTGGTGCGTGCGTGCGTGCGTGCGTGCGTGCGTGCGTGGGGTGTGTGTGTGTTGCACAGTAGATCGTATATCACAGACTAAACCATTTTTCGACAATTTCCTGAAAGAACACAAGACAGATTTTTTTTAATATTAGGAATACATGCTGCTGAGGAATACCGGTTCGTCGATGACGTTACTTTCGCTCTGAGACAAATATTGTAGTAAGCCTGATTTGTTATTGTTGTTGTTGCTGTTGTCACTCTTGTAGTTTCCTTTTTCAAACTTGGGTTTTCGGCGTCTTTAACCCTTCCCAAGAACGCTAATTTGAATGTGTTTTGGTTTTATTTGCTATTTTTATCCTTTGCTTTTCATTTTAAAATCTTATGTAAATTGCAGCAAACGAAATTAATTTGGGGTATTTTTTGTCCATAAAAACTGAACACAGATTGGATTTTTGTTACTTTGTTTGTTTATTCTTTACTATCTTAGCTGACTGATTGCATTTGGTTTAATTGTTCACCTTACACCACGTTATATTGTGTACTCTATTTAAGGAGAGAGACAAAGCGGCCCTTGTCCTCACACAAACTCGTGTACAAATAACTGCCCCAAAGGTGCGATGTTCTTTTCACATAAGATATCATATCGTACATTTTTCGTTAATTCCAATCCCATCTCCATCTTCAAATTCCCATCCTGAAGTGGAAATCTGCCAGTTTACATGGGTAGTTCACCTGTGCCCCCTGTTTTTCCCAAAAGATGTGATTTTATTTTCTCTTTATTGCAATGTTTAAATAGAGCCCGGACCACTTGTGTTATTGTGATAGTTTAACTTATGGAAAAATACCACTGTTGATGTAATCGTTAACGGTTGGCAGCCGATCATTCATTTCCGGTCTTGTTTTATTCTTGTCAGTGTCACTTCGCTGTTCATCAGACATGTGATGGATGAAATTTGCATTGTTGGGCGGGTCTCACGTGCTCAAATTTCCCCTACAAAATTGCATAAGTCTTTGTTTTAGCCCTAATGTGATTGGTTCATTCACCACAGACCGTGGCTTGGGGTCTAGTTGGATTCTTTGCCCATTGGTGCGGAACACCACTATTATCTGGGTGTTTCTGAGCGGCGCAACTCCCAGCCGGTCTCTATGAGTCGACCCTGAAACGAAAAGGCCCCGCACAGCTACTTTCTTCCGCTTAAAGGGAGCGTGGTCCTTATGAGTAGTTGAAGCTTTTCAACGCAATTTTAATTACGTTCTCCATCTCGGATTTGAGTCAAGTCATAAGTCATTACGAAAGAAATTCAGATTGTTAGCTGGCGTTTTCCCCTATTAATGTCGTTATGTTAATTGTCTATTATACCAGTAAACTCATTTAATAACAATAATCTGTGTTGTCTTATGGGAGCAAAAATACCCAACTTGTTTACTTTTAAAATTTTGTCAAATTGCAGCCAACGAATTAATTTTTGGGGTTTCAATTTTAGGTCTGTATAATCTGTATATAAAATTTGGATTGTTTGTTAGTTTGTTTATTCTTTAATCTTATCATTAGCAGACATGAAATTGCATGTTTAATTGTTCACTTACACAGCCGTATTTTTACATCATTTAAGGTGAAGAGAAGCGGCCTTGTCCTTCACACAATCTGTGTCTTAAATACAGCACCCAAGGTCGTCTTTCTTTTCCAAAGAATATTCTCATCTCTTCGTAATTCCCAACCACATGCTGGCGCATCTCGTAAATATTCATGGTGAGTGGAAGTACCGCCGTGTACATGTAGCTTCCCTGCTAGCTCCGTTTTCAAAAGCAGTGATTTTTTTTTCCTCTCTCCATGCAATGACTATATTAGGAGTCCTGGACCCCCTTAGTGATTATGGAAAGTTAACTTCATGAAATGACAGTGATGAAGGAAGGGGTGGGCAGCCGAGGTGATTCATTTCCCTGGTTCTTGCTGATTCTGTCAGTGTCACTTCACTGTTCATACAGACATGTGATGGATGAAAATGAGATCTGTTCGGCGATCTCGTGATGAAATTCAACCTAAAATGCTAGCCGTTTGCCCTAGTGATTGGTCAGTCACCACAGACCGTGAGATTGAGGTCGTGAGTGTGAACCCCATCAGATGCGGAACTATCATCTAGGAGTTTCTGGCGGCCACTAACTCCTAGCTCAGGTCTTAGTACCAGTGGGAATGAAACGCGAAGAGCGAGGCCGCACAGCCTGGTGTCTTCCGCTTAATGGGAGTGGTCTTTGAGAGTTGCAAGCTTTTCCGCATAAATTACGGTCGCCTCTGGGGTTTGATCAACGTCATAATACATTACGAAAGAAAAAATGTAATGCGCCCTTGTACAGCAGTATTTAATTTTTAATACCCAGGTAACTTTTACAAAGCAAAATCGTGTCAAAATCTGCGTTCCTTATGCTGTTCTGCCCCTTTGAAACTCCCTTTGCCCATTTGTAGAGAGTTTGCGTAGCTTCATGGGAGTGGAGGTGACTCCAGCCTGAATGTTGGTGGAGTCGCATGTGGAGCCAGTCTGAATTTCAGGTGGCAATGCTAGTTTTAGTCCATGGCAAAATATGTATGGTAACAATCATGACGAAATAAGTAGTAACTATACCTGTTATATGTTGATGCTAAAAAGACTAAGAAAATGACACAAAAGCGATTTAGGTTTGGCTGCATGGTGCTTTTAATTCAGATTTCTGTCTGCCACATCTCCCATCTCTTGCACCTGCGGGTCCCTCTCCACCCCCTCATCCTGTCTTTCCCACACCCCTCTTTGCAAAATTAATCACTGATGCGTGCGCTAAACCTTGCGGCAATGAGAAAAGCTTAACTGGATGAAAACTCCGAGTTGATGAACCGAGCTGTCAGTTTGAGTGATTTAGTTCCCCTATTGCCATTAGCTCTCTTGAGGCCTGGATGTTCATTGAGACATGCACTGAACGATGTCATCGTTTCTTCTAATCCAGTCCTGAAGCTCACCACAAGAATTAATTGCAAATAATGTGAAGCAAACACGTCCTGATGCGAGTAATCATGCGAGTAATTTGGAACAGGTTTCTTCCAGTAATGTTGCTATCTTGAATTCTTTGAGCCAACGGTTTGTTGATGTTGTAGTTGTTGTAGTCATGGTTGTCACCATTTTTGTTGTTGTTGTTTCCATCTGAAACGAATCGATTTTGAGCGTGGTAGAGGATTTTTCTGTTTTGTTCCCAGTTGCCTGATCTTTGTTATCTCGGCTATCCTTTCACCCTGTCAATCATTAGTTCAGTCAGATGATTGAAGTGAGTCCTCCCATGTATTGACTGTTCCAGAATGGCAATGGGAGTTGCTTTGGAACAAGACAACTGTATTCTACAAATGTTCCAGTGAACCTCTACCAGAAAGTAGTTCTGTGTTAATATGTCCTTGACTATAATCCAATATTTTAGCTGCAGGGTCTATGGTAGATATGCGGTGTACACTTTCTATGTATTATATTTCAGAAGATGAGGAATAAAATACTTACTACCCTATGTGATGGTCAGGGTCTGTTCCCATGAATTAAGAGAAGACAGACATACTGGGAAGAACCGTAAGCCTAATCTAGTCCATGCATTGCATTGACATTCCTGCACTTTAAGCTGTGTACCTTTACACAAAAAAGTGTCAACCAATTAAAGCATTTGTTAATTGACTGATGTACAGTGTAGACAGGAATGGGTTACACTATCAATGTATCAACGTGATGCAAACAATCAACAGAAACACTTCCGCTTGCAAACAGCCAATGCAAGGAATTGTTGTGATAGTCATACGTAGGAATTACCAGGTGATGCGACTTGAAATGGCCCCAAATTCTCGAAGGTAAACAAAGACCTCGATCACATCGACATGACACAGAGCTCCTCTTTGAGTGAAGTCATACGATGTGAGAGCGTTAGAATTTGCATTAATTGTGTCAACGTAAACTATGACGTCCAGAGTACACTGGAGATGCCTTTTTTTGCAAGAATTTGACATTCAAGAAACATACCAATAAGGGATTAATTATCATAGCGTAATGAAAATCGCTGTCGTTTATCCACAAACTGAAGAATAGTATTTGTCTTTAGTGCAAACAACAGTTAACTTCAGTCCCGATTTTTCAAGTGTCAACTAGTTATACAATTGTCGCTAGTCAAAATAATATTATACAAAAGTGTACAAGAAATGTTATTTACAAAAGAAGAAAGGAATTGATGCATAGTTTAGAATAAATATTCGAAGGTATTTCTCAGTAAAAGAATTTGTGTGATTGAGAATATCGCCTCATAGTTTAAGTTTCAGTTGGGCAATGGCAAAGGTAGGTAAGCAAGTGCTGAAAGTTTTACTGTAATTTAAACCGATAAAAAAAAGAAGTTAATCACAGCACAAGGCCACTGGTCCCACTATGATCTGTGTACAATTGTAACAAGTTGCAAACCAGTCAAGACAATAATCTGTGCAATCATCTTAGCCAACTTCGAAAATAATACATGCCCCAAACAACTCTGACTTGCAATGAAACGAAAAAAAGACTGGTAACATGGTGCAACATTATTGTCTGTATATACCATTTATTGTTATTATTATCATCATTATTATTATCATCATCACTAGTAGTAGTAGTATTACTATTATCGTTGTTGTTGTTGTTGTTGTTGTTATTATTATTATCATTATTGCTTTGGTCTTTTTGTTGTCAGTATTGAAACTTGAGGAAAGAATTGGTAGGACTTATCAAGAATCCCAAATGCAGACTGTGAGATGTCATGTGTGAAATGGAAAAAAAAAAGGTTTCTGCTTGACCCTAGAAATTAAGACATTATCCTTGATGATGATGGCAATCTCCCACTTGAAATAGGTTGCCGTGAGAATTAAAAACCAGAAAATAAAGAAAATAGCAGATTTATTTTGGTGACAAAGATACGTGGTCGCCATATCATGATATAATGACAAATCTTACAACACCAGCTCTCTACTCGTCACGTGATTATAAGCTGCATCAGAGTATTGACACGTGTTTAATTTCTCATGCACTCTGTGCAGATACTCAGTTCTATACTTCAAATTTAGACCCAGGGCTACAAAATATACCAATCCGTCTTCTCCACAAGCTGTCACTTTTGAAGTAGCATCCAATTTTACCTAGAACGAGGAGTGCTGGCGGCAGGAGGTGCTGTCTTTTTTTCTTAAGCAAGTAAGAAATCGTCTTTTGTAAGACAAATGCCACTTCAGTCAGTCATCACTCCATTAAACGACATAAGAAAACTGACATCTGGTCATAGTAATTCTTACTCTGTGTGGCTGCTGACTTTATGAATATCCAAGAACTAGAATATTCTGAAGGCAATGCTGAGCTTAGCTGTTCATATTTCTGAGCTGTGATACTGCTGGTTCATATTTCTGAGCTGTGTGATACTGCTGGTTCAGATTTCTGAGCTGTGTGATACTGCTGGTTCAATTTTGACTTGTGATACTGCTGGTTCAATTTCTGAGCTGTGTGATACTGCTGGTTCATGATTTCTGAGCTGTGTGATACTGCTGGTTCAGATTTCTGAGCTGTGTGATACTGCTGGTTCAATTTCTGAGCTGTGTGATACTGCTGGTTCATATTTCTGAGCTGTGTATACTGCTGGTTCATATTCTGAGCTGTGTGATACTGCTGGTTCAGATTTCTGAGCTGTGTGATACTGCTGGTTCAGATTTCTGAGCTGTGTGATACTGCTGGTTCATATTTCTGAGCTGTGTGATACTGCTGGTCATTTTCTGAGCTGTGTGATACTGCTGGTTCAGATTTCTGAGCTTGTGATATGCTGGTTCAATTTCTCCCTCTCCCTTCCCCTGCTATTTCCTGGCGTCCTGCCAGTCCTTTTCAATTCCCCGAACACACCCCATCCCCCTTCTCATTCTTCCACACCCATCTTCACAAATTTAATCTTTTGCTGCATGCCCTAAACCTTGCGGCAACGAGAAAAGCTTAACACGACGAAGATTCCGGTTATTGAACAGAGCTGTCAGCTTGAGTGATTTATTTCCCCCATCGCCATTGGCTCCCCTGTGACCTGACTGTTCATGGAGACATGCTCGGGGTGATGAAATCGTCTCCTCTAATCCAGTCATGATGCCCACCACAAGAATTCATTCCCAGTAATCTGAAGCATTACATCCAGATTGCTCAGGTGAAATCAGACGGCAAGTGTTTATCATGCTTGTAGTTGAAACCATTTTTGTTCCTTTATTGCAGCCATCTTGAACTCCTCAGGCCAATTATTTATTGTTGTTGTTGTTGTCGTTATTGTTGTTGTGCTGTTTTCATCTGAAACGTATTGATTTCAAACATATCACAGAATCTTCCATTTTGCTTTTGGCTATTTGATTAACTTAAAGGGTTTTCCATGTCCCTGTCAATCAGAAATTCAGATCAAGAATTGAACTTAGTGAGCCAAGTCCACCGAATCCTTGGAGTGTTTTTGGCCTGTTGAATAAAAGCAGCAGTTGTTAGGCAACAAACCAAATATACTCCATCCTCATTCCAGTGGATCTCCACCAAGGAGTGCTTCTGGGTCGACACGTCTTTGAACACTATTCATCATAATAGCTCTGACATCCATGGTAAACATGAAGTGTTAGTCTTCTTATTATAACGTTTCACCGATTGAGATAAAAGGAAACTTCTGTCCTTTTTTAAAGTCAGGGACTGTTCCCATGAACGACAAGAGGACACCAGTATTGTGTATGAATATATAGATAAATAGATAGATAGACAGATAGATAGGTAGATAGAAAGACTGATGCGCGCGCGCATGTTTTGTGTGTGTGTGTGTGTGTGTGTGTGTGTGTGTGTGTGTGTGTGTGTGTGTGTGATGCATACATGGATCAATGGCTAAAATAATACTATCTCCTGAGCACTGCAACATGCAAAACAGGCTATAGTAACCACCACAGACAGTGAAATACAAGAATAAAAGCAACAATCTCCTCATGTCTTCAGACTTAATTTTTTGCTGATATTGTTCAAATAATAATCCACTTAATCTGCTGGACCCCACATCTGCAATTGCACGCTTAAGGTAAAAACACAGTATCACAATGAAAACATCACGGTGTAAAATTTCATGACTTCGTATTGTTTAAACAAGTTTTTGCTTCTTGGGAGAACTTCAGGTTGTGGATGATTTCCAGAAGAAATGAATATATGATGACATGATAAAAGGCGCCAGCCCATCAAACACTTCATTACCTGACATACGTACTGGGTAGGTGAGGGTAAGTTTATAAACTTTTGGAAACATCCAAATAGATTTTTTGTAATAATTGATCGAATCTAAACGCCATGGGCGGATAATGTCATTGGGTTGTAAGCTTATAGGACGCAAAGAGTTCAGTGCTTGACCACAAAAATTAAGTAATTATCCATGATGATAGTGGCAGTCTCTTGTTCGATTGCCACGTAGTAAAAACATAGGGAAGAAGGACTGGCTGATTTTAGGTTCTAGACATACTTGTTTGCCATATTTTAACACAATGTCAACCCTTTAAAAAAACAGCTCTCTGTTTCCTACAAATCCACCAGAAACATCATACCAGACTTGATTTTTGATTGGCAAAATTATAATAAGACGAAACCACAGTTTTGACTTGAATATGACTTCTTACAGACACAGTGTAGGTGTGCACTTATTTCTTTGAAGTTGATATTCCTAGGCATTTGAATTCCACCAAACTCTCATTTCCATATGTGATGCAACCTTAAAACAACAGATTTTATTCAGGCTGAGAAATGGGGGAGTGGGGGGGGGGGGGCAGTGCTGTCCTTTTTGGTCAAGAACAGAAATGATCTTTGTATGACAAGTGCCTTTTCAACCATCACTCTTTCAACAAATACAATGAAGTTGACATATGTCCAAAATAGTCTTTGACTTAACATGGCTGCTGATCTTGTAAATATTCCCAAGCATTTAACGATGAGTGGCATGACTGCCTTCCCTCACCATCTCCTGCCTCCTGCTGGTCCTTCTCCATCCTCTCACCCACGTTCTTCTACATCCCTTATTGTAGAATTGATCTTTTGATGCGAGCGCTAAACCTTACAGCAAGCTTAACTCGACGAAAACTCGGGGTTGATGAACCGAGCTGTCGGCTTCAGTGATTTATTTCCTCCATCGCCATTGGCTCCCCTAGGGCCTGCCTGTTCATTAGGACATGCTCTGTTTGATCAGATTGTCTCTCCCTGTCCAGTCTTGATGCTCACCACAAGAATCTATTCCCAATAACTGGAAGCAAACAATCCTGATTGCTTAGGTGATTCCCGAAGGTAAATGCTATCATGCAAATAATTTGGAATGGATTTCCCGTAATGTAGACATCTTGAACTCTCTTCTTCTTCTTCTGCGTCCGCAGGCTGATACTCCTGCGTACACTCCCTATATGGACAGGCAAGTATTAATCCCATCTACTTTGAACTCTCTAAGATGAAGTTTTTTTTATCTTTCCATCTAACACATATCGATTTTAAACGTGTTACAGGTTTCTGTTTGGATACCATTTGCCAGGGTTTTGTATTCAAATTCTAGCCTTTCCCCTAACAGTCATCTTGGCAGAAGACTGACCTGAGTGATTGGAATCCTTTACAGATGAAGTGAGATGTCTGTTTGATAGGTGGGATCACAATGGACATGCATGACCATAAGTTCAAAACCTTGTAAGTTTGTTTTTTTTTTTTTATCCATTTCATTAATTTAATGTACTGTTGTACAGTTGCAGTGGCAATGTACTGTGTAGAATAACAGACGTTTATCAGCTTGTGCTTGATTGTGCACACGCACACGAGAGAGAGAGAGAGAGAGAGAGAGAGAGAGAAGAGAGAGAGAGAGAGAGAGAGAGAGAGAGAGAGATTCCGGCTGGTTACATAAAACTGACAAACACATTTATCTGAATGCAACGCACACTCCCTGTCGACATGTCCTATGGTTGTGTCTAAATCATAAGCTTCCCAAACAAACGGTTGCTAAAGTTCTTCCTCTGTTGTCTACATTTATTCTCTCTCTCTCTCTCTCTCTCTCTCTCTCTCTCTCTCTCTCTCTCTCTCTCTCTCTCTCTTCTCTCTCTCGTTTACATATTTCCTCTCTAATGTATGGTTAATTTCTTATCTACAGTCATCTCTCTCTCTCTCTCTCTCTCCTCTCTCTCTCTTCTCTCTCTCTCTCTCTCTCTCTCTCTCTCTCTCTCTCCTATCCAGGTTCCTCCCTTCCCATGATTGATATTCCTCCATTCTATGGTAGCTTTTTCTTTCTATTCCTCTTTTTTTTTTACTTTTTCTCCCGTCAATATTCATCATTCTATCTCTATTACCCTGATCGTTGTTGTGTAAAATGTTTCATCAAAATTGCGACCCCATTCTTCTAACACACACCCGCGCGTGCGCGCGCGCGCACACACACGCACACACGCACTCACGCACACACGCACGAATACACATATTATGCCCACGATGTCTGAAAGTAGCTCAGGGCAGTTTGATTCATAGATCATTAATATGGTTAATAGCTCATTAATTTGGTTAACAGATCATTAATTTTGTTTTGATGTAAAGCTAATGGGGATGCAACGCTCATCAAATGTTTTCATTTCTCCTTGTTGTTGTGTTGTGTAAGGAAGGAAAGGGGTCTTGCAAATTAAATACTGTGCTATCCAGAATCACCTCAACAGGAAAACAGATCACAAATTATACAAACACTCTACTGTAATTTTCCGAGACACAGGGAAG
>CM065715.1:91131852-91139352 GCA_033310375.1 Conus canariensis
AATTACACTCTACAGCTGACACTATTTTCACATTTTTAAGTTGACTTGCTTTTCAGACTTTTGTCTCTACCTGACACTGACTCCCTTATCTCCCCCCCCCCCCCACTTGCCCCCTGCCTCTCTCCCAGTCCACCCTCTCAGAATGCTTGTGAAAGATTTCATCCAAAACATTTTTCTCCAATATCCTAGTCCCCCCTTTTCAATCTGTCCTCAGTTTTCGGTTTTCAGTCAACCTTTTTCCATCATTAGGAACTGAAGCGCCAAACGACCATTTGTATACTCTGCTTAAAAGTAAAAGAACAATGTGTCCAAATTGACAGACACAAGGTTTGCACGCAAGCCACGTCTAGACTGCGGTCACTTTAAACTTGCTCCTTCTACCCCTTCCTTTGCGCCTGATCGCACATCCAGCCCGTCCTCTTTCTAAGCCTGCCTGGCAGCGGAGGTAGCTGGAGTAAAGAGGGTCTGGTGAGAAAGGGATTAGTCTTCTTGCCCTTTCTGCCCTAAACCTTAACACTGGCCGCTTCTCTGAAAGCTTCCCCCCTTACTCCGACCCAGGCATTTTTGGTGACTAACGAGGCAGACTGTTGTAAGGAGGAAATCTTTCTATACCCGATCTCCATAACTTTTGTTTGATTGCCTTCTATTCTCCTCGTACTGATCGCTGGCTTTTAATTTCAGGGATTTAAGATTCTGTTGTTTGGGTTGTTTTTTTTCCTCTGGTGGCTAAATTGCTAGTTTCCGAATAACGAGAGGAACTTTGATGAGAGCTATTTCCTTGTCTAAATTCATGCGCATTACTTTTGTGTTTGTTTGCTTACGTGCTTGCTTGCTTTTTTAAAGGTCATCCTTTTTATCTTGCGTTGTCTTATCTTCAGTCGTTTTAATTTGCAGCTTGTGATTTATGAGCAATAGATTCTTGTTGATTTTTTCCAATATTAGCTGGAGATTCAGTTACTCTGTCTATAAACGATTTGATTAGAGCTAAGCAAACCTTAAATTAAAGCTGATGTTCAACCTTATGAATCCCAGATTTACAGTTAGAATTGATGGAATCTGACCATCACTGCACATCTATTCCGACTCACCAGAGGTCTTTTCAATGACCAAAATTAATTTAAAGTGACCAAAAATTATGATTCACCAATGGTCCATCATTTTTTCTTCCAGACATGCATTTTTTCCACTCCTCTGTAATGGAGCAAATGGTGGGAAAAGAGACTGAAAAGTACACACCAATGTACAGTATAATGTTAACATCACAACAGATTTCAGCACGTGACATTTGTGCCGTTTTCTCAGAGAAAAGGGTATCGCCATAGTACGGGGCCGCTCTTTTTTTTCCAATGCATGTTTTAATTATTATCTGTTGAAACAGACGGCACCATTATTGCAGTGAGTTGTCCACAGTGTTCTGGCTATAAGCAATCTACACGCAATACTTTGTTTTATTTTTCATTCGAGAGACCATCACACGGTCCACTCCTTGACCTGTAAAGGAGAGAAAGGGATAGAACTAACATGAATGATATTCAAACCACTTACTGAACGTTGTCTACATTCCTAGATGAATGCTGTATCCGCTAGACCAAATTTTCACCTCGTATTTGAACCCAAAAAAAATCAGAGGGAAAAAAAATGCAAATCAAAACTTTCTTACTTTGAATGTCACAAAAGGGCTGCTGAAGACTGCTTTTGTTCAACCATAGACTCTATTTCATTTGACCAGAACCTAAAGAAAAGTACACAAGTCATTTCATAAATGCTCTCATTTATTTACATTATTTTCTTTTGTTTCCGAAAAAAAATTCTAATTATGCTGCATCCTTTTCTATTCTTTTCATTTCTTTCCTTTTTCTTTTTGTTCCCCCCCCCCCCCCCCCCTCTTCTTCTTTTTCTGTGTTTGTTTGTTTGTTTGTTTCGCTGCTTCATCTGCGCAAGCTACAAAGAAAGATAGGTACATGAATATGGAGATAAAGAGTTTTCTACTGAATTCTGTTAGAGAACATCTTTTTAGGTCAATGATTTCATTTTTACAGTACTCTTAAAGGTCACTGAATATTGTTATCGCCAGAAGACCCGTTGCAGATTTTTTTTTTTTTCTAATTGATCTCTCGTCTATTTAGATTGGTTGTTTGACCTTTCGTCTTAAGATACTATTGTATTTCACTGAAACTTGATATCGCTATTAAGGCTGTTTTTACTCCATTTGTTTGTGTCAGGCATCAACAACATTTTTGCCATTATTTTTCAGTTTGTTTGTTCGTATGTTCTATTATGCGGGCACGCACGCACGCGCGCGCGCGTGTTTGTTGTGTGTGTGTGTGTGTGTGTGTGTGTGTGTGTGTGTGTGTGTGTGTGTGTGTGTGTGTGTGTGTTCGGTAAAAGGAAAAGAGGTAAAAACAAAACAAAACAAAACAAAAGCGAATGACCCATCTCTCAGTAAGTTTCATTTTTCACAGATCTGTTTATCTTATACTTTTACAACATCATCACTGCTCCACCATCGTTTTACTCTCTCTCTCCTCTCTCTCTCTCTTCCTCTCTCTCTCTCTCTCTCTCTCTCTCTCTCTCTCTCCCCCCCCCCCCCCCCCCCCCGACTTCAATGCCCCAAACTCATTTTACCCTACTCCGTTCACTGACATGAAGCTCAAAGGAGGAGCAAAATCGACCTGTCAACTCCGTAACACTTTTCTGTCGGTCACTGCCTCTTTCATAGCGTGTTCTCCCCCTTGGAAGTAGTGACCTGGGGACTAAGGTAACCGGCAAAAGCAGCTGAAAATCCCTATAGAGTTGTCTGCCTTGATGTGGAAAAGATGGAGACTGTTCAAAAGCTCGTTGGTTCCTGCAGTTCCTTTGTGTTATGAAAAAAAATAGCAGTTATGAACATATGAGGTCAGGGGGGTATTTTATGGGAAGTGGGTGGGAGGGATGGGGGGGGGGTGCTTTGTGAAAAGAAATGTTTGTGGATTTAACCTGATAACGTTTTAACCTCCATCATGATCAGGAAGAATGTGCATAGGCTATTAATTAGATTAATTTTGGCGCCAAAATTCAGCTGCTGTTTGTATCGCCTTTCCTTCATTTAGAAGCCTGCTGAGACTTCATGTCATAGTAATGACTCAAATAAGCATGCATGCTGTAAGCTTTGTTTTCCAACTTTTACAAAGAGCCACTGCACTTTTTCCGTCAGGGTGCTAGCAACGTTTTCATATTTTAACTGGTGCCTTAACTTTTTACAATAGCAGAGTATAAATGCAAAAAAAAAAAAAAAAAAAAAAGAAAAGAAACAAACAAACAAACAACCCGGAGAAGTGTGACTTTGGACTTGAAAACTATCATAAAGAATTCAGATGCATTTAAGCAAGCACAGCTGTTTAAGAAAAAGGGAGAAATGTAATACAAAGTATTCAGATGCATTTTTACAAGCAAAGTTTCTTTGAGAAAAGGGGAGAAAAATGATAATGACAACGCACTGGATAATGAAGTTCAATATAGTCTGGTTTTCATATACCCCGAAATCCAATTTTTACAGCAGGACCGCACTGAAAGGAATTTTTTTCAAAACCATCATCAGAACACACAAACCATAGCTAGAAAATATCACAGCTGCTTCAACTAAGTTGATTAAACCTGCTGAACGTAATTAGGATTAAGAATGCTTTCATACTTCAAGCCATTTCAGTTTCGTTAAGTTTTTTTTTAGATTTGTTTTAACGTATTCGCCAGATTTTTTTCTTAACAACATCAAGCTTGTTTTAATCCATCTACCTTTGATTGCACAATTCCAGTGGTCTTTTGAGACGAAAACAAGACGGTGTATTGCAAGCCGCGTGGGGTCATTTCTGTTCTTCACATCTCTATCTTATGAATATTGAAGGGCTTTCGGTGTTTATCTTCTAAGACAGATAACAAGTTCAAGCGCAACAGTTAATAAACATGCCGGGGTTATTGCTCTTTGTGGATCTATAGTTCTGAAATACATAGTAGATGTAATTCTAGCGGTAGAGGGAGAGGGGTGGGCTCCACCTTCCATCACGCCATGCCCTAGACACGGCGAACCTTTGACGGTTTACTGCCCCTACAGTAATGCATCATGGGAATTTTACCCTCAACCTTAATTCTACAATTGCTTCATTAAAGGCTGTCTGAATATAGTCCGCTGGACGATAGATATAGTTACAAAATTCAAATAATGAACCGTTTCATCAAAACCCTTCGGACCTCAAGACGAGTGAGTCACTGGACAGAAAGCATCTGATTTATGAAAACTGGATTTTTCCTAAGTTGAAAGATAGGGGCATCCAAATTTGAAGACAAGCCTTGGATCAGACAATCATTTAGTCAAAGGCACCAGAAAAAGGAGACCAAATTCCACTGCAAGCAGCAAGTAGGAGCATGCAAACCTCATTTGTATCGATGGCTCAAAGAGTATTCTAAATCCCTGGATAAAAAAAAGGCCAGATATCACGCCAAGCAGACACTACAAATCTAATAAAAACCTCCGGTCAGAGTCAGTGAAATGGATAGGAAATACGCAGACACAGAGTGGAATGACCACATGAAAACCAAAACCCTCAAATATCTGTCTTGAATGAATGGGGAATACTCTGATTCCCTTGGTAGGACCCGGGCCACTCAGTCACGTGACGAATGAAATGAAACAGTCTCACTAGCAGCAGTGGGACTCAGCACAAAAAAACAATTTTACCGACGTGAAGTATTGGCTCTCCAAACTTTGACACTGTAGCCTCTATCTTCAAAGGCCTGGGGTATCCCGATTCCCATGGTGGACCAACGGACCCATTGAGCCAGGAACATGATGAATCGCTATGGGGGCTGGGAGAGCGATACTGGGACTCAAATAGGGACAGCGGTCAAAGGGAGGTAAACATCTATGGCAGGGGAGATCAAGCAGAGAATTCAGTCCGTGGAGATTCCCCTTCGCCGGAATTTGAAACGCTCGATGGTTAGTGTCAAAAGATTCATTAAATCACGCTTTTTTATTGCTGGCTTCAGCAGAACCTGCTGTGAATAAACGGGAAAAAATGTGCATGGGAAACTTTTGTTCAATATGTCATCTCTGCATAAATCAAGGAACTGAAGTGTTTGTAAGTAATCTGAAAGAATCCCATGAAAGTAAATGTATTTAGAGGAACTTGAAGACACACATGAACAGATTCAAAATGGAAAAAGAACTGATATAATTTCTTTATGGGAAATGAGTTGAAGCAACGATCATAATTCAATCGTGCGCAGCGTTCATTGAATTGGAGTGATATATTAGTATCTACTACTGTTGGTTTATTTCAGTCAGTTTATTCACATGCAACGCTAGAATATCATATCGGTTACCCATTATCCTGTAGGATAATTTCCTTTCTCTACAGGGTCCATTTTTATTTTTTTCCAACAAAATCAAACCACTGACACAACACACTGAATCCCACAAAGAAATATTTGTGCTTTTGTGTGTGCTTTGTATTGTGTTTGTGTGTGTACTTCTTTGTTCAACATTTTGTTACGTAGCTTTAATGTGAAATTGCTGAATTGAAACTGCATTTAACCCTATGGTGTGAATTGACAATTTACGTTTATTTCAATCACACAGCCAAAACAGGCACATTCTCCAGTGCTGCCGGTCGTGACCACAACTTCGACAACAACAAAGACGACAACAAGTACAACAATAGTGATAACAACACTGACGACATCAACAAATATAATGATAACAATAACAACAAAGTTAGCAACAACTGACTGAGAAAACAACAACTGACACATCATAAACGGCGGCAAAAGAACAATGACAACACATCAGTAATAATCATTCGAGAAAAACGTTCGATCTGAAGAAATGCTATGTGCTAATATACAACATAGCCCTTACCCTGATGCTCCCTACAACAGCAGCAACAACAACAACATCAACAACAAACAACAACAACATGCACATACGTGTGCATAAACAACCATAGTGCTCGCGCACGCGCGCACACACACACACACATACGCTCGCACGCACGCACGCACGCACGCACGCACGCACGCACGCACACACACACACACACACACACACACACACATACGCACGCACGCACGCACGCACGCACGCACGCACACACACGTTGCCCTCTCAAGCGCGAGGTGTCTGGTAATGAGTTTCATGGAAAGATGTCCCGAGGACGTATGACGGGGAAAGGGACACAGAGGACGGTGTGGCTGGACGGGAGAGGAAGTGAAAGGGGAAGGAGGGAGACCTTAATTGGATGTATTGATCATCAGGGGCATTCGCTTAATGCAGACGCTTCTTCGCTTATCGACTCCTTCGTGAGACAGGATGGAAGAAGAAGAAAGAAATAGAGAGAGAGACTCTCTCTCTCTCTCTCTCTCTCTCTCTCTCTCTCTCACACACACACACACACACACACACACACACACACACACACACACACACACACACACGCACACATACACACACACACACACACACATATATATATATATATATATATATATATATATATATATTACGGACTGTGGTGTGTCTCTATTTGACACCAAGAGCGCAGACACAATCAGCCGTGTCTCCCTGATGAGTCCGATCTCTATTTGACACCAAGAGCGCAGACACAATCAGCCGTGTCTCCCTGATGAGTCCGATCCAGCGGACGAAAGGCCTAGGAGCAGGCAATACAAATAGATCTGCCTTCGAAGGGGAGTACGATGGTTCCCTCAGGCAGCTAGTGAAGGGTTTCTCATATTATATATAATATATTCCCCTCATCTTCAATTTTTTTTTTTTAGTTCAAATCTTTGCCAGGTCATTACTCTAATGACTGAAGAATTGTTAGCCTGCACTTGTTTTCTCCCACTACTTAATTGTTCAGCATTATAATGTTTGGTCAATCAGTGGGAGATTGCATCTCTTAGGAGATCCAAGTAAAGGTTGTTCTGTACAGTTCTTAGCCACTCACAATGCTTGGGTTATTGAACAGCAGAGCTGACCACTCAGACTGTTCCATATCTTTTGATCTCCCTTGCATCCTTGAATGGATCCTCAAGCATAGGCTCAAAGATTGTCCCCTACATTTTATAGTGTTTGCATAATGCTTTTAGTTTTTCAGCAACTTTTTTCCTCTCCACACTTTCGTTTTGTTCCATTACTACCCTCCGCTGGCTGCTTTGGGGGTGCTGTTGGATTCTTTTTTGAACCCTTGGTGGTGAGAACACCACAGAATTACGGACTGTGGTGTGTCTCTATTTGACACCCAGAGCGCAAACACAATTAGCCGTGTCTCCCTGATGAGTCCGATCCAGCGGACGAAAGGCCTAGGAGCAGGCAATACAAATAGATCTGCCTTCAAAGGGGAGTACGATGGTTCCCTCAGGCAGCTAGTGAAGGGTTTCTCATATTATAATATATTCCCCTCATCTTCAATTTTTTTTTAAAATTCAAATCTTTGCCAAGTCTTTACTCTAATGACAGAAGAATTGTTA
>CM065715.1:91144352-91151852 GCA_033310375.1 Conus canariensis
TTCAATCTTCCCTAAAGATGTAAGAACTTTAGTCTTGAAGAATTGTGTATAATGTTATCTTGCAGTATCTTTTTTTACCAACCAGTCAACCATGTTGCTTTTTTTTCCGTACTGTCCTGAAAATGTAAGAATTTAGTTTTGTCCATGAAATTTTTTTTTTAAAATATGTAATCAGTACCCAGAAGACCATTGCTAGGTTTAGGATACATGAAATGAAAAAACAAAGAACAAAATCAACAAACAGTACGAAGAACAACAACAAACAACAATATAACAACAACAACAACAACAACAACAAACATCGCAGCATGCACACTAAAGCAAACACCCTAGTTGATAATGATAGCGTCAGAATATTCAGATCGGCAGCTGCACAGTATTTCCTTACGTCCGGTTGTCCTAACGGACGTTGTATTCACTGAAATGGAATACAACATGGATGCCATTCTGTCTCGCCCCCAAACTGATTTGGTCGCTCTAATTCCTGTTTATTAGATTTATCACTTAAACTGATTCAAACCAGCATCACTGTCGGCACATACATTCAGATTACTTGCGTGTAATTAAGTTTCTTGTTTCACACAGCGATGATCAGTCAATAACGGCTTAATGTCCAGACGCTTCCCTTTTAATGTAGCAGACCCCCTGAGGACAGGCGTGGTGAGGCGTGATTCATAGAATCTTCTGGTGCTGACGATCGAACCGTTTATCCCTGAAACCCGACACCGCTGGTGCCAGCGAAGTGGAATCTTCACAGACTGTTCTTCTGGTTGATCTCCTTCATTATAAACAGTGACCTTTCATCAACCAACGCCCACACTCTCTGTGTCCATGTACCTCTTCTCACCCATTCATTTTACTCCTGGTATCCCTTGGCCCTTAGACTGTCAAGGGATTCTGGATTGTCCCAGACCTATGAAGACAAAGACTCCGAGTGTCCGTGTCAGTGTTTGGGGTACTGGTGTGTGTGTGTGTGTGTCATTTATTTAACGTCTCTCCACTAATCGTGATATTAGACGGAAAAAAAATAATGCATGAGTAAGAGAGTAAGACTTGTGTATGTCTAAAGTGTATGGGGTACTGGTGCTCAGTGACTGATGAGGTCATTTTGCTGATTTGCTGATGTCCACTATCTCTGACACACGCGTAAATGTCATTTGTTTTGTGACCTTGAGCTGGGACACAAGCTGTGCCCCATCGTTCAAGGTCAATATTTGGCTGGCTGATTTTTGTACGGTTCTGTTATCTTTAACAGAGTACTTGCACTCTATTCTGACTGCATCTGACTAGACTTTCATTAGATTTGATTTTCTGCTCAGCATGGTCATTGATAATAGGCAGAATTTTAATAAATCGTCCCTTGTGATATATCATCAACGTATGTTTGTGTGTGCCTAATTCTTTTATCCAATAGCTTTTGGCTTATTTCTATAAGAACATGTGTCTTTAACCAAATTTGATCATTCGCTTTTTTACAGCTCGTCTGAGGTTTGGTTAAATAGAAGATCCACACACTGGAACCATGCTACAAAATGAGGAGGCGCATGCGTGTGTGTGTTGTTGTTGTGTTGTCTTCAATTTAACGTCTATCCACATCGTGATATTAGACGGGGGGAGGGGAGGGGGGGGAGGGAGGGATCGGGAGGAAGAGGAGGGGAGGGGGACCATATTGTGTGTGTATGTATTTATGTCTCTTTGATAAGGAGGAGAAAAAAAAACTCAGAAAAATGAGCATTAACAAAAATTACAATCAACTACTCTATAACAAATGTCCTACAGGACTATGAAGTAAACATTTCGCAATATTAAACAAACTAGTAGCATTTTTGAAAACGCCTTCAATACAATTTTCAGAAATCACTGGTAAGATAGGTCTAAACCTCTGACATTCAAAAATGATGTGCTTGCTAGAAATTAGTTCACCACATAAACATCTGTGTGTGTGTGTGTGTGTGTGTGTGTGTGTGTGTGTGTGTGTGTGTGTGTGTGTGTGTGTGTGTGTGTGTGTGTGTGTGAGTGTGTGTGTGTGTGTGTGTGTGTGTGTGTGTGTGTGTGTGTGTGTGTGTGTGTGTGTGTGTGTGTACTGTCCGTGTTCTTATGTATGTTTCAAATATCAGTGTATGCGTTTCTTAGCTATATGTAAAACCTGAAAGCGCATTTCTCCATTTACAAACAAAACTATCTTGTCAGCGAGTCCCTTAAAATGTACAGTTATTGTACCTTAAAAAAAGGAAGGAAATGCCAGAAATGTACACTTTCCACGAAACTCTGGACCTTCTTGTGGCGGCAAAGAAGGGCGTAAGAAATAGAACAGCTTTCAAACACTCCAAAACATCCGATGTGCTCTGAACAAGCCTTCTAACGACAGCCCGAAGGGAATGTACCAACCATCAGCTTATACCCTCCACCAATATTGTCCAAACGTGCCCATAACCCGTTTGCCTGATCTCACATGTTCATAACTGCCTCTTCCCTAGCTCAAAGGAACCTGCAGGGACCAAGGAGCTTTTGTATGAACTATTTCCCCACGAGCCGTTGGCGAAGTCTCCCAGAAGAGTAATATCTTGCCAGTGATCTTCCCCTGGCCCTCTGTACCAACGAAGAAAGCCAACTATGAAGGAGGCAATGGATAACACGCACGCCGTCAGAGACTGAAAGGTCGATTTTCCACCGCTTCATGTCTTTGGGAAAGGGCAGTTACGCAGGATGGTTATGGGATAGAACGGAGAGAGAGAGAGCGAGAGGGAGAGAGAGAGAGAGAGAGAGAGAGAGAGAGAGAGAGAGAGAGAGAGAGAGAGAAGGGGTGAGAGACTGAGATACAGACAGATAGACAGAGAGAGAGAGAGAGAGAGAGAGAGAGAGAGAGAGAATATTTAATTTGTGTGTGTGTGTGTGTGGAGAGAGAGAGAGAGAGAGAGAGAGAGAGAGAGAGAGAAAGAGAGAGATTCAAACTGTGTACTGTTGTTATTGTTAGGACTTGTAGAACATGCTTGTCAGTTTGCGCAATGTAAACGCAAGTCATCATTTTGAAAGTGTACGCTCACACACGGCACAGATCATGGTATTACATCTTTTCAACTTTCATATGACATGAGCATCATCCATACAATTTCATATTTCATATCATTTACATAATAGACAGACAGAGCATACATACATTTACAAAATCATTTATATCAGTGAGATAACAACAACAACAACAACAAATGCATCATACATACATACATACATACCATACATACATACATAACATACAAAATACACATACATACATACATACTACATACATACATACATACATACAATATACATACATACATACATACTTATATACATACATACATATACACATACATACACACATGCATACACACATACACATATATATGCACACAACAACATAAAATACTACATACATACATACACATACATACATACATACATACATACATATACATACAGTATGCATGCATGCATCATGCATGCATGCATGCATACATACATACATACATACATACATACATACATACATACATACATACATACATACATACATACATACATACATACACGTACACACATAGGGAGAGATATATAGACAGACAGACAGACAGACAGAGATACAAACAAGGGAAATGTGATTCACACACCCGCACGCGCGCACGCACGCATGCACGCACGCACGCACGCGCACACATACCCCAAAGACCAATAGAGGAACTGCATTAGTAGCTCATATCTCTAATAATAACTGTCAAGCCTTTCACCATGAACTGCTGTCCTGACACAGAACGTTCACAGCCCACTTCACCATAGCTCAAAGTAATGCGAGGAACAAAAAGCATTCATATGAAGTATTCCACTCTCCCCTTTCTGGCCCTTGAGGAAGTTCCCTCAAAGAACAATACCAGCTGTTTGTGCTAACAGTCTTATCTCCTGACCACCACCACCAAGAACAGTCTGTGTGAAGAGACAGTTTACATCAGGAAAATGGTATGAGGCTGTAAGATTGATTATCCGCTCCTTCATAATCTAGACTATCAAGATAGAATAAAGTGGTAGCTGGGTAGCCTGGACGGAGGAGAGATCTTCTTGTTGGCCCACTGGTTAAGGCGACAGACTCTTGTTCCAAGAGTCTGGGGCTCAATTCCCATACGAGACAGCAGGCTGGAAGAAATGTTTTCTTTGAAGTGAACATCTGCACAGAACCCAGTCTCCTCTTAGTCCATTGGATGAATTATAAACCGAAGTCCTGAGCGTGAACGTATGCTTTAAAATCTTGCACACACGTTTAGTTCCACTGTTTTTATTCTTTCAAGATTTAAGAAAAGACTACAGCGCACTGTGGAATGAATGACACGAGATTAAAGCACGTTGACACTGGAGTCGAGTTTAGACGTTATTCCTTCATGGGGGATTAAAAACGGTCGTTTACCTAGAGATCTTATTGATGGTAAACAACAGAATTCTAGCAGACGAACGAAAGAAAGAATATAGGATGGAAAGGATATAGAACATGTAGGCAGAGAAAAGGAGATATACATAGCTACACGAGGGTAGACAAATAGACAGAAATATAGATATCAAGACAGACAGACAGAGAAAGAGAGAGAAGGAGTATGCTTGAGACAGGTAGACAGACAGACAGACAGACAGACAGAGAGAAGGAGAGAGAGAGATGGGGGGAGGACAAAGAGAGAGAGGGGGCACAAGAGACTTGGAAGCAAAAAGAAAAGAAAGGAACTTTAAAAAAAAAAAACAGAAAGTTGCTTTAATTTAAAAATACATGCCATCCACATTCTGTCCTTCCTTATCTCTTGTCGCATCTACACAAGGACGCACACACACGGACAAACTTGTTCATATGCACAGGGCACACACACCAGCTCTCACTGTCATGCATTAGATCAGAGTGCCACAAAATTATTGCGAGAGCTTGGTTACTCTGTTTTGTTATAAGACAACTAGAGACTAACAGAATATTGATCAAGCAAGTATATTAAAGAGGCAATAGATCAATGGTTATCTTAATTTTATTGATCGAACATGTACCTAAAAAAAAGTAGCTGAATTTTTACCCTCAAACAACATAATAACTGCCTGTCTTGAAAAGATAAAGAAGACAAACTCATCTCAAATAAACGGTCGATCATCTTAAAAGATTACTACTAAACCAGCTTTTAAAACAACTAACGCTTTACTCACTTAAAACAAAGATGACACATGACGCAGAATCCAATCCTGTCTCAAACAACTGACAGCTGAGAACCTGGATATATTTCAAAGGTCATAACTGGACGTTTCAGATTATCACACACACACCCCAGCCCTCCCTCCCCAAATTGCCTTGACTGCTGGCTTTACTGTGAACAAAACGATTCACTGATTGCTGGACTTTCTCCTTTCTTCTAACTTTACTACAACAACTTCAAAAAAATGTAACATGTCCAGATTCCAATTAACTTAAGTTTGCAGTCCTGACAATGCGACAAGCTGGCTAAAGGTCAGACTAATGGAAGCAACCTTTGACGATTGTCCTTCCTAATCAACGCAGTCTTTGGGGACATTTTCACCATGCAGGGACTGAGGGAAGTGAACGGGGAACATAGTGGTTGCTGAGGGCAGAAAGGGCAGGAGGCTAATCCCTTTTCCACCAGACTCTCGTTACAGCAGACAACGGGTCCTCGTTTGTCTTGATTACTTCTCCACCAGCATCACTGTGATCACCTGCTACAGCCAGGCGGGCACGAAAGAGGATTGGTGAACGTGCGGCCAAGCGGAAGGAGCGTGGTGTTAGAAGGAAGTTCAAAGTGGCCGCCTCTCTGGCTTGGCCAGCAATTTAAAGTTCGTAACTGTTTAAACAGGGCATGCTGTCTTTTACTTTCAGGTAGAGCGCAGTTGGCTGTGTGGCTTTTTATTTGATGTCAGAGGCAGAGATTTACTGATGACTCAAACTAAAGGACGGACATGGTTTATCACTGCAGTCTGTTTAGCTCACATGAAAGGCCATGAAAGTGAATGTAAAAAAAAATTGTGTGTGTATGTGTGTGTGTGAGAGTGTGTGTGTGTGTGTGTGTGTGTGTGTGTGTGTGTGTGTGTGTGTGTGTGTGTGTGTGTGTGTGTGTGTGTGTGTGTGTGTGTGTGTGTGTGTGTGTGTGTGTGTGTGTGTGTGTGTGTGTGTGTGTGTGTGTGTGTGAGAGAGAGAGAGAGAGAGAGAGAGTCTGCATCTATGTCTGTGTCTGTCTGTGTGTGCTCTTTATACAAAGGACTGGCACAACAGTTACGTAACTGATAGACCTTTTATTGAAATGGTACCAGCCATAAAAATGCCAAGCAAGATTGTAAATCCAACAACACTCGCATTCCGTGAGGCCACACACCAATAGCTGCCCTACTCAGTTAACATCTTTGATCTGGGGTTGAGAGCTGGCATAACGTGACTCACGCCAGATTCCACTGACTGGAGAGCTGGCTGAAAAAGAAAGGGGTATGGAAAGACTGAGAAAGGATGAGAACAATCAAGCAGCTGGGAGCAAAATAAAAAGTCCTGTTACATATTGATATTCAATAAGAATAGGATAACAAATCCAAAGTCAGACGGTTTCAACAGTACTACATTACAGGCAAAAATCTGTTCAGTATAGTTAGTATCCAGGTGATAGCAGACTGCTGCCTTCAGATTGGGTGCTGGTTGTGTGTGTGTGTGTGTGTGTGTGTGTGTGTGTGTGTGTGTGTGTGTGTGTGTGTGTGTGTGTGTGTGTGTGTGTGTGTGTGTGTGTGTGTGTGTGTGTGAATACGAAGTGAAAAGTGATGCTTTTGTGGGTCTACACAATACGAAAACTGCAACACAAGGCAAGTCAATGGAGAACCAACAGAAGCTAAAGCACCCACATATAAATACAGTACCCCACTCACTGAAACCCCAGCAGATTCACTCCCTTTATCTAACCGTACTTAACCTGTTATTTCACGTTGAGGGGACTGAGCCATCGGACACCCAAACCCTTCTGATTAATCTAGCAGCTCTTGCTGTAAAGAGATTGGGAGAGGCGTGATTTAATCAATCTTCTGCCTCTGTCAGTCGAACGAATCGTCATCAAGCGCTGCGTCCACAGTTTCAGCGTAGGGAAATTCCCAGAGACTGATATTTTGTTTGATCTGCTCCCTCATAAACAGTGATCATTCTTTGACCCTCCTATTCCCCCTCCCCCTCTCTCCACTCCATCAGTGTCCTAGCGGTTTTTCTCTCCCATTTATTGTGTTCACAGTTTGATGTGACCTTTAGGTTATTATGGGAATAGCATTGTCCCAGGCTGCTGAAGTTAAAGGCCACAGATATTATAAAACAGGTTGACTGTTACTTTTTAGCTGTAAACGTGTTTTTATGTTTTACTCTGTCTCTGATAAGATTATTTGAATGTGGCTTTGCGCCGTGTGTGCTCTACAAGAAACTCAGAGTGTGCGTCAGTCCCTCAAGACAAAAAATTTGGAAGTCTGATT
>CM065715.1:91166852-91176852 GCA_033310375.1 Conus canariensis
AATGTCCACAACAGTGATCAGAATTGTGAAAAGAGGAGCAGAGTAGCATCAATGCATAGAATAGGAAGAGAAAGAAACAGTATCACACACACACACACACACACACACACACACACACACACAACACACACACACACACACACACACACACAACACACACATACACACACACACACACACACACACACACACACACACACACACAACACCCACACACACACACACCACGGTGAGGAGATATGCTGATGGACAGGCAAGCAAAAGCAGAATACAGAGACAGACAGACAGACAGACAGCAGGCAGGCAGGCAGGCAGGCAAACAGGTAGACAGACAGGCAGACAGTAGGAAAATTAATATAAATAGGGATATCTTAAAGAGGTGATAGATAGATAAGCTGAAAGCCAGATTTCACCAACACCTTCACAATGATTTTTAAAGAATCAATAAGGGACACGTTTGAAAAGAGAACATAAGTTAATTGAGTAATATTGATAGTCACATGAATATATCTATGTAGTTCATACTATTTCACCCAAATATACATATGTAACATTTACAATGCGCACACGTGTATGATTTCCAAGCACATATCCCACATTTGTCCTTTCTACATCCATTTATCATATAAGACGAGAGACAGACAGACAGACAGACAGACAGACAGCAATGATAAAACTGCTGAAAAATAAGAAAACAGAAACGTTCAATCACCTCTGAATTTTTTTTCTTATGTACTTTCGTGTCTGCAGTTTCGTTTGTTTTCAGAACTGAAAGAAGTAGCGCCTTCTTCTTCTTCTTTCTTCTTCTTCTTCTTCTTCTTCTTCTTCTTCTTCTTCTTCTTCTTCTTCAGAAATTCAGATGCAGGTAGAAGACCTTTGCACAAAAAATGATATTGTAATATATACTGACTGTTCTGTCACCAAAGGTAAGTCAGGCTGGGGATAAACAGTAGAAGCAAAATGGCCGAACTTTCCAGGGAAGGAGATGGTTTAACTACTTCAAGTCTAACAATGGAGGCAGAAGCAGTGACACAAGCACTCCACTGGCGGCTTTTGTCCGCAAGCCGGTTTCAAACTCAATAAGCCATGATACTGAGAAAGTGAAGAGTGCAATGGGAAGCCCTGCTTGGAATGAACTAGTGTGCAGCCTTCCATTGGAGAGACTCATATGGATGTACTGCTCTGGACATGCTGGAGTTAAAGGAAACGAGAGAGCAGATACACTGGCTGGCAAGGCAACGATAAGAACTGGGTTACAGCTTGGCCGATCTGAAATGATAAGAAATCTGAAGAATCACTTAAGCAAACAAGAGCAAAGCCACTGTATCGTAGACTATCTTTCAGATCTGAACATCAAGAGATGAAGTGGCCGCGCATCCAGACTTAAGGGAAGAGCAAGAAACATCACCAACCAAACAAACATTGGAATAATCTCAAAGCCAATACTGTGAAGACTCCTAGAGATTGGGGCAAACTCATACTGGGCCTTTCCATTAACAGACTCAAATGATCCAACACATGTCAACTGAGATAAGACTTTGAATCTCTCAGTGGAAAGTTCTTTCGTCGTTTTCTTTCATTCTGTCAAGAGTGGTAATGTAGCAGTATGAATGTGTCAGCACACCACACATTAGTGCCGTAATAAACCCAGACGCTCCGTATCATACGTTAAAATATTGAAGTCAGCATTCGAATGTGCATCGATAATGAAACATACGGATTGTGCACGGTGAGCGAGCGTGTTTTAAACAAATGGGAAAAAAAAGACAAAAAGGTGGGGGAAAATAGGAGGATGGAGCCCCACTCAAAAAAAAAGCAAGAAAAGAGAAAGACAAAAAAGAAATAGTGGGGAAAAATTGGAGGTTGGGGGACCTACAAAAAAAAAGTATGGGACGTGTGTATATAGGCAAGTCAAACTAAAGAGCGCAAACCATCTGACTGATTTTGTTCCACCTTCTCATCTGAAAGTGTCCTGTAACTTGGCGCCACACTACAAAGCATAATAGCTCACACAAAGCGGAGTACTTAAGTACAAGGCATTTTGCAAAAATGTAGCGTGTGGTATGAAAAACTCGCATAGACTGAACGAGGCTTGATCAGGACCTTCGCCCAATCTGGCGCAGGAAGACAACCGTGAGGGGACACTATCAATGTCAACAATCTGTGGTAGACAGTTCTGTGTGGATGGCCCCAGGCTTGCGAATATCCCACTAAGACAAACAAGGCTTTGCTTGCCAGAAAGAAGCTGGTCACACATACAGTCTGGCGGCCTATGGCCGATGTGTCAGCTCCAGACCTCATACAGTTCTTGTTTTAATTACAACATGCCGGACTCAGTAGTCCACAGTTTGAATAAACCTGACTCTGCAAAGGAAACTTACAATCAGTTTTAGTGTAACTATTCCTGTTCTCTGTCTCTGTCTCTGTCTCTGTCTCTGTCTCTCTCTCTCTCTCTCTCTCTGTCTCTCTCTCTCTGTCTCTCCTCTCTCTCTCTCTCTCTCTCTCTCTCTCTCTCTCTCTTCGCAATTATCCATGTTTTTAGTGTGTTTAATTGCCAGTGGTAGGCTAAATAGGATACATAATGAAGTATTTCCATTGACACATTTTCAGTAATCTGAGTAGTCTATTGTTATACTTTAAACTTGTATCAATTTTCAGTTTTTCAACACTCTTTTTTTTCCTTTACAAATTATATTTTGGAAACAGTGATATCTAAGTTCACCATGTGTTTTAAAATGAACAGGACAGACTATGATATCTAACCTGAAACAATCCCCTGTTCATTTAAATATGTTGTGTTCAGTTTCAGTGTCCGTTTCACAGATACATAAGAGGAGATCTTAGACACATTTCATGGGGGAAAAACTGATGACAGCAACGTTATGGTCTTGTCCAGACGGCACTCTGTAGAAAACCATTACTTTACATTTCAGCTGTGACAGGTTTATGTACCAACGTTGTTTGCAGATCCACACAAAGAACAAGATGCCAAATAATTTTCATTTTATACACAAAACGAAAAGACAACCAAGTATTAAAAGTATCTTGTTCACACGTCACAGGTGTTAGACATCACAATGCACAAAACATCACTTCTTAGATGGCTGTCAGTAGGATTGATATTTGTTGAAAATGTTTCAGATCTACAGTCTATGTCAGTCTCCTTAGCTATGTATGTATTATGTCATAAGCTAACCCACATACTATTCCCGTCCATTTACCAACTGTACACACTGTAGACCCCAGCCATGAATGACGAGCTTAAACAACTCTTTCACTAGTGTCGCTTTGGTTCTGTTACTTGGAGATGATTGTACACGGGTCCAAATTCACTGAGGGCAAGAAGGAGAAGGAAGATGGGGCGGGAAGTCTGAGGTCATTTTCATTCTGAGAGATTGTGTAATGCTTCATTTCAGTGTTTTATGATTGTGTAATGCTTCATTTCCATGTTTTGTTTCTTTTCTTCGTGACATTGAGAGAAGTAGTGCTATTATTTTGCAAAGAACAGACTGCAAAGAGAGCGAAATGGAACGAAATTGTCACCATCACGTCTTCTTCTTCTTCTTCTTCTTCTTCTTCTTCTTCTTCTTCTTAGTAGTAGTAGTAGTAGTAGTATCATCATTATCATTATTATTATTGTTATTGTTTTATTTTCATTATTGTTGTTATTATTATTATGATTATTATTATCATTGGTTGCAGTGGTAGTAGTATCGTTCATGGAAGTAAGGAAGCTTGGAGCCTTCGTACAGTTTTACATTGCCCCATGGTGTGTGTATATTCCTAAAAATAAACCAGACTGTGGTGAATTGTTAAGCAGTAAATCAGTGCTTGGTTCAATTCAGGGAAGATTACAGCGGCCGAAGGATGGGTGTAGGCTTTGCTTTCCATCATGTTATGAATTGGAATATAACCCGTATGGACATTGGGCTATGGGATTTAAGCCTTTTTAAATTGAATATAATGATTATTCAACATGTTTTGAGACTAAGCAAACAGCCCGTTTAGATTTACAAATTTGGGGGCCGGAATAGCTCAGTGATAGAGCGTCGGACTCGTAATCCTGGGGTTGCGGGTTCGAATCTCCGCCGAGCCGTTTTGGTACAGGGGGATTTTTCCCTCGGAGTTAACATTGGTTCTGATCGGAGTTAACATTGGTTCTGACTCCATTTCCCATACAGTCCTTCGAATGAGACTATAAACCAAGGTTTCGTGTGTGAACGCACGCACAACATCTTGCACACACGTAAAATCCCATCATCAACTTTCGGAAGAGAAGGCCAGTTTGGCCGTTTTTATGGATGAAACGTTACACATAGCATGCACCTTCCCCGAAGTTGGAGTATGGCTGCCTTAATGGCAGGATAAAAAAAAAACGGTCATACACACGAAACTCCACTCCCTTTGTTGGACAGATGGGTTTAATACTGTCTATACAGGGAGTGTCTGCAGGAGTATCAGCCTGCGTACGCAGAAGAAGAAGTTTTACAAAGATCCAGCAAGCCACTGATCAATCAAAATCAGATGAAAAGGAGACTGATGTACAAAAAGAACCTTGCCAGCTACCTCAATCGGCTGCATGAATCTTCCCGCATTTATCACATACGGTAGAGAGAAGGTGTTGATGGCGTGGTGTGGGAAGCGTCGGGGAGAGAGAAAGGTTTGGAAAGGGACATGGAAGACGGAGACGGTGACTGAATGAGACGGGAGCGATGAGACAAGAATCTGATGCTGCTCCATCACAGCCGAAATTTACTTCCCGTCTACTGAAACGTTCAATCACAATTACACGTTCACTTTCTTTCCTACTGATGTATTTGTGATAACACCGATGTATTTTCACTGCATAGAAATGTCTATGTGGAAGCAATCAAATTTTATATTTAAAAAAAAAAAAACAGAAAAATTCAATCAAGTTAATGGTTCTCCATCCGCCATTTTATTTGAAAAAGTGTTCCATTACACTGCATGACAATACAGCGTGGTAACATTCACAGCTAACGTGGTGCTGGCACGAATAGGTATGTAGCAGACAGTAGCATGCAGTAGGAAAAAGTCATGTAGACTGAACGCAGCTGGGATAGGACATCCATCCGATCCCTGGGGGTGGGACAGTGTCTGTGTCAACACTCTGTGGCAGACAATTTTGTGGGGATGGCTGAAGGCTTGCAAATATCCCGCTAAGGCAAACAGTGTTTGGTCGCCAGGAAGATTGAACATCACACTTACAGTCTGGCGGCTAATGTTCGACGTACAAACCCCAGACTTCATATTTTGGTCTTCGTGGATTGAGACATAGTGGAGCTTGGAACATGCTGGACTCAGAAGTCAGCAATTTGAATGCACTACATTCCAAAAAGAACCATTTCTAATTAATTTTATTTAAGCTCCCCCCCTCCTCTCTCTCTCTCTCTCTCTCTCTCTCTCTCTCTCTCTCTCTCTCTCTCTCTCTCTCCTCTCTTTGTCACACACACACACACACACACACACACACACACACACACACACCAAAACCCACCACCACACACCACACACACCACACCACACACACACACACACACACACACAACACACACACACACACACACACACACACACACACACACACACACACACACACACACACACACACGCAACACAACACACACACACACACACACGACACACACACACACACACACACACAACACACACAAACACACACACACACAAGCACGCAACACACACATACACACGCACACACACACAACAACACAACACACACACACACACACACACACACACACACACACACAACACACCACGCACGCACGCACGCACACACACACACAAACACACACATACACACACTCACACACACACGCACACAACACACACAACACACACACACACACCACACACACACACACACACACACACACACACACTCACACACACACACACACACACACACACACACACACACACACCACACACACACACACACACACACACACACACACACACACACACACACACACACACACACCTCAGTTCTCTCAACTAACAGCTGATTCTCAATTTTCCAATCAGGAAAGTGGTGAAAACAGTGGCCCCCGGTTCCTGGCTGTGTCAAAGAGGTCTCTGCGCAGAATCCATCACAGCGGCCATTGTCACTTGACACGTCCCTCACCATTCGTTTTTCCATGGGAACAATTCTGTTTCCATTTTAAACAATCTCCCAGTCCTTTTGTACCCAGCTCCTAATGCATCCTTTCATTCATCAATGAACCGTTCTTACATTCCTTCACTGATGGATGGAAAGAGCGTGTGCTTATACTGTGTATCAGAACATGCATGTGTGGCCATGCCGGGGTATCTGTGTGTGTGTGTGTGTGTGTGTGTGTGTGTGTGTGTGTGTGTGTGTGTGTGTGTGTGCGTGCGTGCGTGCGTGTGTGCGTGTGCGTGCGTGTGTGTGTGTGTGTGTGCGCGCGCGCGCGCGCGTGTGTGTGTGTATGTATGTGTGTGTGCGTGTGTGTGTGTGTGTGTGTGTGTGTCTGTGTGTCTGTCTGTCTGTCTGTCTGTCTGTCTGTCTGTCTGTCTGTATCTGTGTCTGTGTGTGTGTGTGTAATATGTCTTGAAAAGGGAAAGGAGGTGGGAGCATGTGTGTGCATTTTCGCATTTTTATGTTTACATGTTTTCTGTTTCTGGCTCAACACTAAAAACATACACGTAGAGTAGTTTTCATTTTGTGAAAGGACAAATTGTAAATGTACAGAAAGATTCCATCTTTCTTACTTTCCATGGTAGTCGTCAGAGTAAGGCAAAGGATACACTCTGCTGAAGAGCACAATAAGCTGTATGTGTCGTGATCATTAGCTAAAGGTCAGAAGAGTTCACAAACGGCCTACCAGCTGGGCCTGTTTTCTGCGGTCACTTTCAATGCTTTTTTTTTTCTCGTTCCTGTGTGAAACGGACAGCCATCTTAATGAGAAATTTTCCACCACAATGATTGGAATTGTGAAGAGAGGAGCGGATTGATATCAATGGAAAGAAAAGGAACACAGAGAGAGAGAGAGAGGAGAGAGAGAGAGAGAGAGAGAGAGAGAGAGAGAAGATGAGAGAGAGAGAGGGAGGAGGAGAGAGACAGACAGACAGACAGACAGACAGACAGACAGACGTGATCAGAATTTTGAAGAGAGAAGCAAATTAATATCAGTGGAAAGAAAAGAGAGGGAAAGAAACAAGAGAGAAAACAATTGGGGAGGAGAGTGTTAGAAATATACGTTGATGGACAGAGAAGAAGAAGAAGAAGAAGAAGAAGAAGAAGAAGAAGAAGAAGAAGAAGAAGAAGAAGAAGAAGAAGAAAAGAAGAAGAAGAAGACGAGAGAGAGAGAGAGAGAGAGAGAGAGAGAGAGAGAGAAGAGAGAGAGAGAGAGAGAGAGAGAGAGAGAGAGAGAGAGAACGAATACGAGTGCAGTTGAGTATGTTTTGATGAGGTTAGATAGATATGCTGAGAGCTTGTCGTCACCTTGTCCTCAGAAAATAATTTCCTATAAAAAAAAATTTAAAAAAATAATTAAAAAAAAACACCGAAAAGGATGACCAGATCAAAATGACAATTATTAAGGACAAAGACAAACTCATGAAGAGAACCTGAGTCATATGAGTACCATAATCTACAAGAGCTGGAGAAAACGGCACTATTCATCACAAGGGCCGGACTGACCTTGTAGACCAAGGTGTTCGCAAAGAAGAAGAAGATATGAGTACCATTGATAGTCACATGAACATATGCATATGATATATTTAAACTCGTATATGAATGTGTAACACCTATATTACCCGCCAGTTGTGATTTCCAATCACACCCCCCACCTATTCTTCCGTTCTGCTTCCATTTAACTCAGAGACAAGAGGGAGACAGACAGACAGACTGACAGGCAGACAGAAGAAGAAGAAGAAGAAGATGATGATGATGATGATGATGATGATGAAGAAGAAGAAGAAGAAGAAGAAGAAGAAAGAAGAAGAAGAAAAGAAGGAAGTTCTTGTTGAAAGATAAGAAAAGTGGAAACGTTCAATCTCCTTAGCATTTTTGTACACCCAGTTCTTATAGAACAGGGAGTACTTTACAATGGGAACGAAGAAATGCTGTCTGTGTGTCTGTCCGTGGTCAAAATGTGTTTCACTCGCTCCAGACAAAACGTCTGGGCCGATCTTTCTGAAAATTTGTAGGTATGTTCATTATGGGTCACGGATGATGCCCGGTGTTTTAGTTTATCAGAATAGCCGTTACTAACGGCTATAACGGCCCAACACTGTTTTTCTTCTTTATGAAATATCTCAGTGACGAAAAACATTATGACGCATGTTTGATTGTGACGTCAAATACGTTATGACGCATGTTTGATTGTGACGTTTTTCAGGAAGATAACCTGGGAGTACGTTTATATGCTTTGTATTTTGTTCTTTTCTTTCCTACCAACGTATTTAGGATAACGTTCATTCCCTGAAACGACAGAAGCAGTGTCTGACGACAGACAAGGGATCTGCTGTATGTAGAAGCAATCCAAAGTGAAGAGCGTGAACAGTCTGACTGATTCTCTTGCCACCGTTTTGTGATAAAGTATCGCTACAAAAACGCTCCGCACAGCACAGCAAGGTAAAGTAAGGTGATGTTGTTTATAGCCCAGCCGATCGCAAAGGGGCATGTCAGGGCTGTCACTGCGTTGAAGAAAACTCACAAGTCATTTTGGGAAAAAATACTCATTCACATAACCCTTTGAAATACACATTCTAAAAACACACCTGGAATTTGGTTCAAAATCTTTCTTCTGTAAAATTTTAGATCAGATGGAAAATGTTAATCTCTTTCAGAAACTCAAAAGATCAGATCAGATGAGACATCTCTAAACAAGGTTTTCACGGACTCTACTGTCAAATGTTTATGTCTTACATCATGCAAGTCTCAACACTCACACAGCACAACAAGATAATTCATACAAAGCGTAGTGCTTCAAGTACGAGGTCTGTGGTAGACTGTAGCTTGTCGTAGTAAAAAAAAAATCAAGAAGACTGAACGCTGCTTGATCAGGACTTCCATCCAGTCTGGCGTAGTGGAGGGACACTGTCGGTGTCAACAGTCTGTGGGAAATAACTCTGTGTGGATGTGGAGGGACACTGTCGGTGTCAACAGTCTGTGGGAAATAACTCTGTGTGGATGTGGAGGAACACTGTCGGTGTCAACAGTCTGTGGGAAATAACTCTGTGTGGATGTGGAGGGACACTGTCGGTGTCAACAGTCTGTGGGAAATAACTCAGTGTGGATGTGGGGGGACACTGTCGGTGTCAACAGTCTGTGGGAAATAACTCTGTGTGTATATGGGGGGACACTGTCGGTGTCAACAGTCTGTGGGAAATAACTCTGTGTGGATGTGGAGGGACACAGTCGGTGTCAACAGTCTGTGGGAAATAACTCTGTGTGGATGTGGGGGACACTGTCGGTGTCAACAGTCTGTGGGAGATAACTCTGTGTGGATGTTGAGGGACACTGTCGGTGTCAACAGTCTGTGGGAGATAACTGTGTGTTGAAGTGGAGGGACACTGTCGGTGTCAACAGTCTGTGGGAGATAACTGTGTGGATGTGGAGGGACACTGTCGGTGTCAACAGTCTGTGGGAGATAACTGTGTGGATGTGGGGGACACTGTCGGTGTCAACAGTCTGTGGGAGATAACTGTGTGGATGTGGAGGGACACTGTCGGTGTCAACAGTCTGTGGGAGATAACCGTGTGGATGTGGAGGGACACTGTCGGTGTCAACAGTGTGGAAGATAACTGTGTGGATGTGGAGGGACGCTGTCGGTGTCAACAGTCTGTGGGAGATATCTCTGTGTGGATGTGGAGGACACTGTCAGTGTCAACAGTGTGGGAGATAACTGTGGATGTGGAGGGACACTGTCGGTGTCAACAGTCTGTGGAAAATAACTCTGTATGGAGGGATACTGCCGGTGTCAACAGT
>CM065715.1:91186852-91189352 GCA_033310375.1 Conus canariensis
GTATGATTACTGGGACTGGCGGTGTCTGCTTCCAGACACGCCATGCGGTTCCTCTGCATTTCATTCAACGTAAGAGTATATGGTGCATGCTTGCTACATTTTTGTTTGTTTTGGAGTTTAGGCAGATGATCGCATGTTTGTATGCTTGATTAAAAGTGTCTCCAAGGCCATTTTAGGACTGAGTTCTCCAGTGTTATAAATCACCAAAGAGTAAATTCTGCTTGAATGACATATGCAAGTATTTGTCGGTGTACTTTGTTATTGTCCTAGTTTTCTTTTTCATTCATCTGTTTGTTTTATTTTTTTTGTCTGGGTGCCATGTATTTTTGAAAACTCTATATACCGTTTATTGTTACAGTTATACGACTTTTTGGTTGGTTGTGATCATCTCCCACGTTGTGTGATAGCGTTTGATTGTTTACTTTTATTACAGTTTTCGATTTGTTTAAGTTGTGTTTGTATTTGTTGCATTACGAATAAGGATATGTACGGCTGCTCTTCTAAATCCTCACTGCATAATCCCAGCAAGAAAGAAAGAGAGAGAGAGAGAGAGAGAGAGAGAGAGAGAGAGAGAGAGAGATCACAAAGGAAAGGAGAGAAAGAAAGAGAGAGAGAGTCAGAGGGGAGTACACACACACACACACACACACACACACACACACACACACACACACACACACACACACACACACACCCGATGCCTCCGTTTGCCCAGGTTCTGATTAATTTTAACCGATCAAGAATATCTCCAAAGGACAACCTCAATACACAAGAATGTTCTTTTTTAACTTTACTGGACGCTGGTTTCGCTTATATACCAGCCGATCCTGTTTTCAATCAAATGTTATATTTTCCTTGTGTTGTTGTTGTTGCTTCATTACAATCTGTGCGGAGTGATGATTCTTTTGATATTATAGCTCGTACAGGTCCTAGCTATCCTTTGTAAAAAAAAAAAAAAAAATGTCATACTCTTCATTACTATGAGAAAATGATTGGTGATTTGAATGATCAATCATTTCGATAAAGTTCGAAGTGTGTTATAAATAGAATTTATTTTACTGCTTAGACGGCTGTTTGATTGAGTGTGGGTGTGTATTTGATGTTTTGATTGCTGATAGGTGACTGTGTGTTTTTTGTTTTTGTTTTTGTTTTCTTTTGGTTTTGGGGGTGGGTTTTTTTTTTTTTTTTTGCTTGTATGGTTGCTTTTTTCACATTTGTTCAAAAATGTCTGTGTTCAAATACTATACACCAATTCATAAATATCAGTCTGTGAATTGCTCTGTTTTTATTGATAGGAAGAGAGATTATAGTCGTTGGCTGTTGTTGTTGATCGTTACTGATCGTAGTCTGTGGTGCCAAACTAAAACGTACAATATTTCCTTTTAAAAAAAATGATTTACGGTATGAAAATGTTTTCATATCATGTTCTTTATGTACTCCATCGGGTCAGCTTTGTGCTTGATTCTTCCTTGAGTAAAGGAGAGAGAAAGCTTACGATGAGAAAGAAAACGTTATAAAGTGAAGAAAGCTGTATATATCCAAGTCCATGAATAAGGCCTCTCTCTCTCTCTTCTCTCTCTCTCTCTCTCTCTCTCTCTCTCTCTCTCTCTCTCTGTTGGCGTCATTTTTTCGAGTCTTATTTAAGATTCGTTTTTAAACTTTGAAATGAAAGTAAAAAGACGTCCTTGAGACGTGGTAAAGCTAAAATCAAGGTTGAGATAAAAATGACGAATTTAACAGGGTTTGTTTTTTTTTTGCGATTCAGTTTCCAAGATGAGCAAGCTCATCGAACATGACTGTCGTTTTCAGTTTCAGAGGTGAGCTGGCTTCAATGAATGTGACTTGTATTTATCATTTCAGTGCTGAGATAGTTCAATTGAATGTGATTGGTATTTTCAGTATCTGAGATAAGCAGTTTCAACTGAACGTGATTGTTATTTCCAGTTTCCAAGATGAGCCGATTTGATTGAACATGACTGTTGTTTTTTTTCAGTTTGCGAGATGGACTGTCTCAATTCATTCAAAGATGTGAGGTTGTATGTTACATGTGGATATCAATGGAATAAATCAAGCCATGGGTGATAACTTATGTCCATTACGACTGCTGTTCTCACAAGTATCCATCGCTTGTTTAGCTTGTGTGAAAGTAACCCAGGCCAACACAGTGTGTCCCTAACTCCATACAATCCTACACAAAATAGGTTTGAAAGAGGAATGAAACTCGTTGCTCTTTGCCATAAAGCTTTTCAAATGGCATCGTTGTGATTATGATAAACCTGTCTGGCTTTTGTTGAGCTTTACACCGCTCCTTTTCTAGGTTAAAGAAAGATGCAGTCGTCCACACTATGAAATATGAATATCAACTATTTCACGGTTAAAATTTAATCCAGCTAAGCAGACTGCCATATATGAGCATATAAATGGCAGATTGCTTTTTTGCAAAGTTGCTTTGTAAAATATCATCAAATAAAACACGAACGTGACTGCCTGTTTAACCATT
>CM065715.1:91191852-91196852 GCA_033310375.1 Conus canariensis
AGCAAATCTGGGTTGTGAAAGATCAGATTCACATTCTTTTCCTTTTTCTCTCATTCACATTACCCCCCCCCCCCCTTTATTCCTACCCTCTCCACCACCACCCCACCCCCACTTCTCTCATTTCCCTTTTTAACTCTTTCCTCTCCCCCATCTGTCCCATCCCACTCCATCCCCACCCCACCCCCCTCCCCCGAATGGTGACTTTGGGAAGATTCTCTGGTGTCACAGTGGTCTTTCTTTGTCCTTCACTCTCTCTTCCCCATGGCTTTAACTGGTATTGAGTTACATCTCTGCATCTTCGTTCTCTCACTTTGTTTTTTTTTAAATAGTGTTTCAGCCCTAAAATGGCTATTTTGGTCGGCGGGGCTTAACGCAACATGATTTGATTTTGGTTTCAACGCGGTGACAGCCTCTTTACGGTCGGCTGGGCTATAAGTTGCATTAACTTACCATGCCTCCTGGCCTTGCCGGTCAGCATGCTGGACCCTGGGAATTCAGCACAGACAGCTGGCCTGGTGGTCAAACAATCGTTGATCCAATGCTGACCAATGGACGCGAAAGCCCAGAATTATTGAACGTCAAAAGTAAAGGCACATTTTGAGAGAGTGAAACAGGATGAGATTATGCGAGCTGGTATCCAACTGTTTCTGACCACACACACACACACACACACACACACACACACACACACACACACACACACACACACACACACAACACTCACTCACGCACGCACGCACAGACACTCAAACACACCACACACATACACACACACACACACACACACACACACACGCGCGCACGCACGCACGCACGCACGCACGCACGCACGCACGCACGCACACACACGCACGCAGCACACACACACACACACACACACACACACACACACACACACACACACACTGGCGTTTGAGTGTGCACATCAGTGCTCAAACTGAACGGAATAAGCACACGCTCTTGCCATCAATCACTGATAAAATCAGGGAACGTTCCGTTGATGAATGACAGGACGCATTGGAAGATGAGCAGTGAAGGCACTGGACAATTGTTTAAAAGGAAAACAGAGCTGCTTCCAGCGAGGAGGGAGATTGGAAGAGATAGCAGGTTAAATGGCTGAGCGCAGACCTCCTTGACAAAGCCAGGAATGTGGATTACTGTTTTCCCTCTTCCCTGGTTCCAACACTGAATTCCAGCTGTTAGCAGAGAGAAATAAAACGGAGAAAGACAGACAGACAGACAGAGACAGACAGAGACAGACAGACAGACAGACAGAGACAGACAGTGACGGAGAGACAGAACGGTTGCATTAAAACTGATTTGAAGATTTTTCCCTTGAGCGTCTTCTTCTTCTTCTACTTCTTCTACTACTACTACTACTACTACTACTACTACTACTACTACTACTACAACTACTACTACTACTACTCTTCTTCTTCTTCTTCTACTGCTACTACTACTACAACTACTACTACTACTGCTACTACTACTACTACTACTACTACTACTACTACTACTACTTCTTCTTCTTCTTCTCCCATAACTCCATGGGCAGTCCCTGGGACATCACACTGAAGAGCAAACCACATCACTGGAGTGTCAAGGTCATTCAAACTGCCCACTTCCTGGTCCAACATGTTCCACGTTCCACTATTATGACTCACAGTCCATGAAGACCAAAATAGATAGTCTGGAGCCGGCACGTCAGACACGGGCAACCAGACGGTACATGCCTCAATGTCTGCCCTTGAAGGATCGTTCAGGGGCAGCAGGCATCCACACAGAACTATCTACCGCAGACTGTTGACACTGAGAGTCCCTCTGCGGTTGTCTTACTGCGCCAGATTGGGCGGAGGTCTTGTAAGCTGCGTTCAGAGCGTATGACTTTTTTTTTACCACATGCTGCAGTCTACTACATAGCTCCTTAGATCAGCACTACGTTTTACTGTGACCGTTACTATGCTGTGCTGCGTGGCGCTGCGTAAAAGTAACACTTCATAGCGGAGAGAGATTTGCTCAGAGGTTTCACCTTTCACCTATGCCGGAGTCTTGAATACCGTTTGGGCGCCACAGAAGACTTTGCAACCAGCTTCTTCCACGCTCAGAGGTTTACGTTCTTTTAATTGCTTCTATATACACTTTCCTTGCATGTAGCTAGACACACTACTTCTTTCTGTTCAGCCATCAAACGTGATCACATAGGTAGGACAGAAAATGAAGATGTAGTGGAGATTGAACGTTTCAGGTGACTTGGAAGCATATTTGGTTGTAACGGGTTAAAGTCAGAGTCTCCACCCCCTCGCTACCTTCGCCACCAGCTTGTACTCAATGTACAAGTGTGAGTTGGGGGGCTACATCCAAGGTCAAGTAGAAACTAACCCAGTTTGAATGGATGAAAATCACCCTGGCTCTGTGGACAAAAAATGTGAATATCAAAAAGACGATTTTATCCTGGAATTGGGGGTCAGTAAAATAGTTCAACGCTATTTGTCAGTAAGGACAGCAGAATAGTGCATGGCACGTGGACTTCTACACCAGTGGTAGAGGACAAGGATTTGGGAATGAAAAGTCTAGCAGACGATAGAAAAATGAAGGGTCATGTGGATCGTGCTGTAATATTAAAAGAAGCGGACATCGGATCTATCTCCGAGTCACGCACAGGATGAGTCAAGAGCTGGACTGTGCGCTGAATATGTTTTGGTAATGGCTGATCCTCTGACAAAAGCCGGGTGCAGCTTTGAGTGTAATAGAGAATATGTAGCGCTTTGGGCCTAAACTGTAATCATGGACTCGGACCAAGACTCCTTTCTTATTCCCAACTCCCTTCACTTCTTCCACCAGCCCTCCCCTTCCCGTCTGGCATCCCATCCCACTTCATCCCTCCTCCTGGAAAATGAATCTGGGAAGATTCACTGCTGTCGGGTTTAATTTGTGAAATGGGCATTTTTTTTCCCCTTCAGTCTCTTTTTTTTCCCTGGCCTTGAATGGTAATTGGCCCGCTGAATCTCGGGAAGATATGCTGGCATGTTTAAGAACATCGTCAGTCCGGTGTTGTGCAATGGTCAAAGTTAGTGTAGTTTAATTAACTGCCTGGTTATGCCAACAATTCTCTCTCTCTCTCTCTCTCTCTCTCTCTCTCTCTCTCTCTCTCTCTCTCTCTCTCTTTGAGACCTATAATATTTAAGCATTGAACAATGCAGTAAATCCGATAACCGGTATTTCTCTCTCTCTCTCTCTCTCTCTCTCTCTCTCTCTCTCTCTCTCTCTCTTGTTTTGTTTTCAACATTCTAGATACTCGTATGACATGCACATTTACTCATGTCAACCGGCAGTCCACAATTTGAAAAAGCAAACAGCTAACTGTACTCTACCTAAAAGCTAAAGCATCGTGTGTCCAGATGTGACCGACTCTGTTTGCCTGCAAGCCACGGCCGAGGGGCGGTCACTTTGACCTCCCTCTTCACACCACCACGCCCCTTCCTCCTGGTCACACAGCCAGTTAATCCTCTTCTCACGCCTGCCTGGCTGTGGCGGCGGATCAAAGTGATGCTGGTGGACAGGTGATTAAGATCAATAAGGAACTGGTGACTGGTTTAATGAGGGTCTGATGGGAAAGGGCCCTCAGCTCTAAGAGGTTCTCTGTCAGCTTCATATATTATTCATGCTAAAGCGGTATATATTGTCAGAAGATTATTCTCATCAAAAGCGCAAAAACTGAAAGCACTCTGCTTCTTTAGATCTTATCTCCAGCCGTTTTGTTACCAAGAATTTGCAAGTGTTTGTGGAAATAAAACATTTTACTGATATATACTTTTTGTTTGGGGATGGGGGGTGGGGGTGGGGGGTAATGTCAGCGCTCTGGAATCAGAAACAGTTTTGGCCACTGACTGGTTGTGTTTTGCAGCTTTTGATATTTTCATATCAGGTCGTCAAGAGGTAACCTGCCGGAGGAGACACTGCACTGCTGCCGAGTCACTTCGGTGGTGTCCAGTGGCGCCTGTTCTGATCCAAAATATGCAGGAAACCACCTACTAAGCCCCCTACTGACAACAATAATTCCTTAGTCGCGAAGCCGGCGTGAGTGAGCTCTCCCTCTGGAGGATGCCACCACGTTCATTCAAAGACAGCCCCCATAAACTTGCCGATGTCGGTGACTCCCACGGAATGAAACCAAGGCCATCGACGTGGAGAGGACATCAAAACTGAGGTCATACCCTGAGAGCAAGGCATGAGGGGTCACAGAATTAGAGACTTCGCTGAACTGTACTCAGTTAAGACACAACGCAGCCGTCGTTTAGTCATCAAGTGTACAGAATTAGTTTTGGTCCCTGCATAAAGGCGAATAATGAAAAACAGAGACAAGGAGAAGGAAGGAGAGACAGAAAGAATGATCTAAAACGCAATAAAAGAAGAAAGAAGATGGAGAGACAAGACAAACAGAAAGAAAGGAAGACAGAAAGTAAGAAATGAAATTGTCATTAAGGGTGATTATGGAGCAGCAAGCACTGCACAGATCCATGCATGTTACACCATCATATGAAGTTTAACCTCTGACATTCATTCTGACGATCCACCAGTAAATAACCAAGAAATCCATGTGGTCATTTGTTGTCCTACAGGTGGCTGGTGGCAGAATCACAACTGATGTTCTGGAAATGTTTTAATCACCCACAAGAAGCTTCGTTTTCACTGTCCTAAATGTTATTTGTTTTGCCTGAAGAATACCCAAAAGGTCAAAATGCATTGTATCTTGTCCTGTGCTATGTTTGTCTTTCTCCTTGGCGATAACTAACCCCCTCTCTTTCTAAATTTTGCTTCATTTTCCGCCCTCAGTCACTCCGTTTTGAAACTACCTACAATACTTCTCACCTCAGCCGTGTTGTAAACCTCCACTCCACACGAAAAGACAGAGACAGGAGGGAAACTAGAATAGCAACACAAACTTACAACGTTGATAGCAAGAACATCACACACAGACACACACACACACACACACACAC
>CM065715.1:91201852-91216852 GCA_033310375.1 Conus canariensis
CACAGTCACTGAAGTCCAAAGTGTTCAATAACAAGGTAGCTGAACTGATACCATGATTGAATTTCAAGGTTTCAGTGACATGGTTGCGCAAAGACCCAAAGTCCTGGTGACAGCGTAGTTCAGTACCATGCGACAATCAAACAGAACAGGCCAGAAGTGAGCTCTACAAACCAAGAAAGCAGCCTGTACGTACGCTCGCCTGTCACGACAGATCATCAGAAAAAAAGATAAGTAGAAGGACTAGGACTGGGAGATGAAGGGAAAGCGCTGTCTTCTTGAAACAAATGTCAGGTTGTGTTATCAAGTTGCACTCTCTTTTGATTCAGCTTCTTCCACCATTGACGATACGTCACACGTGGACTGCCACCCGAGAAGAGTGGAGGGTAGAGACCTCTGTTATGCCACGTGGACACCAGAACGACAACACGTTCAGACTGGCAGCGAAAATAACGTTTTTCATGGTGGGCGCCAGAGCTCTTCGAACTTGCGACGTGTAACTGAAAACATGATGCGCATCCGCTCGAGCTGAAAAGACATCGGGGTGGGAAGTGGATGCTGGTATGTACTTATGTTGAGAACCATCATTTGACCTTCAAATGGGCCACACCCTTGATGCCTTGTGGGCTAACCATGTGAATCAAATGGAACCATCATTTGACCTTCAAATGGGCCACACCCTTGATGGCTTGTGGGCTAACTATGTGAATCAAATGGAACCATCATTTGACCTTCAAATGGGCCACACCCTTGATGGCTTGTGGGCTAACCATGTGAATCAAATGGAACCATCATTTGACCTTCAAATGGGCCACACCCTTGATGGCTTGTGGGCTAACTATGTGAATCAAATGGAACCATCATTTGACCTTCAAATGGACCACACCCTTGATGGCTTTTGGGCTAACCATATGAATCAAATGGATTCAAACCTGCCCCTTCCTCCAGCCTATCCTCCTCCCTGCCCCCTCTTTTTCCTAGTCATCCTCTTTCCATTCTACCTCTTCGTGCGATATGTCCCTGTCTTCATTATTCTGATCATTGTTGTGTAAAATTTCTCATCATATTCGTTTCCCTTTCAATTAAAAAAAAATACTGGCATAAAACTACGTGGGTGAACAGCAGCAGCAATCCAGCAAGAGTTCTGGGTCGATTGTCTTCTACAGTATGTTTTGATGCCCAGCTCACAACAGTGGAGATTGGAAGGGGTTGGGAGCGCCATTTGTATGGACAGAAAGAGAGAGAGAGAGAGAGAGAGAGAGAGAGAGTGTGTGTGTGTGTGTGTGTGTGTGTGTGTGTGTGTGTGTGTGTGTGTGTGTGTGTGTGTGTGTGTGTGTGTGTTGTTGTTGTTGTTGTTGTTGTTGTTGTTGTTGTTGTTGTTTTGAGGCAGGATGTAATCGTCATCCTTCATTTTGATTTGTTTGGTATTTTTGCTTGCAGAGTACTGTATTTTATTCATCTGCTGTAAACATCTTACGTCAAACGACACCATTTATTTTCATGAACTAAACAAAACAATACGTATGCAGGGCAACTGTGATATTTGAAGTGCTTTTAGCAACTGGACATCTCATTTCAAGAGTATGACACTAAACCACATTCACACATTCAAACGCATGATTGATTAATTGATTGATAATGTTTGTTTCTAAAGGTAATGGATAAGCAAAGAGATGTTTGTTTTCATCTGGCCCTTGTCCATTCAGGGACGAAGGATACTAATACAATAACACTTTTTTTTTTACTCAATATAAAACTGGTCATAACAAAACAAGGATGATTTACATTATCATAAATGTTACACCACACACACACACACACACACACACACACACACACACACAACACACACACACACACACACACACATACACACACACAATGAGGAAAGAGCATATAAGGAGCATCCTAGTATCAGTCACCATTATTACACACACACACACACACACACACACACACACACACACACACACACACACACACACACACACACACAATGAGGAAAGAGCATATAAGGAGCATCCTAGTATCAGTCACCATTATTACACACACACACACACACACACACACACACACACACATACACACACACACACACACACACACACACACAACGCACGCACGCACGCACGCACGCACGCACGCACGCGCACACACACACACACACACACACACACACACACACACACACACACACACACACGCACACACACACACACACTGACTGCGGACAGAGATACAACAAGCATCTGTCACCATAGTAGTATCATTAACACGGCCTGTGGAGGAATGAACAGTGATACAGTGAACCCACCTCAAAACTTCCATCCAAATTTTTACTCATTTTGCAGGAAGAAACTCTTGGGAGAGCTGCTGGCAGTTCTTCAGAGACACCCCCCCCCCCCCCTCTCCAGACAGGTGAATGGCCCTAAACTCAGACTCTACGGGGGGCGGGCCGCATCCAGACCACAATCCCTGAAATCCATCTACTGCAATACAATTTCTAACATTTACAATAAAGACAGCCATACTGTACTAATTTCTGTGCATGACATTCACTGTACAGACAGCCATACTGTACTGACTTCTGTGCATGGCATTCACTATACAGACAGCCATACTGCACTGTCTTCTGTGCATGGCATTCACTGTACAGACAGCCATACTGCACTATCTTCTGTGCATGGCATTCACTATACAGACAGCCATACTGCACTGTCTTCTGTGCATGGCATTCACTGTACAGACAGCCATACTGCACTGTCTTCTGTGCATGGCATTCACTGTACAGACAGCCATACTGCACTGTCTTCTGTGCATGGCATTCACTATACAGACAGCCATACTGCACTGTCTTCTGTGCATGGCATTCACTCTACAGACAGTCATACTGCACTGTCTTCTGTGCATGGCATTCACTGTACAGACAGTCATACTGCACTATCTTCTGTGCATGTCATTCACTATACAGACAGCCATACTGTACCCACATCTGTGCATGTCATTCACTATACAGACAGCCATACTGTACCCACATCTGTGCATGCCATTCACTGTACAGACAGCCATACTGCACTGTCTTCTGTGCATGGCATTCACTGTACACACAGCCATACTGCACTGTCTTCTGTGCATGGCATTCACTCTACAGACAGCCATACTGCACTGTCTTCTGTGCATGGCATTCACTATACAGACAGCCATACTGCACTGTCTTCTGTGCATGGCATTCACTGTACAGACAGCCATACTGCACTATCTTCTGTGCATGGCATTCACTATACAGACAGCCATACTGCACTGTCTTCTGTGCATGGCATTCACTATACAGACAGCCATACTGCACTGTCTTCTGTGCATGGCATTCACTGTACAGACAGCCATACTGCACTGACTTCTGTGCATGGCATTCACTGTACAGACAGCCATACTGTACTGACTTCTGTGCGTGACATTCACTGTACAGACAGCCATACTGCACTGACTTCTGTGCATGGCATTCACTGTACAGACAGCCATACTGCACTGTCTTCTGTGCATGACATTCACTGTACAGACAGTCATACTACACTGTCTTCTGTGCATGGCATTCACTGTACAGACAGCCATACTGCACTGTCTTCTGTGCATGCCATTCACTATACAGCCATACTGCAATGTCTTCTGTGCATGGCATTCACTGTACAGACAGCCATACTGCACTATCTTCTGTGCATGGCATTCACTATACAGACAGCCATACTGCACTGTCTTCTGTGCATGGCATTCACTATACAGACAGCCATACTGCACTGTCTTCTGTGCATGGCATTCACTATACAGACAGCCATACTGTCTTCTGTGCATGGCATTCACTATACAGACAGCCATACTGCACTGTCTTCTGTGCGTGGCATTCACTGTACAGACAGCCATACTGCACTGTCTTCTGTGTATGGTATTCACTGTACAGACAGCCATACTGCACTGTCTTCTGTGCATGTCATTCACTATACAGACAGCCATACTGTACCCACATCTGTGCATGCCATTCACTCTACAGACAGCCATACTGCGCTGTCTTCTCTGCGTGGCATTCATTGTACAGACTGCCATACTCTACCAATTTCTGTGCATGTCGTTCACTCTACAGACAGCCATACTGTACTGCCTTCTGTGCATGGCATTCACTCTACAGACAGCCATACTGTACTGCCTTCTGTGCATGTCATTCACTCTACAGACAGCCATACTGTACTGACTTCTGTGCGTGGCATTCACTCTACAGACAGCCATACTGTACTGTCGTCTGTGCATGTCATTCATTATATAGACAGCCATACTGTACTGACTTCTGTGCATGTCATTCACTCTACAGACAGCCATACTGTACTGACTTCTGTGCGTGGCATTCACTATACAGACAGCCATACTGTACTGACTTCTGTGCATGTCATTCATTATATAGACAGCCATACTGTGCAGACCTCTGTACGAGAAATCCATCATAAACACAATGCAAGACATCTCTTTGTAGACGGTCATACTGTTCTATCTTCGGAGCTAGAGATTCAGTGTATGGACAGCCATACTGAACTAACTTCTATGCTAGACATTCACCGCCAGATTGTACCAGCTTCTTCACAGCATATTCACTGCACAGGCAGCTATACCGTACACGTCACCCTGTCTCTTCCTCACAAGCAACACGTTGCTTGCCCTTGTGTAATATTTGAAAGTCTGCAGCCATCCACACAGATGTGTCTGCCACAGACTGTTGACACCGACAGTGTCCTTCCACTGTTGTCTTCCTGCGCCAGAGTGGGTGGAGTTCCTGGTCAAGCTGCTTTCAGTCTACAGGACGTGTTCCTACCACACGCTGCTGTCCATTGCATGCCTTGTTCTGCAGGAACTTCTTTCTCCTCACTTTTTTCTCCATTGTATAAAAAGTGCTACTCCGCTGTTTTGTGTAAAGGAATCTCATAGGGATTCCATGTAAAATGGCGTCCAGAGAACGGTTCATGCACTTTACTGTGATTGCTTCCATACTTATGGTCATAATCGTAGATCGGTACTACTTCATTCCAATTTTGGGAACAAGATTACACTTGTAGTGAGGACCTTCTGTTCTCCGTTAAGAGATCAGAGGTAACTGATACATGAGAAAGGACAACCAGCAAAGAGTATGGACCGGTATTGTTTCCGGTGCCTTGCTTGTGTTGATGGGCAAACTCTTTATTTCTTTTCTTCTTTTTTCTTTTTTTTTTTTTAGTTTGTTTTCTTTTTTCTTTTTTGATCGTCCAGAATCAGTTCTTCCCACTCAAGACCTAACCCCATCATTGTCACGCCCCACACTACTATCCATCATCCCACTCTCTTCCTCTCGCCTGCCTTCCTCCCCTTCTCCGCCCCCCCCCCTCCCTCCCCCTCCTCCCTCCAGAATATAAATGTCACTGGTGTCGGGTGCAATTTGTAAAACGAGCATTCTTTCTCGTTCAGTATCGTGTGTTCATGAATGAAGAGGAACCTCGGCTTTACCGATACAGTGCGACGTAATAAATCACCCATGGCGCTGGTTCTAGATTGTATGAATACCACAGTGAGAAATTTAGTATACCGCAGAGTGTCGTTTAAAGGTTACCATAACGCTCCACTCATCCATTATTCAACATAAAATGCATCCAAGCTCCCTTGCTCTTGGTTGAGCGATATTGATACGAAATAAAACCCTACCCTGTTCAAACAACCAACAGTCTGTAAGCCATCAGGCTTTTGTTTTCAACGGCTATAAAAGAGAACAAAAACAAGAGAACACCATTATCTCATTTTTCCCAATGATTACGAGACAGCCATAATACCAGGGCGTGTCCAAGTAACCTGACCCTATCCCGTGGCATGTTATGATTGTTCCAGAATGTTACAAAACTCGCTGTAAGGCCATTCCAATGGAGGGAGAAGAGGGAGGGGCGTGGAAGAGCTGACGTGTTCCAGACTCAAGTCCTTTCTCACCGTTCCTACTTGACAATTATGCCTACATAAAACTGTTGTCAAGTCAAGTCAAAATTATCTTTATTGAGGTTTAAGAATAAGCTTCACAGCTTTTTTTCATCCTGCCCTCACAAAAAAGCATAAATATCAATTACAATAATGAAAACAGAGAAACGCGAAGCAATGCATACGTAGAAATCAGAAATGTACAATGTAATGAAAACAATGACACAATTAACAACCATAACAATCAATATTTTGACGGACAATGGACAACATATCAGACATGGCAATGAAGACGTTTGAGAGAGAGAGAAGGTGGGGGGGGGGGGGGGCTGACAGATAGGCAGAGAGACAGATGGAATTGACAAAGAAACCAATAGAGAGAGAGAGAGAGAGAGACAGAGACAGAGACAGAGACAGAGACAGAAACAGAGACAGAGATGTTACAAAACTCGCTGTAAGGCCATTCCTCTGAAGGGAGAAGAGGGAGGGGCGTGGAAGAGCTGACGTGTTCCAGACTTAAATCTGTGACGCCAGTGTGTCCTTTCAACCCCCTGACAGTGTCCATCCTCGTCAGTGCAGACTGCAGCCTCCGTGTAATGGGATGGACCTGACAGATACATTCAAAGTGAGGTGACTGCAGGCGGCAATTAAAACACATCTTAAAGAAAGATTATCATTACTATTTTTGTTCCGCTGGACTCAAGCAAATTTCAGGACAAAACACGACGCGTTTCGATATTAGTCCACCGTATACAACTGCCTGTCGCTTTCTCTGACGTGCAACAACAGTTTTGCTCAGCGAGGCGGTAATGTTTTGGAAATCTACAGAGTATAAATATTTTTACCTCAAATCTGTGCTCATCGAACTGCGTTGAGTGAAGCTCAACATCCAAGTGGTTCAGAAAAAAAAAAAAGCAAAAACAATGAGACCCCGTGAAAATAGACTGTGACCCTGACTCTAAATTACCTGCTGCCAGCCTACACGGTCCGTGCGACTTGATGCGATCTTTGAATTCTTGAGGGAGATCGACATTTTTCATCGGAATTGAGATTTTTTAGTGGAAAGATTTTTAACCAAATTTCGGGTGGGTTTTTAGAAAATGAATTTTAAAGAGTTGCATGAAAAAATGACTTGTGAGTTGACTTCAACGCGGTGACAGCCCTGATATGGCCCCCTGGGTTGGCTGGGCTATAAGCATCATTACCTTACCTTACCGTGGACACTACAACTGTGAAACCTGACAGTGCGGGGGTGAACCAGTGTGATGCCATCAGTGTGGAGGTCTATGGGAGCGGAAATACGTCATTGTGACGCCTCGGGCCACAGGGAAGCGGGGGGGAGGGGGGGGGTGAATATCTGATCCAGACAGGGCTGAATCCAGGATATCTGAATCAAATCTACCCACACCCATTTTTCATGCTTCCTGTTGAATGAACCATCGGACTGATAGCTCCAGTGTGAGATAAATCTAGAAACAGAATGAAAAGAGTTTTGTTTGCTTGTTTGTTTTCTTTTATTGTTGTTGTTACTGCTGTTGTTGTTTTTTGTTGTTGTTTTGTTTTGTTTTTGTTTTGTTTGTTTGTATTTTTAGAATAGGTAAATCAACGAATACACGTCTGTTAAAGGTTTATCGTCGAAATCGGAAATAGGCTAATTTGTCAGAAACAGGTCTGCGCCGCGTGTAACGACAGTGTGGATTTTATTTTTGTGTGAACATTTTGCCTGTAAATTAAATGAATAGAAAAAAAAAACGCTCTTGCTTTTCTGTTCAAACCCAGCTCCGTGGACAGAAAACGTTGATGTCACTTGTGGGGCTACCTGAATTCTTATAATGTTAGCCAACTTTACAACAGTTTGATTATTAAAAAAAAAAAAAAAAAAAGGCGTACGACAGCCGTTGTTGTTTTTCTTTTTTTTTTTGTTTGTTTGTTTTTTGTGTCACCAGGGGTACGCTTTTTCAGTCACAGGGGATTTCTAAGGCTAGATTCAAAACGCTTGTCTTTTGTCGGGCCTTGTCTGGAATGCTTGTTGTTGAAAGAAAAAGAAAAGACACAAACAATGATGCAATACATGCTTTAAATAGAACAGCCTTCCCAAGACATCGTCTAACACTTCTCAACAACGCGCATGCGCAACGGACGTTGAATATTGTACGAACAGGTTACTCCATCGCGGAAAGCAGACAAGATACGTTTAACTTGGAATCTGGAAAATTTTTCGATCTGACAGTTGAGATCATGGAGTCCAGAGGCATTGAAAGTGTTCATGAGTGTCCGGTAAGTGTTGACGTGGTTTGCATGTGAGTGCTTTCCATAAGCCCTTGTCCCGACATAAAGCGCCATGATTTTCATGTTGTCCTCCTTCCACTAAATTAGACGGTAGCCAGTACTGCTACAGCTAGCAACAGCCATATGCAGAGGCGCCATTTTGTTTTAGTTTCAGTTCCAGTTTCATTAAGGAGGTGACAATGCATTCGGACGACTCCATATACGCTACATCACATTTGCTAAACAAGGAGACCACAGTGCGCAGGATTCACAGAGCAAAACGGAGTGCATCAGAAAGCATTGAACCACGAACGAGTGCGACTAGCAATGAGAGGCAACAAGAGTTATGTTTTCTTGCTCAAAACGGCAGTGTCTTCCAAACACGCTCCAGTACGGGGTTTGCAAAGAGACAGAGCTGGTCTGTCTTCGTCTCCTGTAACAACCGAAAATGTTAGACGATGTATTTCACACGGTAAGGAGTAGACGATGAAACTGAGAATGTTTTCACCAAATTTCCCCGTCGACTCGGTCCAATAGTTTCTGGTGTCTATTTCTGTACTTAATAATCAATACAAGATCGAGTGGGGAGGTGTTTTTTTCTGTCCCATCTTCTGTGTCACCTCAGAGGCAGTGCACCCACGCCGCTCATTCCGACCCCCTCGTCCACAGCCACAGCCCGGTCAGTCCTGCCACATCCCCGGCACCGCCAATCCATTCTCGTATTCATTATTCCCACACAGCAAAATTACCAAACGTGTCTTAGTCCATGTTGGTTGTGTGCTGCTCGTTGTGAACATGGGGATAAACAAAAGACGTTCATGAAACCATAATAAAGAGTGGTATACTTACCATTTTCCCCTGAATATTACAAGCGTTAGCTGTGTTCTATTTATGATTTTCCTCCCAATCCCTTTTATTGCGTTGTTCGTGTGTTTTTAATTGCCCTGCTCTTAAACAACACTTTACGCATAATAATCAACTTCTCCTTCATAATCACCAGCAGTAGCGAGTCCTGTGAGCTACGAACAGAATAACTGTGGCCTGCTGCTTGATGAAGAGAATTTGGAGTTTCAAGCGTTGTTTTCACTCCGTATTTTCTTTACGAATTTCTTTGATTTGGGGAGTATTGTGAGTTAGATTTCTTACTCCCTTTTTCTTCTGTGTTCGATTTTGTCCAGATTACACACCCCTACCATAGTGGCTGTGGCAAAAGTATAGTGGCTGTGGAAATTAAATTCTGCAAGGTTTTGTAGGTGACAGAAGAATCTATAGTCTCGGTGCTCTTAGTTAATATAAGTTGCTATACAGACTTGCATGCTGTGTGCCTGCGTGGATGACATTGCTTTCAATTCCTTTATTCAGAGAAGATTGGTCCAGTGTGTGTTGATGAAAATGTTTAATGTTTAGGCATTATCTTCAAAGAGAGAGTGCAGTGATCTCGATGGTGGAATATTTTTGTGAGAAGCATATATGGATTTATTGTTACAAGTTTGGAATATTCAGCTTTGCCTTCCTGTTTGAGACTCCATCTGCTTGTTGCATTTGTTTCTCAATGCTGTTAAAAAGTCAAGGAATATTTTGTCATGTTTCTCTAGAAGTCCAGCTGGTTTTTCCTGTAAGTCAAGCAGGCTGCAGTGATAAACTGTCAAACGTGATTTACTTTCATGTGTGTTAATACACCATTGCCTTTGGCATCAAATGAACAGTCAAACAGCTGCCCATGCTCTGCCTGAACATAAAAGGACAATGTACTCAGGTTTGACAGACACTGGGTTTGCCTGCAGGACACGACAGCGATGCGTTCACATGAACTTCCACCGCACCCCACGCCCCTTCCTTTTGGTCGCACAGCCAGTCAACCCTCTTCACACGCCTGCCTGGCTGTGGCGGCGGATCAAAGTGATGCTGGTGGAGAAGTAATCAAGACAAGCGAGGAGCCGCTGGCTGGTGTAATGAGGGTCTGGTGAGAAGCGGATTAGTCTTCTGCCCTTTCTGCCCCCAGCACCAACACGTTCCTTGTACGCTTCCTTCAATCCCTGCATGGTACAGTTCTCACCCAAAGGCCGCGTTCATCAGGAACGACAATCATCAGGAACGACGACAGCTGAAAGCTGCTTCTGGTTGTCTGACCTTAAGCTAGCGTGTTACTTTGTAACGGTTGCAAACAGTAGTTTATGGGATATGGCACGTGTTTAAGTTGGCTGCTTTTCTTTAATCTATTGTGGTAAAGTTAGCTAGAAATTCATTACATCAATCAGCGAGTCATTTTGTTCATAGTATAGCTAATATTCATTACATCAATCAGTGAGTCATTTTGTTCTTAGTAACACTAACAGTCAGGGCAATAAAGATGTTGAATCAATCCAGAACGTCCAGATATGACCATTGAAATGCAGTCATGTTCCAGTTTGCTACTATTCCAAGAGGGGACTGGCTTACGGTCATGGGTGATTTTCAACTTTGCTTTTCTTAATGCATGAGTTCTTATTGTTCAAAAGAGCTGATTCAGCCGTAACATTGTAATGTGATCAATGTTCTGTTTGGGAAAAAAAATTTGAGCTTAGAGCTTTTATGGTAATCATTTAACAGACTATTTCTTAAAAAGGAACGTGGCTATCTAACGATGGAATCCAGAACTATCTCTTACACAGAACTTTCACCACTGGTGTACCTCACAGGTCTTGCCCAAGAGCAAAGAAGAAAAAGAAAGACATGCGACTGGTTTTTACTGTAATGAGAATATTTATCCATTATGTCTTTAAGGTACATGTTTAATCAGTAATTTGAGGAAAATGGTATGGTCATTATCTCTTTGATGTACTCGTTTGATTGATAATTTTAGTCTGTTTTACAGAAAAAGAGATCAACCAAACTCAGTTGACAATTTTTAATGTCAGAAGCCTGCCAAAGACCATTGCAGACGGGAAATACGAATAATGTATTCTATGTCACGTGATTAATGGTCAAAATCAGAAACGGTCTCAATTCCTTTGAATCAACAAAGCAAAGTGATTAACCTCTGGGGAGAGGCAGCAGTATGAAGGACAAAATATGATAGACGGAAATTGCTGCACGAAAATCAGACAGTTATATGTCGTGAAGGATTGGGGGGGGGGGGGGGGTTGTCCTTGATTCCCTTGGTAAGGCATGGGCCGTGTAATGTCACAAGATGAATGACATTAAAATGTTTGATCTGTAGGAGTCGGTGTATTCCGAATCCCATGATAGTCTGAGGGCCACGGAAGGGGCAAGAATGGAATAAGAGAGGGTGGTCAAAGGAAGGACAACGTTGTAAAGACAAAGCTCAAACAGAAAAATCAGTTCTGTAGAGAATTTTTGTTGCTGGGGTCATTGTTTTTCGTTGTTGGTTTTTGTTTGTTTGTTTGTTTGTGTTTTTTTCGTTTTGTTTTTGTTTTGTTTTTGCTTTTTGTTTGTGGTTGTTTTTTTTTTTTTTCGTGTTTGTTTTTTGTTTTGTGTATGTGTGCGTGTTTCTGACAAATGGTCGATCGTCGGCTACAGAAGACTCCATGAATCACGCCTCTCCATGCATGTCCTGAGGGAAAGAGTGGGGGGGGGGAGGGTTAGTAACTTTAAAAGGAAGAGTCTGAACATTAAGCTTTCCTTGGTTGATCATCTCTCTGTAAACCAAAAAGGTTTATTGTATGCAGATAATCTAAATGTATATGCTGCTAATGAACATTGAATCCAATTATGGGTAAGGACCTTGATAAACATATGACCAAATGCATGAGTGTATGTGTGCCTGAGTGTGCGCGCTTGTGCCAGTACATTGTACTTCCTCTACGCGCTTGTGGTAAATTTCAACACTGGCATTTCCTCAGCAGTTCCAAGTTTCAGCATGACCAAACGTGGCAGAACGATGAATGTAGATTTAAAAAAAAAAAAAAAAAAAAAAACCTTTCCGCCCGTCCTCTGCATAAAGATGTTTTCAACTGCTGAAGGTGTAAAGCTGTGAATCACATTTTCAGCAATGTATCCAATCGTACAAAATCATGATCACGTACAATTACTGCTTTGTACGCTATACAATGTAAGACCTGTTACATGATATGTGCAAATATTGTAAAAATAGAAAGTGACATTCTAACAAGATTGAACATTTAATGAGATTTTCAACAGTTGTTTCATGAAGTTGAAAAAAAAATGAGATAGACCACAGACGGATATGTCTGCCAAATATAGATAGGTCAGAGAATTAGAGTTGACCATGAGTAGTGACGGCGATGGTAATGCATTCTACATTTAATATTCGTGCAAAACAGGTCTCATCTGCCCTCCATTGGAGCATAAGCATAGTTTCCTAGAGCTGTGGTTAAGCTCTTCCCAAGACACTTCAGCAAGGCGTTGAGGTGTGTGTGTGTGTGTGTGTCTGAATTTATGATGCATCAAACAGGATTGTGAACATTTGAGTTATTTAAAATGTGAGCTATGTCTGTGTACTTGTACATTTTCAAACTGACAACTTACATTCAATGTATATGTCATTCACACACCACGTCAGCCATCATGCTGTACAAGTCCTAACAATAGCAACAGCATACACTTTGCAGCTCTCTCTCTCTCTCTCTCTCTCTCTCTCTCTCTCTCTCTCTCTCTCTCTCTCTCTCTCTCTCTCATATGTCACATATTATCCAGCTTAGGTACACTTTCCCCAAGGCAATGAGGACTGGAAACTTGACCTTGCAGTCACTGTTAATGTTGGTGGTATCCTTTGCTTCCTTTATAGTTGGCTTTCTAAGTTGATAGAGTTGACGAGAAGGTCACCAACAAGACATTACTCTTCTGGGAGACTTTGCTATGAGCCTGTAGGGAAATGGTCAATACAAAAGCTCGTCAGTCCCTGTAGTTCCCATGAGCTACAGAAGAACCGGCTGTGAACATGTGAGGTCAGGGGAACGTGTTAAGGGCACGTTTGGACAATGCTGGTGGAAGGTATTAGCTTGTGTTGGAGAGTTTTCCCTCAGCTGTAATCAGAAAGCTTGTTCAGAACACCCACTAGCTGCTTTGAAGTATTCGAAAATTTTGTTTTCTTCTTTTACCCTTGACTGCTGCCACAAAGCTTACAAGTTGTTATAGTATATGTGCATTTATCATCATTTCCTTACATTTTTTACAAGCACAATACCTACATATCTTAATGGGGCATATGACAAAATTGTTTTGTCTGTGAATTCAAAATGTGCCCTGGGTTCCTATTGCAAGAAGAAAAAAAATCATAAGATGTTATGTTTAAGATACATTCATAAATAGACAATCATACATACAGAAGATTTTGATCAGGTATTCATAAATAGACAATCATACATATAGAAGATTTTGATCAGGCATTCATAAATAGACAATCATACATACAGAAGATTTTGATCAGGCATTCATAAATAGACAATCATACATGTAGAAGATTTTGATCAGGCACGTCTACCTAATCATAATCTCAATTTCAAAAGAATGTTATTTGTCAATAAAAACAACACCCAGAATATCAAGTAATTGAAACAAAACTCTCTTAAGAAATTGAAAAATAAACTATAAATCTACCGTCTGTCCAGAGACAGACACGTTTGCCGAAAGTGACGTGATCTACAGGGTCCGGTTGTACAGGGCAGTGGGGATCGGGTTCTAGTACACACAGTTAGGGACCAGAAAGAATTAGACCGTCAAATGTTTGTCCCGAACGATTGGAGCGCCGCTTGTGTCCCTTAGTAAGGTAGGGGCCGCACAAGGTCACATGATAAATGACGTTTCCTCGTCTCTCAGAGGCAGTGGATGTCAGCGAGAACAAGTCATCGGTCACGAGACGCCTGTATCCCTAAAAACACTGACACACACCAGCCGCTAAGCCGCAGTGGTTTGCGCCGTGGATTCCCGGCTAGGATACTGTGGGTTCAATTCCCATCAGAGCCATACATTTACTTAGAGGGTTTTTCGGCCCTGACTGGCTCCTACCCAGAGTTGAGTTTGCTATGGACTCACCCAGGAAGACCGGAACCACAAAGTGGAGTTTCATCCAGTTAATGGATGCGTCTTTGAGAGCGTTGCCTGAAATTTTATGACTAACTCTACAGGTGTCTGTATCTTCCAAGCCTGGATGGCATTGGGATGTATTGCGAAAGTAAGCATAGAGCCAGGGTGTGACTGTGCTCAGAGAAGCAGAATGAGTGGCGTGGGAATAACACCACTGAAGTGGCACAGAGATCAGACAGCAGAAAGAAAAAAGAAAGAAGGAAAAACGTGTCTGTCCCGAGTTTCTGTCTTCACAGGTCTGGCACATACTGAATCCCATGAAACCCCCAAGGCCACACTGATATCAGGAATAAAACGAATAGGGGGAGAATAGTTCATGAACACAGACGGAGGTCGAAGGGGTGAAAGGGGGGGGGGGATTCGCTGTTTGTGATGAAGGAGATTATCCAGAAGAACAGTCTGTGGAAATTCCATTTCTCTGGCACCAGCGGTGTCGGGTTTCAGGGATAAACGGTTCGATCGTCAGCAACAGAAGATTCTATGAATCACGTCTCTTCACGCCTGCCCAGGAGGGGCGGGGTGCGGGGGGGGGGTGAGGGGGAGAACAGCTACATTAAAGGGGAAGGGTCTGGACATCAAGCCTTCATTGATCGGTCATCGCTGGGTGAGAAAAGGAACCTAACTGCATGCAAGTACTCTGGGTGTATATGCCGACAGTGATGCCGGTTTGAATCAGTTTTAAGTGATAAAACTGATGAATAGGAAACAGAGCGACCA
>CM065715.1:91224352-91239352 GCA_033310375.1 Conus canariensis
TAACAGTACCAGGTGAAGTGGGGGAACCTGAAATTGTACCGTAATGAAAAGAAACACAAAAAAAAGACAGAAGAAAAAATATCGCAGGATACATCAACACAAGATGGTGACAAAGACTTGGAAACGATGAGGGTGAAAATACGTTTGTGATGAAAGGGAGAGCTTCGTTCGTTCGCCACCGTCAGTCACTCCATTTTGAAACTTTGCTTCGTTCGCCGCCGTCAGTCACTCCATTTAGAAAGGGAGATAAGACAAAGGCCTCACGCCACTGAACTGTGATTCACCCGCAATGCACATGTCTTTTTCACCTCTCTGCGAAACAGAAACAAAGCTTCCCTTCACCTTCCCCCCTCCCATTCTTCATCATTATTGCCCATCTTCTTCCACCCCCCACTCCTAACACCCCCCTCCCCCCTCCTCCCTCCTCAAGTGAGTCCAAACAGGCACACAGCCTATCTCCAAATGTCATTTGCATGCATGCCACCTGTCACGTTCTTGGCTTATGTCATTAACTTCGACTTCATTTGCATGGAAATGCATCCTTCCTCATTAAAGTCCTGTTTTGCTTTATCATTTTTGGTTGTTGTTGTTGTTGTTGTTGTTTTTTAAATCCTGTGGTGTTTTACGGTCTTATTTCTTCTTCTTCTTCCATCGTCGAGGGCCTCTTCAGATATGGAGTCCATCATCCCCAAGCCACGTTTGCTTAGAAATCCCAACAAGGCTTCTGGAGAGTGTTTGTTTCTTTGTGTGAGCATCGGCTTTGTGTGAAGCTCATTTAGGTGCCAGGCATGTGTTTTCCTGTGGCAGCAATTACGGTTTTGTTCTTCTAGTTCCAGTGCCTTTGAACCTGTCTTGCTTGCCTGTGGCCGTGTTTGTCCGAGACATCGCCAACATCGCTGGAAGCAGCTCTCGGCCTTCAGAGAAAGAGTTTGTGTGTTTGTGTCGGTGTGTGTATTTGGAGCTGTATTGAATTATTCTAGGCGGATAAAGTGTGGTGTATGTGTGTGTGTGTGTGTGTGTGTGTGTGTGTGTGTGTGTGTGTTGTGTTGTGTGTGTGTGTGTGTGTGTGTGTGTGTGTTCGCGCGCACATGCATAGTTCTCTATAGATAGTAAAAGATTGAGGCAGCCAACCTCACCCCCTCCCCTCACTCACTCTCTCCCTCTCTGATTCCCTCTCTCTCTCTCTCTTACTCACTCATACACACGCGCGCGCACGCGCAAGCAAGCATACACACATGCAAACGCACGCACGTACGCATGCCAAACCACACACACACACACACACACACAGAGAATGAGAGAGTGAGTGGCAGACAGAGAGGCAGACAGACAGACAGAGGAACAATATGAAACCGTATCTGTGCAATCTCTGCAACGTCAGGTCAGACTGTTTTGCCCGGAGACAGAGATCGGTTTGATCGGGTGAGACGACCCGCCTCCCTCTTACTCACTTCCCCTCATTGTTGTCACTTCGTGTTTTGAAATGGCCTTTTGTCCATCCTCTTGATGTTCGCCTGAAGTTACACGCTGCCAGATAACCCATGTCAGCGTGCCTTTATTCATTGCTTTTCCTCCTCGATTCGTTTGTGATTTATTTTGTGTTGTTTTCATTCCAGATGAGTAATCATTATCTGAACTTTCAGCCTACGTAAAATATGTTCATATTATCCACAGACAGCCTGCATAGCCTACTTGTATGTACAGATACTCACATGTATGCATGTATGCTAGCGTGCACGTGAGCTCACACACACACACACACACACACACATACACACACACACACTGTTATTTGTGGGGTTGTTTCTGGAGTTATGTATGGTACATACTGTAATGATTAAATAATGCTTGCACGTGTCTGGTTTGTTTTTTGTTTGTTGTTTGTTTTTGTTCTTGCTTTTCTTTTTCTGATTTTTTTCTTTCTTTCTTTTTCTGGCATATTTGTTACTTTGTTTGTATGTTTGTTTGTTTTTGCACTAGCAATTTCTGCTTTCCGTCTGTGTTTGTCTTTACACACAACCATATCAGCTAGACAAACCAGATTTGATCAGTACCTAAGGTTAATACGTGGGCCGCACTATGGTGCCTGGTCAGCACAAAATAGCTAGCTCACGTACATATCTCCTCTTCCCAATGTTTTTCTTCTATGTTCTTTCACTTATTCATTTAGTGATCGATAACCCTCGCATTGTGTGACCTCATGGCTCGGCTATCGTGGTGTAGTGTCTAAGGATTAGTCAGCGCACAGTTTTTACTTTTGTGTTTGTCCCCAGGGAAATGATTTATCTCCCTTCGCCGTCATGTTTCTGTTGCATTGTCCCTCTGATTACTGACTGACTGAAACCATTTACTGTCAGATTAACATATGTTGTATGAATTAAAAAACACCTTAATAAATTAATGAGAAAGGAAAATGATACAAATAACATCTGAATGACATAAAAATCATAAAGGAAACTTAACAGGGAAACATTTAACATTTATAAGTAAAACAATAAAATCAGAAATTGTAATAATAAAGCATATTACATCTTAACTGTACTGAATCTCTCTCTCTCTCTCTCTCTCTCTCTCTCACACACACACACCACCATCATCAAAAACAAAAACAAAACAAAAAAATTACGCAAACCCAACGGTATCGATTTTCATGAAACTCTTTGGAAAGATAATATGTCGCCCAAGGACAAATCCATCAAATTGTTGTGTGGATCTGTGGTGACGGTCCGCATCAAAGGGGCGAGTCCACGATTCGCTCGACCCTGGCAGAGGTCTTCGCTTTCCCTCGTCATGCTGGCATGCTGGTTTTGAAATGTTATCATTGACGTTAAAGTGAGATCTTAGTAAATGGAGATATATTTCTATCACTGGTATATCTCTCGTCACGCCATAGCTTGCTGGTTTTGAAATGTTATCATTGACGTTAAAATAAGATCTTAGTAAATGGATATATTTCTGTCACTAGTGTATCTCAGTCTCAACGTTTTCATTTCAGCATGTCTTCTTAGGCCAATTGGAGCGGTGAAGAAGACTGGATGGATGAATACGGGGATGGGGTGTGAACTTAATGAGCCGGGGGAGGGAGACGTATTAAATTCTGAATGTGAAGCCTTCACTTAAGGCTGACTACACTGGCTCAAGTGGAAGACAACTGCACTCACTGATGGCACTTTGAAACAATGTGTTCTTCCTTTAGCTGGTTCGACATGCACGAAGGAATTTGTTCGTTTGGTGAGGCTGAGCTGGTCTTGCTACACATCATGCTGTTGGTTTCGGTCCCATGTGATCAGAACATTAGGTGATGCATTCGTTTGGTGCCCCCATTTGTTAAATTACAAAAATTGTGTGCTTCTAATTCCCCAGTGACTCATAATCCTAACGAGAGACAGACAGACTGACACAGACAGACAAAAAGACGGATACAGAAACAGAAAGAGACAGACAGACACAGGAACATGCAGAAAGATGAACACCTTGTGTTTTGAGGCAATGACAAGGTGGTTGCAGCACTGTTGAAATCCCAGAATTTTGTTGCTGCAGGTGCGCTGGTACGACAAAGCAGACACCCAGTCTGGGGATCCTGCTGGCTGCAGTCTGTATCTAGCACGTTGTTGCAGCTACAAAAGTGTCACTGACCACGGCGCATTATCTCATAAAGTAAGTGAAAAACACCAGAAGTGTGTCCAACCGTTTTCAGTCAGCTGCACCGTGTGTGACTACAGAAAAGACAAGATCCAGCAGCTTGCCATGTCCACCCGCAGAACTGGTTCCAGACAGCAACAGAAGCAGCCAGAATCCATGTCAGTTGCCATGGAAGATCTGTTTGAAGTCAAGGGCAAGAAATATATACACCCGAAGGTGCGGGTAGGACCCGGAGAAGTGCTGTCCTCACCTGCCGAACAAGCCAGCTGGGAGAAATCCTGCGCCTCCTTTGGAGGCCTGCGCTGTGTTCACATAGGGTGCAGGCACGCACAAGGCATTCCATTAGCACGTGAAGGAACATAACTGCTTCTGGCAGATGCCGTTGTGTAATGGCCACTGGATGTGACACGACAGAACCTCTACGGGAGCGTTCCCATGGGCGTACCAGCCCATATTTCATGACTGCAGAGCCGATCGGCAAAAAAAAAAAAAAAACTCCACCGGCAAGCAACAGCCGTGTGCCGGCATGAGACTGAACTAAGGTGCAGAAGTATCGGGAAGAGTTTGAACTGGGAGACAGTCATAAAGGTGTGATAGTCCATAAAGGTGTGATTTGATCACCGGCCAGGGATGCCACAACCACTCATGAAAGTGGAATGTCTTCGTCCTCTAGGAGTCACAGTTTTTGTTTTTTTTTCACAGTTACGCTGGGAAAGGCAAAGTTTACTGCAGAATCGTAGAACACTGCAAGAAAGCCCGTGTAATATACCTGGTCGTCTTCATGAAAGTTTTGCAGCCAGAGGCAGACAGACAGACAGACAAAAAGACGGATACACAGACAGGAGACACCGAAAAAAATGACAGACAGACAGAGGAACAGGCAGAAAGCTGGAGACCTAGCGTTTTAAGGGCAATGGTAAGGTGGTTGCAGCACTGTTGAAACTGTGCTGACATGTCAGTTTGAGGCAGTGGGCTGCGAGAATGCTGCTCTTGGAGTATAGCTCTTATGACCGTTATGTCTGAATGAAACGGAGTTGGTTTTTTTTATGGATTGGTCATAATCAGTTCAAATGTTTAGTTGAAAGATTGCATATAGTTACATACCATGTTAGTTTTTATGTAATGTGAAAGTTTCTCTTCTGAAACTTTTGAAGACCAGTTAATTGATTTTTTTTTAATTCCATGCAGGCAAGCCACGAGCATGCTTTGCAAATGTAGTGTGTGTGTGTTGTGTGTGTGTGTGTGTGTGTGTGTGTGTGTGTGTTGTGTGTGGGCGCACTGGGTGGTGCGTGTTGTGTATGCAGGTGCATACATGCAGGGCAGGAGGCGTATGCAGGTGCATGCTATGCACTACCAACACAGGGCTCATACATCACCAAAGGATTCCCATACATCACTCCATTTTCAACGAACAGTCAAATCCAAACCATTTTTTCATACAAATGTTTATTGATGCCAGTACAAAAATATGAGATACCCAGTTGGTTACATGTGTCTATAACTTGGATCACCAAATATAATAACAAAAGAATAATAAAGAAATAAAATAATCTGTGTGGCATCACAATATTTGCGGAACCAAAGGTAAGGGTAAGGGTAAGTGGGGCAGGGGGTTGGGGGGGGGGGGGTGTAGGTACTGGGCAAGGGTTTGCTTTGCAATAAGAACATTGCACACATTGTGTAAGTATTTCTTTTCAGAGTCTTCCAATCTGATTATTTCAGGAATATCTAGTGTTCAGACAGAAACACAGAAGGGTCAGTTGGGGAAATCAACAAAGAACAAATTGATTGGTAATTCATTCAGCAGGCCAACACCTGTTCCAGGGGAATACATCCTAAGACAGGGCATCACAGAGAGTGTAGACAGGACTGTTACATCATGAAAACTGGGGCCTGCTAATCCATTTTGTTCACTTAGTAAATGCTCCAAAAAAAAATGCAAACTCACGTTGTGTGAGTGTGGAGGTGCGTTTACGGTATAACAGCAGATCTTCCAGTAGAACTCATTGAAAAGATATACTGCTAGCAGTGAATCCACGTACCTTTTTTTTTTTTTCTTTTGTAAGCTCATTCTGTATAGTCCGCTCTGAAGACAGTGATAAAATTTCACAACCTCAGCATCACAGAGACAGTTCAGTAAATAAATACATTAAGAAAAACTTCATACTGCAACAAAAAAAAATTATATCCACTGAACAGCAGTATCTTTTTTTCCAACTAACATGTGAACAAAAAAAAAGGAATGGAGCAATAAGGGAATAGAACGGCCACAAAAAAGCTCTTTTAAAAGAAAGAATAACTGTAGCCAACCCCCCCCCCCCCCTCCCACCCCTCCGAAAAACAGTTTGCTTTGCCGTTACATCAATCTGTCAGGAAGGACATGAACTGGCAGACGCCTTGGAATGTATAGCATGGAAGACTTTAGTCATGTTCTTTCTGGAATGTGATCAACAATGCATAGCTATGTACAAATACAACTTATCATGGCTAACATCAGGTTACATGCAGCACAACCCTACCGAGATTCCCGCAGTATGTACAATGACAGGCCACACACAACCCTCCTGCCTCTCCTTTCTTCACACAGTTTGTGGCAATAAGACAATTCCACATCCCTGAAACGTACTTTCCTGTAATCTTCTTTCTTAATGTAAATCTCATAAAGCTACAATGTAAAATTCCTGTGTTTGCGCTGACATACAATTGAGTTCACATGTTAACATTAATTTGATGTTCTTTCTCTTGGTCCTCTTTCCAGAAACATTTCAACAAATTTCAGCCACTTCATACACAAGGCATGCCATGCGAGGCAGGCCTTCGTTCTTGTCTACATTTCCATGCTGATAGAAATCTATTACTGCCATGAATTGCGATGGATCAATTTTCATAATGTTCTGCTAAGACAAAGAGTAAAACAATCGCACTGGTTCAGCAAGACATAGCTATGAACCAGTATACATCCAGTTACAATTCAAGAAGCACTGGCATAATATGCAATGTTAGAAACAGCCTGAAGTACCAGCCAACACATTAAGACAGATACACTAGAGCTGTCCAAGTGTTAGCACATATTCATCTTCAACAATAATTCATCTCGAGTTGCACGAAAATTAAAAAACAAAGGAAATACATGATGTCAATGAATAAGAAAATGCTTCAACTACACAAGCTGTGACAAGTTCTCTGCATAGGAAAACATCTCTCTTTTTCTGATACGTCTGCGACAAAATCTAACATCTCCATTCTCTGAAAAATATCTATGCAATACCGTAATGAGACGTAATCTATCAATGAAATACCAATTACTGATGGCTTCAAGCAACATGCACATTAGACTCCAGGGTTTCTCTAATGTCATCTGTCACAACCATCACAGAGTCCTCACAACCTGTTCTGACTTGTATCGACTGTTTTCAGTCATCAGTCGCAAAGTCATGTCATGCTCCTATTCCTTTCTTCTAACAAAAGGCACCAAGAGCTTACCATTGCAGAGGACCCACAAACTTCATTTTCAAAGGACAAAGGACAAACTGGTGCCGTCTCTCTCACCCTATTGCTCTGCTCTGCAAGTCACGAGTGTTGGCAACAACCAGTTCAAGTCATCAGGTCTTTCACAGGAAAAGGAGCCTAGAGCAATAACTTACAACCACAGACCATCACCAGAATGCGTGAGAGAAGCTTCACGTTTAGCACTGTCGATTATTATGCCTTTATAGCGAATGGTGTTGGAGTGAGTGATACATATATAACTAGACACTGGAATGCAGGCTTTATTTAACAAATCAACATACAATGTACATTTCTGAACACATCAACATCATTACACAGAAGCTGACCACAGCATTCCCACAGAATCTGGCTGAATGATCACTTGGAATGAAAGATACTATAGTGTTTATGTACATCTGAAAAGATGGGCACAGCAGTCTTCCTGTCAGTTGACAGCACAGCAAAACAGAAGCTGACATAGCTAATCAAGCGGCAGTCTATTGAAAGTACAGTCAGTCATATCTGTTGAACAAAAAATAGCAGGAAACCTGTAAATGCAGTTTAAACTCCAAATTTTATGACACTACTGATGAAATATCGAGTTACTGTTTGATTACTTCAATTTTCTTTTCAAACCTCAGTTTCCAATGAGTCATTCTTGACTGCTCTGTGGCAGTACTCCAACAAATTATCAGAAAAATATGTGCCTTCACCGACACTGAAAGACCTGATCATATTTCTGATACCATTTCTTTCAAAACAGCACGATGATCTCCTAAACAGTTTACTTCAGAGTTCCCCACACTGCGTGAGTTTGAGAGTCAGTCAGATGAAGGCAAGCTAGTTTTGGTCAGAGACAGACAGAAAATAAAAATGCACAGTAAGTTTGAAGCTTCAGACATGCCCTCCAGCCCCCCCCCCCCCCTCCACACACACACACACACACACCCTTTTCTTCCCTTCCCTACACTGCTTCTCTCCCCATGCCAGGACTCTGTGAAGGTCTGTCACGATCTGAGGAAAGACAACGACCCCTCGTTTCTCCCAGAGAACACACATCACAGACATCTTTTTGCATCACCAGTATAACAGTACCCAGCTTCCAGTTCCTGTGTCAGTGAAATAATATCCAAATGATGCTTTGTCCAACAAAATATTATGTTTTGGAACCAAAGTTTCATTGAAAGCCCTTTTCAGCTATAAAACATGTACACACTACTGCCCCCTTTTTTCCCCTCTCCACAGTAATGCACAGTATGAATACCTCCTCTAGCGTTCTTTTCTCCCTCCTTCCTCTCCCTCTTCCAGGACACTCTTTATCAATGTCATATGGTTAAAGGAACATGAAAAATCTTTAAAGAGATGGCTTCTCCATGACTATGACACCCTCTTCAAAAATGTCCATGCAGGACATCAGCCTTTCCCCTCTTTCCATAATCTACCCTTTGCACACATCCATGTCCCCGAGCCCACAGCTGTGACACTTGATAGACACTTTCACTATTTACACACAGAAACTTCCGCATCTATTGAGGACCTGTTCCAACACACCTGTGCTCACCATCAAACAGTCAATGTTAGAAATACCGTGCAACTGTTCTCATCCTCGTCAGGGGAAGCCGTGCGACATGTTATCACGTACAGACGTGGTGTGACCATCTTTGGCTGTAAATGGCAGCAGCAGTCAGTCAGGAAAGGGGTGTGCAATGCAGATGGCTAGGTCTCTCCAAAAGTCTTGAGTTATGTACAAATGGGCGTGGGCCGAAGACTACAACTACAATCGCTCCGAGTACTTGTGGCGTCGGTTGATGACCTGCATGTACTGCCCAATCAGGTTGGAGATGTCGGAGCCCTGGAATGAAACCCACACTCACTGTGAGTGCTGTCACTCTGCATATAACTGTGCTCTTTGTCAACACAACAATACCATTTTCTTGTAACATTAGTTTCAAATGTCACAAGAAAGTGATAATTGTTGTGTTGACAAACTAGCTTCAAAAACTTTCACTCCAAACCCTCAGTAGCCACGAAATCAATCTGCAGGCATATTTCACACAAGCACATCATATACACATTCAAAAATATGTGGACACTGTCTGTTTTGCAAAACCCTTATTAACCATTACCAATAATTCTTCTTAAAAAAATCTTAGTGCTTAGTGCGATCATTTCTGGCAAAGATGGGAAAAGAGGCCTACCATGCTATATTGCTTTCAAAATGCCTATAATGTTGCCTTTACTATGAAAACTATAACACAAGCTGTCTCGGACACACAGCCATCAATTCAAATGCGTCCATACATATGCACACTCTTTTCAAAAACCACTCCCCCAACTTCCACCACGCATGCCAGACGCCTGAACGTGAACTACATCTGAAGCCCCTGCTACACACATAAAAATACTGTACATGCCTGTATAAAGAAGAGTTATTACTGAGATTTTTTTCTTGTCTGTCCCATCTTCCCTGCCATCTCAATGGCATTTCAACGATGCTGCTCATTTTGACCATTCCCCCTCCCTTCTCCATCCATACCCACAGCCCGCCCCATCTTGCCACATCCTCATCAACAGCAATCCACAGGGAGCGGTCAATGTCAAGTCATCATAGGGCAACCCACTACAGGAGACACTGCAGTACTACCAAGTCACTTTTGATGGTCACAGGTACCTGTTCTGATCAAACATATGCAGGACACCACCTACTAAGCCCCCTATCGATGACAATAACTTCCTAGGCATGAATGAGATCTCCCTTTGGAGGGCACCAGCACGTCTGTCCAATGACAGTCCCCATGAATTTGCCAATACCTGTGACCCTAACAGTATCAAAGCAAGGCCACAGACAGGGAGAGGCAATCAAACATGAGGTCAGAGCATGAAGGGCCACAGAATCAGCGACTTTTTTTTTTCCAACACTGATTAATGAGGATGAGGATGAAGGTAATGCTTTTGGATTTCCATTCTGCATGACAGGACTGTACTCTACGCTTACTTTCATAATTCATCTTAATGTCAAACAGGCCCATGAGATACCCCTGCAGTGTCTGTCAGGAAATCCAAGCAATACTCTCAGAGACGCATCCATTAAGTGAATGAAACTCGACTGTGTGGTCCCAGTCCTCCCAATATGAGTTCATAGCAAACTCAAATCTGGGCAGGAGCCGGTCAGGCAGAAAAAAATCAAACCCACGAGATTTTCCAAGTCTAAAATATCTTATGTTCCAAATCTCTCTGACACACATCAACACACAAGGCAAAACAAAAAGACAAAGCTGAGTGTTTTGATAAGGAAGGGAGAGCATCAAAATCATTTTATCTTATGTTGTAGACGGCCACTGATGGCTAATACTGACCTGATCAGTTTCAATGCGAAGAATCTTCTGCACCATGAGGTTGCCAATCTTCATGTCCAGGTAGTTCCCACCACTGTCATTGTGGTAACGTCGGGTTGACAGGATCTCACTGAATGGGTGGGCCAACAGGATTTCCTGACACAACACAGCAACTTTCATATGACACCACAAGAACGATTGGTCAACCAGTTACTGACGAGATAGAAACTTATTTTTTGCTGGCCCATGCATGCAAAACACACACATATGCATGCACACACACACCACACCCACACACACACACACACAATCATATCTCTCACACACACACACACACACACACACACGCACGCACGCACGCACACACACACACACACCACACACACACACACACACACAAACATACCACACACACACACACACACACACACACACACACACACACACAATCATACCACTAGAAGAAAAGAGAGGATTAAAGAGATAGAACTCTGGGGGCAGCAAAAACAGTCAAACCTCCCTATTATACTTTGAATCTTTAGCTGAAATCATGTCTTTATAAAGAGGGATTTAAACCAGAGAGCTTGTCTTCATGCTAACAACACAGACACACAGACAATTTACATGGTCCTAAGTGGATAAAGAAACATAAACATGGAGCGTCCATTGCTGCCGTCAATATATACTTGCCATCTCATTTTCAAGCAACTCCCCATTGGTGATTCCCTGTAACCATTTAACGACAGAGTCCTAGCATGCCAGGGTATGCTTATAACCATAATAATAATAATAATGATTTCTTATATAGCGCTTAATCAAACGAATTTCTCTAAGCGCTTTACAAAGTCATACTACATTCACCCTTCTCATATACAATAATACACCTTACACCCAACTACAAATACTATTACTACAATAACTAACAAATCCTAATCCTACCAATGTGACATTCACTTATTCTTCAAATATCACTACAAAAACTTAATCCTATAACGTTCAATCATACAACAAATACATATAATAGAGAACATACACATACGCTACATTTGAAAAGGCCCAGACGGCTATGAGTTAGGTTGTACACCCCCCCCCCCTCTCCCCACAGCATTGACTAATTATGAGAAAATAGATGGGTTTTAAGTTTAGACTTGAAAGAAGAGATAGAATCTGAATGTAGCAGCATTTTTCATGACAGCAGCAGAGCGCATGATTAAAGTAAGAGTGGGGTCTGAACAAATGGCGTGAGCAGGAAAGAACTGCTTGGCAGTGTCATTTCAAAGGGGACACTTGTATCCTGAATAATCAACATATTTCAGCGCATTATGATGCTGCCAAAAAGAAGAAGTCATGAGGTTTTTCCATACTTGAAGTTGAGTACTCCCAGACTCTGCAGCAGTGTTAGCTTCCTTCACAACAAATCAAGCTAGCTCTGCTTAACATGCGAAGGGCCACAACTCTCCAACAACATGTGACAATAGGGAAGAAAATAGTGGATTGCCTGGTTGTTTCAAATGTTTGTGACATGGTAGAATAAAGAGTAGAGGGGAACAAAAGACTTAACTAAAAAAGAAAGAAAGAAAAGATGGTATAGACACATAAGCAGGAGGTGTGTAACCCTAACAAAGACAGAAGGGAAGAGGATAGACACAGAAGTCAGAAGGGGAGTAACTCTGACAATCTGAAAGGGAAGAGGACAAACACAGAAGACAAAAGGGGAGTAACCCTGACAATCTGAGAGGGGGACAGGACTGACACAGAAGAGAGAAGGAGAGTAACCCTGACAGTCTGAGAAAGGAAGAGAATGGACAGAGAGGGGAGGAGGCCACTCACATGGGTGTCTCTGTGGAGGAAAGAGATGCCCTTTTTGTTGACTGCCAACTTGCACTCTCCCGTCATGTTGGGAATACTCTGCAACAAACATCAACCATCCAGTTAAGCACTCCCTCTATCAGTCAATCAATCAGTGAAGTACATTACATCAACTGAAAAAAAAAATTATTTACTGTTGTCACGACCAGCCCATGGAGGTCGGCCCTGACAGGATCGGTCTAAAAGGGAGTGAAGGGAGTGACTGACCTCACACGCTCCGCAAGAGATCACACAGGAAAGATTACAATACAACACACCATTTATTCACACCAACATACAATAGTCACAAATAAGCATTTCAACACACACAACATACATAGTCACAAGTAAGCATTTCAACACACACAACATACACATAGTCACAAATACGCATTTCAACTCACACATTCGTTTGTTCCTTCCTGTTGTCCCCCACCCTTACCTCGTCAAAGTTCACTGGGAGTATCATGCCCAATCGGGTGTCCATAACGGGCCTGTTCTAAATAGTCTTTCAGTGCCGACACCCTCAGCACACACCCACACCACTTCCCCAATAGCATGACACAGAGCTAACCACACTTGCTTAGCTGTCACATGGGCTGCATGAAGTCTGAAGACAGTGCAGAACACACCCCGCCGGACGAGGAGGTAGTCGTCAAAGGTCCCGGACAGGGGTAGGCCCATCCGGTGAAGAACGTTTGCTCACAGACTGCGGCCTCAAGGACGTCAGCCCCGGGTAGAGCCAGCGGGAGGAGAAAAAAGAAGGGAAAGGAACAGGAAAGGGGTACAGCTACCCGTGGGTGACCCAAGAAAGTGGCGGGTCAAGCGACTCTCTGCCCTCTGTCCAGTCGAGAGAACCAGCCGAGCAGATGCAGAAACGCTGACATCCCTCCCTACAGGCTGACTGCAGGAATGAAGATATGACTGTACCTTCAGCGATATGGTCAAGAACCAGAACTGGAGCAGGCGCTCCCAGGGACATCTTCCGCACAAGTGAAGAGAAAACCTTCCTAACCGTTGGCAGCAAACATGCCACCATACGTTACAGAGTGAGAATACCTCAAGCTAAGGGGAATGCTGCACATGCGGCAGGTAAAAAGACAGGTGAGAGGCCGATCGAGACAGCCAGTTCAAGAGAAAGGCACCAGCCACATGTGAACCTGCACGGACAGTGAAATTAGAGAGAGAGAGAGAGACAAAGTAAACCTAACCTGGGCTGAACGACATTAAGGTGCAAACACACTACAAGCCACATTAAGGGATTGATACACGACAACAACGACAACAAAAATAAATAAATAAATAATACTACAACCCAAGATGGACCAACATCACAGGCCTCGTGACAACTGTAGTAAGAATAAATCACAACACAGGAAAATCTAGTAAACAAGATATGCCAGTGGACCACTCTCTGGTGTGTGTGTGTATGTGTGTGTGTGTGTCGTGTGTGTGTGTGTTGTGGGGGTGTGTGTGTAGTGTGGTGTGTTTTTTGTGCGTGTGTGATTTTGGTGTTTTGCATCTAGGTGTGTGTGTGCATGCATTTGCGCGTGTGTGTGCATGCCGTGTGTGCATGTGTATGTGTGAGTTGTGTGTGTATGTGTGTGTGAGTGTGAATGTGTACTAGTATGTGTGTGCGCATTGATGCTTGTGTGCATGTGTGTGTGTAGATAGGGGGATGGGGGTGGGGAGGTTGGGAGTGTGTGGAGTGAATGCTTATGTGCATTTGTGCACATGTTCATGCATGTGTCAGGGTGTTATTATTCATTACACATTAAAGCCAGTGGTTGCTTTTATTAAGACACTACCAAACAACACACACACACACTTTTCATACACACACACACACACACACACACACGCACAGAGGAAGAGAGGAAGAGAATCTACAAAAAGCAATGTGAAAGAGCACTGTGCCAACAGTAAAGAAGGAATATCTAAGCATAGAATGTTTTCATGATATGGTGGAATATCCATAGACATCAGTGTGTTGACTATAAAGGAGGAATACCTGAACATAGAATGTTTTCACTGTAAAGGTAGAATATCTACAGACATCAATGCGTTTATTACACGGAAAATGCCTACAAGCACTTTGTCAAGAGCACTGACCTTAATGAGGAAGAATGTAGACCCAAACAGAGGCCACTTGAACAAGATTTCTGAAATATCAAGCACAGCAACAGGTACAGTCAACCCATAATGTGACACACTACCAGTGACATGGAGACAGAATTCACCCAGAATAACCCCCCATTACAACACTGAAAAACACCATATGTTGCGCAAGATATGTTACATGTTGTCCTCCTAGAGAGAAAAACGTGAAGGCCCACACAAAGATTTCCTGGAATGATGGGTGATGGTCACGCTGTTCCCTCCAGTTTCATAAGCAAACATTCCACCGTGTAGGAACCAAAAACCCTAAACATGCTTAAATAATCTTAAGGACATATGTTCTTGCCACCTTTTACCTTTGGAAAGTCAGTTATATAAATTTCATCCCTATCTGGAATACAAACTGGTAATTTCTCATATTGGCCGAGTCTGAAAATGTGAATCAGACTTGTGGACTCAAAGTTTGTTGTTGAGAGAATTTCTCCCTTACAATAGGAGCATTTTTCTGAAAACTGCCGTCTTTGGGGGAACTTTTCAGCTCTTGACAGTTTTTAACACTGAAATGCAT
>CM065715.1:91246852-91304352 GCA_033310375.1 Conus canariensis
ACTGGATTCCTGGAAACTAACAGGAGTATGTAGGTCCTAAGATATTGTAGGGTATTTTTGTGTGACATACCCTCTCATGCTACGGTTGTTGGTGGTCTGTTTGCACAGCTGACAGAAGACCTCATCCCTCAGCTCTGGATACTTGTGGCAACTCTGAAAAATGATATGTTGGGGATGACGAAAATACGCACAGCTATTTTGATGCGAGTCAGAGTCAATGGATTTGAACTGTTATCAACAACTTTGTTGACATGTTTCATCAAACGATGTAACAATCAAACACATTGTTTGCTATGGCAGAACAACAGAATTTTTTTTTCTATCATTTGTTCCCCTTGAACTGTTATCAACAACTTTGTTGACATGTTTCATCAAATGATGTAACAATCAAACACATTGTTTGCTATGGCAGAACAACAGAATTTTTTTTCTATCGTTTGTTCCCCTTTTCTATCATTGGATTAACAAAAAAAAGAGAAACACTAGCACTCTTTATAGCTCATCTAAGCTTTCCCACTAAGGAATACTGTTAAAACGAAAAACTTACAAACAAAATGTATATCTAAATGCCCCTCTCTCTCTTTTTCCCTCCCCCTCTCTCTCTCTCTCTCTCTCTCTCATACACACACACACACACACACACACACACACACACACACATACATACACACACACACACACACACACACACACCAAAAAGCCACAGTATGTTTTTCTGAAAATCATCCAAAGTCAGACCAATACATATGCACCGACAAAACCTGACACTAACACACACGCTCATTTAGCATACTCACTCTGAGAATCTTCATGACACAGTCAAAGTCAGACTGGTTGCTGCCCATTGGGTAGTCTCCCATGAACCTCATGATGGCTGAAATCCATGTCACAAAATGAGGACCACTACTTGTTTGTTTTCAGTGATAACAAGGATTAGCTAAACTACTATTGCAAAACATGAGGTAACAAATTGAAACATTGTCTGTCACCATTTACGGTAACTTTTTTTCATCATTAAATTACATTTCTGCAATTCTCACACTTCTTTGAAAAAAAATGTATATTTCAGTGTAATTGCTTTTGCATTACTTTAAGAAAAAATGAATAAATAAATGAACACCTGATTGATTATCCTTTCTCTCCTTCACTACAAAAGACTGAAAAGCATGGAGAGCAGTTCAATATCAGCCCTCAGTGGAACACTGAAACATTTCTCAAAATACCACAAAAATTACCTACTTTTCAACCAACGTGCTAAAGCTTTTCTTTTTTCTTTTTTTTTTTTAACACAGATACCTTAAGTGTTGAGTTCAGGATGGTGATCGTTCCTTATTTTAGTGATACTTTAATGTTAAAGATGAAATCTTTTACAATATTATGCTTTCTTTTCTCATCAAATCCATACATTACTTACTTAGTTGTCATTCTGTTGGTGCTTGTGAAGTTTGTATTCTTTTTTTAGAAACAACATGCAGCAAATTCTTTTTTTTAAAGAAACAACATGTGGCATATTCCTTCGGGACACCTAAAAAAAATTTTTAATATCACGATAACCCACATGACTAGCTTGGCTAAAAAAAGAAGAAAGAAAGAACAAAAAAAAAACCCACTTTTATTCTTCAAATCTCTATCAGTATAAAGTGCCTGTTGGAAATTAACAATGTTATTTGTTTTTTGTGCAGTTTGTTTTTTTTTTAATGTAAGATGTCAGTTCAAAAGCCCTGGTCCAGAAAAAAAAACAACCTGAAGAAGACAATATCGGTCTTTACATTGCACATAGATTTACCTTTTCTTGGTTTACGGGCCAAGCACACAGATCTCCAGTCAAATATTTGATTTGAAGTGCATGCCAGGATAACAGCAGGGATACTGACTGCCTGCACTACAGACTCATTGTTTCACACCCATGTCTCTCTAACTGAACCGTTTAGCTGACCAACAGGTCAAAACTGCTTCATATGTGCCCATCAGCAAGGTCACTCTCCTTAAACATGAGCTCTGGCACAAATTACTTCCCTTGCAGATATCCAAACATCGTCCATCTATTGAGCTTCTAGCACAAAGTCTAACTGGGGCCATGTTTAAGATCCTTTTTTCTGCAAGATTGGCATGGGACAGGCACTTTTCTTAGTCAAGAAATCCAGCGGAATATTTCGAAAACCCCTCAACTTCTATGTCTGTTTTGCAAATTGGCCTGTTAAGAAAATGTTCTACAACATCCCTGAAAGAGGGGGAAAAATGTGTAATAATTGGTTGCAGGAGTTGAACTCTTGTGCTATGGTGTTCGCCAGCAGAAATTAGAATTCTTGACAATTTCTACAAGCATCACTTAGGCAAAATACTGAACAGAGCTTTGAAAGGAAATGACAAAAGCCACAGCTCACCAATGAAGCATTCCAATGCCAATTTGTTCAGTTCTGTGGACGACAGCTTCAACAAAGATGCCTGGACAGGTGACTGAAACCACAGCAAGGATGGTGTAATCAGCATGATTTATACCACAGCAAGGACAATGAAATCAGAATGATGATTTAAACCACAGCAAGGACAATGAAATCAGAATGAATTAAACCACAGCAAGAACAATGAAATCAGAATGATGAATTAAACCACAGCAAGGACAATGAAATCAGAATGATGATTTAAACCACAGCAAGGACAATGAAATCAGAATGATGAATTAAACCACAGCAAGAACAGTTTAATCAGAATGATTTAAACCACAGCAAGAACAATGAAATCAGAATGATGAATTAAACCACACCAAGGACAATGAAATCAGAATGATGAATTAAACCACAGCAAGGACAATGAAATCAGAATGATGATTTAAACCACCTTAGGGACAATGAAATCAGAATGATGAATTAAACCACAGCAAGAACAATGAAATCAGAATGATGAATTAAACCACACCAAGGACAATGAAATCAGAATGATGAATTAAACCACACCAAGGACAATGAAATCAGAATGATGAATTAAACCACAGCAAGGACAATGAAATCAGAATGATGATTTAAACCACCTTAGGGACAAATGAAATCAGAATGATGAATTAAACCACAAGACAATGAAATCAGAATGATGAATTAAACCACAGCAAGAACAATGAAATCAGAATGATGAATTAAACCACAGCAAGAAATGAAATCAGAATGATGAATTAAACCACAGCAGGGAAATGAGATCAGAATGATGATTTCTAGTTGCGTGGACATTGCCTCTCATCTATTAACGAAGATTATCATTCTGTATGCTTGAACATGTACATGTATTAATGTAATGTGTTTTCACTGCTGATGCATATACGAATGAAGGCATAATGCTGTGTATAGAAGCTCACTGTATCCTTATACTATACAGGTTGTAATGTAGTCATCACTGCAACGTTATGAGTACATTTATAGTTTAACTTTTCAGTCTCTTTACTGCTTGATTTATTCTTTCTTGAACGTTCAAGCTATTATTTCAAAGACAGGCATTTTTTACCACCTGCTTAGCCTGCCTTCTAACACTACTTACCCGGGTCCATTTGATCATTTCAGCATGTTCTTTCCATGACCAGTCTCCTGTGCTGCCTGTATCACAGGGATACCAAACGGAGTTCATCACATGTAACATGCAAACCAAATAGACTTCAACACTTGTTACAGGCATAACGAACTCAAAACGATTTTATCACATGTTACAGGCATACCAAACTGACTTCATCATGTGTAGCAGGCATACCACAAAGAGTTCATCACATTTAACAGGCATACCAAACACAGTTCATCACAAGTAACGAGCATACCAAACAAATTTGATCAGAAGTAACACACATACCAAACAGTGTTCATCACAAGTAACAGGCATACCAAACAAAGTTCATCATAAGTGACAGGCATACCAAACAGTTTTCATCACAAGTAACGAGCATACCAAACAAAGTTCATCACAAGTAACATGCATACCAAACAGTGTTCATCACAAGTAACATGCATACTAAACAAAGTTCATCACAAGTGACAGGCATACCAAACAGTGTTCATCACAAGTAACAAGCATACCAAACAAAGTTCATCACAAGTAACATGCATACCAAACAGTGTTCATCACAAGTAACAGACATACCAAACTGAGCTCATCACAAGTGACAGGCATACCAAACAAAGTTCATCCCAAATAACATGCATACCAGAGTTCATCACATTTAACAGGCATACCAGAGTTCATCACTAGTAACAGGCATACCATACAGAGTTCATCACAAGTAACAGGCATACCATACAGAGTTCATCACAAGTAACAGGCATACCATACAGACTTCATCACAAGTAACAGGCATACCATACAGAGTTCATCACAAGTAACAGGCATACCAGAGTTCAACACACTTAACAGGCATACCAGAGTTCATCACAAGTAACAGGCATACCAAACTGATTTCATCACAAGAAACAGGCATACCAAACAGAGTTTACCACAAGTAACCAGGCATACCAAACTCAGTTTTTCACATGTAATAGGCATTATCTAACTGAATTCATAACATAATAGTCAAACCAAACAGAGGTTATCAAAGTAACAGGCTTTGCCTAACAGAGGTCTACATAAGTAAGAGCACATCAACAAAATTGAGTTTATCACATGTAAACCACTTCAACTACTTTGTGAAAATGAAACAAAGCTATCACTTTGTGTGTGCATGCATGCACGCATAACGTGCATGTGTTCCTGCTTGCATGCATGCATGCGTGCATGCATGCATGCGTGTCTGCGGTGAGTGTACATGATTAAGTGCATAATATATTTTGATGCAATGTTTAAGGGGGCATGCATGCATATACGAGCAGTTCTATGGATACATAATTGTAATGTCTATTGGGAGAATTGTATCAAAGCAGGTGTGCAACTTTAGTTTTTCCTTCTTTCTTGCATCATTTTTGCCCTTTTTTTTTAAGTTTGTTTCTGTGCCATGTTTTCTTTTTTTTAATTTTTCTTTTTTTTTATGTTGAAGGCAGATGATTTAAACATGCAGATTTAGGCAAGCTCTATATACGACTGTCTTTGCATACATATCTTCTGACTCAGAAATACAAATCAATTCAGATTTGTCATAACTGTATATGATTTGCAAATACTGTTTGCCAAAGCGTTATCATGAGAGAAAGAACAAAGAAAAGAACAAATCTCTAGTATGCTTAGTTCTCTCGAAGATGAGCCAAAAAGCATGTTACCATGCATGGTTGCATGGTAACAACAGGATCACTTGATTGATCTCAAATTTGGCTGATTCCAAAATTTAGCAAGCCTGAAAAGACATATTCATTCTCTTCACTTGTACACACAGTATAGTCAAATTGAAATCATAAAAAAAAAATATGCGCACAAGTAACCTATAAATGAATAGCATATGCCATTAATCTATCTCTTCAGTGATGCTGAAGCGATATCTGTAATTTCATTTTGATGGCTTAGTGGTTTGTAACAGCTCTGAATCTGTGCTGGTGTAAATTTATGGAACATACATGAGTTGTTCTCATAATCATGTACAACATGATGCCCACTACCTGGAAAGTTCGCTTTTTTTTTTCTTTTTTTTTCTTAATTAAATCACTGTACAACTGTCATCTACATTACTCTCAGGAACTGCTTATTTCAAGTGAATAGAATGTAAAGATTTTGACTGATGGCTGTCTTTTGTTGCAGTAAACTGAGCATTAATAATTTTTTTTTTTTTTAAAGAAATAATAGACAAAAACAAATTATGATGGACTTGTGACATAAGATGCTTCAGCTGAAAGATTGTTTTGGTGACTCTTTAAAATGGTTACACTTAACATAAGCATATCCTTTTGAGACTCTTCAAAATGGTTACATTTAACATGAGCAGATGTTCTGGTGACTCTTCAAAATGGTTACATTTAACATGAGCAGATGTTTTGGTGATTCTTCAAAATGGTTACATTTAACATGAGCAAAATTGCAGTTTTTCTCCGTATATTTACGCTGGACAAAATCTCAGGTATATCATAATGTCAACAAATCACAGGCTATCAAATATCTGTAACGGCCACAACTACTGGTTTCCTTTTTTTCTCCAATCTTGACTGCTCCATGCACAAAGTAATCAACTTTCTTAGCAATGCTTTTTAGCACCTATTGAAGTTGAAAGTACACAATAACATTATAAATGATTTATTCATATGTACTATTGTTCCTGTCATCTCTGAAATCACTGCCTGCTGATGCAGCATTATGTCCCTTGTTTGCTATGTAACCCCTATGAACAGGATCATTGTGCTTATTGACATCTAGGCCATTCAGCCTTGGCTAAAGTGATGTCTAGGACACAAACATTTCCATGTTGCACTCACAATGAGTATATTCTAGAATATCACCTTTTGTCTTCCACTGATTTTGGTGATGTTGCAATGGTGACATCTGTCTGGGACTGGACCCCTCAGGTTTTTTTTTTTTTATTTAGCTATTTAGCTCATCTTGCAGCATTTCATTCAATGTAACTGCTGTTTAAAAAAAAAAAAAATGTGTTGCTGCATCATGTAAACAAGGAATAGTAATTCTAATGTGTGTCCTACGCATGTCATTTCACGATTTATTATGTTTCGTAGACTTTTCTTTTTCTGACCTGTTAGTCTCACAGAAATAGCTCATGTTTCTGAGAACAATCCATCTACTATTTCTTTGCCAACAACTTTCACCTAGAAATTGAATGCTGATAATTAGTTGAAGTGAAAAATGATGGTCAACAGAGGTGGAGATGTGTAGATCCGAGGACAAAACTCTAGAGGGAAAGGGATAGATACTATAAAACCAATAACAGTCATACCACTAAAACATGGAGATTTCCAAGTCAATCAAGGGAAAAGCAGCAATAGCTTTATTAAAGTTATCAGTGAAGTATACTGTTCAAAAAAAGTTAAGGACCAACACTGAGAATGCACAAAAACTTTTAAAAATTCACAAAAATTCAATTGTACCGCCTTTGTGGTCCAAACAAATTGAACCACACGCACAAATTGATAGTGAATGCGGCAACTGCAATTTTGTGGCACACATTTCTCATGCGCCTTGAAAAACACGTGTTGCCACTTGTCATTTTTGGAACAAACTGGGGTGAATTTCTGATGTGTTTGGGATCGAGGAGCATGTGCTGAATCAAAATCATGTGAAGCACGAGCTAAATCAGGCTGTAGGTCATAAAGTATGCTCAACCAAATGTCTTTAAAAGCCACTGTACTGGCGAAAAATGCAATGCAACAGCATGCCTCCACGTCGAAGACTGAACGAGTTGGATCGAGGAAGAGCAATAGGATGGCTCCAAGAAGGAGTTGCAGTCCGGGAAGTGGCACGGAGACTTGGGGTATCACACTCCGTTGTTATCAGACTCAGACAACACTTTCAAGACACAGGAAGAGTGCAAGAACGACCACTCTCTGGTCGACCCAGAATAACAACACCACGAGAGGACCGATACATTGAAAGGCAGGCCACACAAGAAAGAACAGCAAGTGCAAACAACATCAGACGTCGCCTTAGAGATTCCACCAACACTGTTGTCAGTGATCAGACCATACAAAACCGCCTACACGCCGCTAACCTCCGTGCTCGACGACCAACCATAAGACCTCGTTTGACTGATGCCCACAGAGCAGCACGCCGAGTGTGGTGCACGCAGCACGTGAGATGTACACATGAACAGTGGGCTAACGTGATGTTTACAGACGAGTCGCGGTTCTGCCTGGATCCCACCGATAGCCGGAACAGGGTCTGGAGACGCCGTGGGGAGCGTTTTGCAGAAGAAGCTGTCCTGGAAAGGAACCGCTATGGTGGGGGAACCGTTATGATTTGGGGCGGCATAAGCACACACTACAGAACGGTTCTCTACAATGTGGCAGGGAACTTGAATGGTGTTCGCTACCAAACAGAGATTTTGTAACCCCTGGTGCTGCCAGCCCTTCAACAGCTTGGACCTCAGGCAGTCTTTCAAGACGACAATGCACGGCCCCATCGCACAGAGCAGTAAACACGTTTCTCCAAGCTGCTGGTGTCAACAGAATGCAGTGGCCCGCAAACAGCCCAGACCTGAACCCCATCGAACATCTTTGGGATGAGCTGGGCCGGAGACTGCAGCAGCGTCGTCCTCCTCCTGCTAACCTGGGTCAGCTGTTTGAGTCACTCCAGCAGGAGTGGGCTGCTGTCCCCCAGGCCTTTCTGCGCACACTGGTGAACTCCATGTGACAACGCTGCCTTGAATGCCTTGCCAATAACGGGGGACACACACGTTATTAACCATGACATTGAACAAACACTCCTCCTGTGACTTTCAAATTTGGGGGTGGGGGTGTTTGTACTGCGCTCGATTCCAGTTTGTTGATTCCTCGGACTTGTCATTGTCTTTACACACTTTTCACATATTCAATAAATTCATGTTACACTTGGAGATTGATCACTTCCCAATTTTCTTTTTTATAAGTCAGTGAAATGTTGGTCCTTAACTTTTTTTGAACAGTATATAATCATGTGAGAAAAATGTAAGAGAAAATGTAATTTCAAAAAGAACTCCGAGGCGAGACTTCTTTTTTTTTTTTAAGTAAGAACTACAAAATACAGAGTTTATGCAGTACTCCATTACATGAAATTAAAATTTTAAACAGTCATGAGGTTCTTAATTTTGTTGTCATACACAATTAATGTGACTACCAGATGCAGAGATATCTACACAAATATGCAGACATGCTAGTCAGTCAGAAACTGCAATCCAATTTAAATCAAGATAAGTCTGTATCCTATGCCAATCGCTGAATGTGGTGTGTGGGCTAGGGCATGGGAGTGGAGATCTCAGAGAAGATGGAATACTATAAAGTAAACCTTACCTTATGTCTTTTGAGAGATGAGGGAATGATATGATGTATGCTTTCGAATTATGTGTGTTGGAAGCAAAAGGAACAATACAGTGTGGGTTTCCAAGTTATATGCGTTAGAAGGAGGAGGAACAATATGAATGTAGGCTTCAAATGATAATCTGTGTCGAAAAGAGGGACAATTTGATGTAGATTTCAAGTTCTGTCTTTTGGGAGAAGGAGGTACAATGTGCTGCAGGCTACAGGTAGTGTTATCTAATCAGTTGGTCTCTTCCCATGTCACTCACATAAATGCAATGTTTCACTCCTACATTACTGAGAAGTGCTGAAAGGATAGGTAATTAACCTACCTGTTCTTAGTCTAAGAAGAATAAAGCAGCAACAGCTAAGTTGATCATAGTGTTAGTAGCACATTATTATTACATGTACATGGCACAAATACGTTGCTAATAGATGTACTTGCAAAAGCTGTTAAGTCTGAGCTGACATACTGTCTGGCAGTAACATAAAGGATAACATATATACACATATCAAACATAAATCATGCAAAGGTCATCACAGAAACTTTAGGCTTTGACCTTCGTGAACAACATCACAAAGTGTGATATCTACCATGAGGGGCACTTCCTTATGATTAGCAGTCCTTCTGCAACATGTAAACCCTATCATGGGTCTTCCCACAATAATGTGCGTATTGCCATCATTTTAGCCCATACATGTACACAGCTCTTGAATTTTTCAGACTGTGTGTAGTTTCTGAAGTGGGGATGGGAAGGTGAGATATGAACTGTACACTTCTGTTTGTGCTGAACTCATTGTTCAGAGGTTGGATAAATTGTCTGCAGTGGGCAGCATTTTAACAAGCAGTTTGTGCTTAAGCACTTTGTGCTTCAGAGGTAAGTCACCATCCTTGTGTTCGCACCTTTCATGTTTTCATTCATATTGCCACAGGACAACATTTCTTCTCTGCCTGTTTTTCATCAGCTCAGACTTCACAAACAATGACTTCAGTCTAAAAGACTACAAGCATAAAATTCTCAGCACTTGATTATACACAAGATCAATGTTAGTAACAGCTCACTCTCATGCCAGATTAGATCATGCTTCCAGAAATCAACCCTCTGTTACCCCACCCCTCCTCTCCCTCCTAAGCCCCCCTTCCCTTCCCTCCTCAAAGAAGAGAAGAAGAGAAAGCAAGCACCATCACCTCTATGCTTTGAGTCGGCCTCTTTCTGCAAGTTATGCACTTTGATGTTCTCAATCATTTTGACTGTCCCCCTTATCGAGCCATCTTCAGTTCTCAGCATTTCATACCTGTGGTGTTCAAACACAGTCAGACACATTGCACAGCCAGCCATCATGCTCACAGCACATGGCACAATCCAACGATTCTACAGAGTCATAGTCACTGACAAAATGTCTATATGCAGATACACAGGGGAGATGTAGGCAGTTGGTTTCCATCTGGATTAAAGACCAGACAATGAATGTTGTGTCTGTTCTGGACATGTTTCTCTTGGTCTGATACACTGATCAGCACAACAGTGTTACACTGTCAACTCGACAACTTGAACTTTTAAACGCTCAATGTGAGAAGCAGAATCATTCAATAGTGAACAGTTTAGGAACAACGATAAACTTGGCCACTGGAAAATGTAGGGGAACAGAACAGACTTTTCAACATTCACAGGGTACTAAAGCAGAGCTGGAAAACCTGCTGCTCCACATGATCTCGAATACAGCATATAGCACAATAATACAGGAAAAACATCACCATATACATGAGTAGATCTCAACCCTCAGTCCCTATTAGAGCTGTGCGACCAGCATACATATTTGTATATATATATATATATATAAACACATATACAGCAGTGTCCTTGGCAAGGCCAGAATGTCCACTTGTTAAAGACAGAAGGGTACAGGCTGTCAAGCAGCATAAGCCTAAGGACTACAGACTGTGGGCAGGCTGCTGCCACTGCTGGATCGTCCATTACCTGGTGCTACTTCTCTGCGCATATGCTTCTTCCTGGAATAATCCACACAGTGCATGTCACTTGCATGGGTACCATTGTCAGCAAAATACATACAGCATAGATAGCGTTGGACTACTATTTCATAGAGGAGGTTAGCCGAGAGTGAAAAGGCCCATGGGTCATTTACAAGAGGCAATAATACAATAACAAAAGACACGTGTGCGGGCGCATACATTTGTATGCATGCACTCACGCACGCACACACACATGCGCGCACACACACACATACACACACACACACGCACGCATGCACTCACACACCACACACACAAACCTATCATCATCGTCGTCGTCATCAACCTTTATCAACTATTATCCAATACAACAAACATCACACATTCTCACCCTCAATAATCTACAGATTTCATCTCCCCAAGTTTAATCATCCTGCTTGCAGTAGGCCAGTGGTAGCTTCTATCACAGCACTACCATTGAACAACTGATGATTTGACTACAGTTATAGGGAAACTTAGAACCCCAGCTCCAAAAAGGGCCATCAAGAGTCTCCTCGGTGTGGCTGTGGCTCGGTGAAGACCAGAATAAGCAGTGAAGGAGTAATGCCACATGAAGAGCAAGGGAGATCATTCAAAAAACATGTATGCACATATGCACTGCATGCAAATGCATGTGCAAGCAGGCACACATACGCACACACACACACATGCACACATGTGCACACACCCACACACACAGAGATTTGGTAGAGATGCCTCAATGTTCTTCCTATTCATAAGCACAGAAACATATGACACTGTAAGACTTTTTTTTTCAACTCTCCTTGCGGCATTTTAGGGGCAAGCAGGTGTCTCTTCGAGTAAGAATTATGCCACAAGAGAATCTGACAATTTCTAGAATTGTGCTAAGACTGCCTTTACAAACTATGTCCACCAGTCTACGAACTTTCTTTAGAAAAAGTGTCTTCACCCCAACAGCTTTTGAAAAACAATGTGTCTGGCAGGCGCACAAAATCTACTGCAACTGACCTTGATGACAAAAGCAGCATTAACTCTAGCATTTTCATTTCCTGCTCACCAACAGAAACCACTGTAAAATAAAACATAAAACTGTAGCAACGCATGTAGTGTCCACAGTTTTATCCTTCCCTAATCTCCCTGACTATAAATTAACAATATTAGCTCAGAAGTGATAGTGCATGAGAAATCCAGGTGCAGCATTTTTTTTTTTTGGCACAAAATGAAGGTTTGCACCCAAAATTACCACTAAAATCATAGGGGTACGAATGAAAAAAAAAAAGCCTATTGTTCTTAGTTTTGATTTTACAGGCATTTGAAGTTTTGTATATGTCAAACTGTAAAATGTTCACTGTCAAACAGACTTTGCATCACACTGAAAATTTTTCCACATGTGTTTGGCATGTTTTGAGAAATAAAAACACCTTTTTCAATTCCTTTACAAAATTCCTGTCTTAAAACAGAGATTTCTCAAATAAAAGTTGTCTTCAGAAATTTGAATCTTTTTTTCTTTTTAAGCTATGAGGTCTCAAAATTGAAAAAAATAAACATGGAAAGCTTTCGAATTTCATACTGACACTTTCCATGTAATTAGAAAAGATCATCAGTAAGTCAAAAACAGCCCAAAATGGGATTTGTTGACTATCTTGCTTTCTGCTCCAAATGAGCTGTGCAAGTTGTACTGTTTCCTTTTTTGTGGGTTTTTTTTTTTTTTGTGCTATAAAAAAGTGAACAAATACACATGTCCCCAGAATCTGTGGCATCTCTTGCCAAGTTGCAGCACTCACATCCAGGCGTGCACAGATATAGATATGCACTTAAGCATACAACACTCATATAACATATGCATCAATGCACACATTCACTGTTCGAAAATATACTGGGACATGCTCAAACATGCAAACACTTTTCTATTTGCCGCTTAATTGCGTATACTCATGTATACTCCAAAATAAACTTACATGTTCATCAAATAGATATCTGTTGTGTACACACACATGCACACACACACACAAACACACTCACATATATACACGCATGCACACACACACACACACACACACACACAAACATACACCCACACACACACTCTCTCTCTATCTACCTCTCTCCTTTACATACACACACACACACACATTCATTCTTGTGAACACACAGACACACACACACCCAACATACACACACATGCACGTAAGTGTGCAAATACTTATAGCACTTGCATGATATATACACTGTCACCACCACCACCACCACTTCAACTCCAAAACGCCCACACACATGCACACATGCATGCATGAGCGCATGCATGCACACACACACACACACACATACACACACACACACACAAACATATACACACACACACACACACACACACACACACACACACACACTCACATGCACGCACACACACAAACACACATACACACACACGCACCCACACACATGCACACACACAAGCACACGCGTGCGCACACATGCATGCACACACATACTCACACGCACACGCACACACACACACACAAGCGCACATACATCCACACACACATATACTCGCATGCACACACATGCACACACACACACACACACACACACACACACACACACACACACACACACACACAGGCTCCCTGATTTACATCTACTATCTATCTGTCTTGAAGCTTTTATGCACTTTTTCAATCATTACAAATGAACAAATAGAAATCACTTCAAATTCGAAAAAAGCAAGTCACAATTCACCCTTCCTATAGCACAGTGTCTTAAATAAGTACTGACAGGACAAAAAATACTACAGCATAAACAACAAATTAAAAAAGAAAAATCTATATACATGTAATAAAGAGCACATGCTGGACGTTTTACAAATACAGGGTTAAATTCCACTGGCCTGTGGTTCTAGATGCAACACACAGAATCTATGTTCTGCGAGATGTCCTTAACAAAGAGCTACAGTGACAATACATGTTGAGTTGAAGGCTTCACTATGCCAAAGCAATTAAGAAATCAATACTAACTGAACTGTAGAAGAGTCTCTCTCTCTCTCTCTCTCTCTCTCTCTCTCCTCTCTCTCTCTCTCTCTCACACACACACACACACACACACACACACACACACACACATGGCGGAGGGGGGGGGGGGGAGGGGGCAGGTGGAGGAAGAAATGGGCAGGAGATGGGAACTGAATGAGCACAGACTGAACCAGACTAAACTTGTAAGTTAAGAGAAGGAGCTTGGGGTGAACAAGGGCAGATGTGCGGGTCAGGAGTGTAGGGGGGGGGGGGGGGGGGAGGGGGCAGGTGGAGGAAGAAATGGGCAGGAGATGGGAACTGAATGAGCACAGACTGAACCAGACTAAACTTGTAAGTTAAGAGAAGGAGGCTTGGGGTGAACAAGGGCAGATGTGAGGGTCAGAAGTGTAGGGGGGGGGGGGGGGGGGGGGGGGGGGGGAGGAATAGTCGGTGATGGACAGAATGGACCTGGGTAGGGGTGGGGGGTGGGAATAAAGGTGAAGGAGTACGGAGGGAAAAGGAAGGACAGAAGGATGGGCAAGCAAAAGAATAGGGAGAGAAATACAATATACACGTCTTCTTGTATTGAAAAAAGAAGAAAAAAAATAGAGACAGACAGAAGACAGAGAGAGACAGAGACACAGAGAGAGAGAGAGAGAAATATATAAATAATAGCGTATCTTCACTACATGGGATTCAAAGGATGAAACACTTTAAACCTAAACTATGAGTATTCTGCGTACTACCAATAAAAAATCATGGACCACAAAATACACTGTTCTAGTTGACCCTTGGAAGTGTGTCTGTTTCAGGCGTCTTTACAGACTGTTTTATGCAGCATCATGCTAAACAGAGGGTGAAAAATGTTAATGCTGGACACCCATAGGACTTGAATCATGTACTGCTATGGTAACAATCGTGGCTTGTGGAAATTGGTACAAATTCCAGAATGTTTCTAGAGTTATCTTTTTGTCTGAGCAGCAAATACATAAACAAACAGGAAAAGGATGATTCAAGTGCATGGCTTAAGGTCTAAATTTTCATTGCAGTCAGTGAGTTTTTGATTTCCAAGTTTTTTGTCATTCTTGTGAATTTGTATTTGGACTGATGATATCAAAGCTGGTCCTCGACCTTTTATTGGCAGTATGCTATAAATGTTCATATCTAGATGTGTAAGAATGTGTGTGTGTGTATGTGTGTGTGTGTGTGTGTGTGTGTGTGTGTTGTGTGTGAGTGTGTGTGTGTGTGTCTTTGTAAGAGCGTGCATGCATGTGTATGTAAGTGTGCTTGTGTGTTTTTATGTATGTGTGTGTGTGTGTGTGTGTGTGTGTGAGAGAGAGAGAGAGAGAGAGAGAGAGAGAGAGAGATTTCTAGAACATTAGCCTCTAAATCTCTCGACAGCAGAACAATTACAACAATGGTACAACACTCTGCAAAGCTTCAGCTTTCAGCTGGAATGAAACGCTTGAAAAGCCAAACCCTCAGTAACAGCAATGTGAGGGGTGTAACACACACACACACATACATTTTACCTCCACTCTTCACTGAAACAACCAAATCACAAACATTTAGGACAACATGCTACACAGTTCAAATCCAAACCCATTATTGAACGTTACGGATTTGATTCCTTAGTTATGTTGATTTCTCTGTGTGTGTGTGTGTGTGTGTGTGTGTGCGTGTGTGTGTGCGTGTGTGTGTGTCTGTGTCTGTGTGTCTGTGTGTTGATGAGAGAGAGAGAGAGAGAGAGAGAGAGAGAGAACAGTGTATGTGTTAAAAACTTAAACACATTCTTTCACAGAAAAGCATTTTTGTACAGAAACATATTTTGCCAGTTTAGACAAGATCATTGGGAGTGCAAAATAAATAGCAAATGTGACATAACAAAAATAAGTCATTCATAGTAAAATCATTTTGTAAAGGATGGACCTGAAGATCAAATAAAAGCTAATTAATTTATCAATCAGAATGTCCTCTGTACTCTGCTCTTCTGAGATTCTGTTTCCATAACATCTTAGCACTAATCAGCAAGAGCTTTTAGGTAAGACTAGGTCATTCATGGTCTTTAAGGCACCACACTAAATGTCTTCCGTGTGCCCCCACATGATTCACCCCACCTTACTTACACACACTGTCAACCTTTATGAAGCAGATTTATTAAACCTGAAGAGGTAAGGCTTTGAAAAAACAGGGTGTGCCTCCCTCCTGAGATCATGGCTGTGGGCAATAGACATCCCCCCACACCCCTCTCCCCCTTTCCATACAGAAAAAAAAAAACCAGATCAGCAGTGACACACACATAGAATACTCTACTGAGATCAAACTTGAGGACTGGCAAGAAACCAATGCTGGTTTTAGTTTTCTTTTCTCTTTACATATTTCTTTTCGACCTTTTTTTTTTCATCTTTTACAACTTGTAAAAAAATGAAGCAGTTATTTTGCCTTGAGGCTTTGAACTAGTGAAAAATGACTAAATTAAGTAGTCATGGTTTGTCAACTTAAGAAGAAGCTACAGGATGGCAGCCTGTCCTGGGGTTCTTGGTCAAACTGTCAGATTTTCATTTCAGCTGCGTACCAAACACACTTATAATACATCTGTCAGATGTGTTATCAGGACACTAACTACGCAGGGGCACTGAGCCCTATGAAATGAGGCCAAAGAACTGCCAAGCCCACTCACTTGTCGATGGACTCGCGGAAGTGGAGCAGGGCAAACTCCATCATGGAGAACTTGCCATCGTTGACCACTGTACCCTGACTTGTCTCACTGCGGTCATCTGGGCCAGGGGGACCCTCCTGACAACAGTGAAAATACAACATGAATACATGAATCCATTTTTCTGTAAAGCATGTTTTTACTTTTCCGCATTATCACATGGAAGAACAAAATCAACAACCACCAACATTGAAAAATTCAGAGTACAATTATCATGTCATGATGTACAAAATGTACAGCAGTAGATATACAAACATCAACATAGTGCAATCAACAAAAATGCAGAAAGAAAAACAGTACATCAGATTGTAAGGATGTGTAAAAAAAAGTTCTTTAACAAGCTGAAGGCATTATTGTCATGCTAGTCACTACACCCCTCCCAAATCCCCTAATGCAGCCCCTTCCCCCTTCCTCTGGACCACAACACACACACACACACACACACACACACACACACACACACACACACACACACTCACCCTGCTTAAAGGTCGCCCTGGTTGAGGCGGATGAGGCGGCTGATAAAGTTTCGGCTGAAAAAAAAGAAATTCAGTATGCTTTAAACCTTTTAGAATACAAGACATATGACTTAAGAAAACATCTTTTAATTGATAAATCATTATCTCTGACTATATCTCTAAAAACTACCATATCTCTAAAAAGTACCATATTTTTAAAACAGTTCTTGACCATGGCTAAAAAATAAATACGGGATCCAAACAGGACTGGTACAAACTGATAAAAACACTGTGCCGATTCATATCATCAACCAGTTACAGGCGCTATCAATTAGATGAAAAATGTAGGAAAAGCCTGACCATTTTCAAGACCCCAAACAAATGAAAGAACTGAACTTGGTGTATTCAGTTCAAGTGATACTAAAGCATTCACTCCTCTACATTGACGAAACTTTGAACCTCAAGATACTGAAGCTAGAGAACCTTGGGTACAGACCTCTACTGCTTTCAATCACTGACTGTAGTGCAAGTCTCTGAAGACTATGGCTGATTCATTCTTTCACAGCATCAATTATAAAACACAAGCACTCCCTCTGGGAACAATGAAGTCATTCTCCCTTCTGGAGCCGACAGGATCTTGACTCTATAGAGACTGAACTCTCATTCTTTAATTGTGTGCCTCTCCATATCGCAACCTGACTCGCTCTTCACTTCATCATGCTGAGCCAGGATGCCACCTCTTTAGATTGTAAACACATGATATATTCACTCAGACACACAGAGAGAACTGGACATTATGACTGACTCTCAAGTATCCATCAGACCTATGCTACCTCCACTCTTTCATGGTGATGCTTTGATGCAGGCTCTTAAATGCTGATAATTGAACCAGTGCACAGGATCAGAGTGTTCAAACATCACAGCTCCTGTAGTACCTTCATGTTGGAAGTCTCCACTTCATGCCTTGCCAGTGGACGCACATACTCCTCGGGGAACAGTCCCACGATGCCGTTCAGTGATCCGTACATCCATCCTGGACATAGTGATTTTGTTACATTCAATGCATCTGCTCTTACTCACACACTTCACACAGTGGAGGAGTTGACCAGAAGGTCCTTGGTTAAAGCACACGAAAGAATGACTCTTAGAGACAGCATACAAACACATACGCACAGACACAGACACAGACACACACATACACACACACAGACACATACACACACACACACACACAGACACACACACACACACACACACACACACACACACACACACGTGTGCGTGTGTTGTGTGTATGCACACACATTACTCAGTGGACGAGTTGAACAGAAGGTCCATGGTTCAAGCACAGAAAAGATTGACCCTTGGAGACAGCTCTCACACACACACACACACACACACACACACACACACACACACACGTGCATGTGCGCATGCGCGCACATGCACACATGTATGCACTCATGCACGCACATGCACACGCACACACACACACACGCACACGCACACACACACACACACACATGCGTGTGCACACACACACACACACACACATGACGAACAGGGAGTCATTATATCAAGACAATATAACATGGAGTTACAGAGAGATGATGAACTGGATTCCTCTTCTAAATGTTTTGCACACTTGCATTTGGTCAGAAAACATTTATTTTCAAAAGACAGTAAGACTGAATTAAAAGTAGCTTGAAACAGTGTGTATGTGTGTGCGTGTGTGTATGTGACTCTATATTTTTTCTCTTTTTCAAGTGTAGAAAAAAAATGTTATCTAGTATTGAAGTTGTTGAGCTACAAAAGCACTCATTATTGATATTATGACTTTTATTATGACTTGGGAATGTCATATTCAAGGTATCAAGATTTTCCATTTACCAAATTTGATGAACAGCTTATTACAAAATGTCTGAAAAAATACTTGAAACAAATAACAAAAATCAAGGTAACAATATAATACATACAAATCAGGGACGACCTGAGAAAGTGTTACTCAACAAACCCGTGCAACCACCAGACACAGAGACCAGTTCACATGTAACAAGAACTTCAGCCCTCCACTTGCCTCTTTCCAGGTTCATTTCTGGATCCATCAGTTTGACGATGTCCCCTCGTTTGAAGCTCAGCAAAGTGGACTCACGGGTGACGTAATCTTTGACCGCCACCACAAACTTGTTGCCCTGGACATGCACAGACTTGTTCAAGAGCCTTCGTCGGCTCGTTCATGAACAGTTCCATGCAAGCTTTCTACATCTCCATTCCATTCAGCAGACCCCAGCATCTAGCATCACCTTTCAATTCAGCTTTTCATTTTCACTCTTTGGTCAGGTAAGTATGAGAAATATACGGCGCTTTCTTTTCTTTTTAATGAAAAAAAATACCTAGACTCTAACACTAGTTCATGCTTGAAACCATAGCTTTATTACATAAATATTTAATTGTACACCTGTACAGCAACGTAAATAAAACAAGAATCTTTTTATGTTTCTTCCTTTAGTTCATACCAGCTGCAACAGTCCATGCTGATGGATCTTCTACTGCAACGTCTGTGCTTAAAAAACACACAACAAAAACCCTACCTTCTCCCTTTGCTATATTATCTATTTCCTGTCCCTGTCTGGTTCATCAAATCATCAAATTATTCAACTACTTTGTTCTGAACACAGTATTTATTTCTATTTCTATTTCCTGTCTGATCTCTTGGTTCTCCAAATCATTCCACGATTTCATTTTCCGCACTTCATTTCACTCCATTTCTCTTCCCTGTCGGATCAGATCACTGAATTATTCCCCTGTTTCATTTTCTCACAGTATTTCATTGTATTTCCCTTCCCTATCAGATTTATTAAATCACCAATATTATTCCATTATTTCATCATTCTGACAATACTTCACTCTATTTCCCTTCCCTATCCCATCCTTCAAATCACCAAGTTGTTCAGCCGTTTCACTGTTTACACAACATTTCATTCTGTTTCCCTTTCCTATCCCATCTTTTAAATCACCAAATTATTCCACCGTTTCATTTTTTCTGACAGAATTTCACTCTACTTCCCTTCCCTAACCCACCTTTTGAAACACAAAGTTGCTCCGCCGTTTCATTTTTTCACACAGTATTTCACTCCGTTTCCCTTCCCTAACCCACCTTTTGAATCACAAAGTTGTTCCGCCGTTTCATTTTTTCACACAGTATTTCACTCCGTTTCCCTTCCCTATCCCATCTTTTAGATCACCAAATCATTCCACTGTTTCATTTATCACACAGCATTTCAATGCCGCTCTAAAAGAATAATGACCCACGGACTGCCTCACCAGAAGTGACAGAGAAAAACTAAACAACTGTAAGTGAGAGAGGAAGAAAGAACCACCACCACCATCACACAACCAGCGACAACACCAATGGACAGACAGAAGACTAAACAAAACAAAAGAACCACCACCACCATCACACAACCAGCGACAACACCAATGGACAGACAGATGACTAAACAAAAGGACCACCACACCAACAGTGACCGCAACCAACAGCTGTCAAACACAGCAGAGGAACAGACAAAGCCAGAAAGACGAGACAGGTCAGTCACCTGCCTAAACTTTCACACTCATCCAATGGAGGAAGATGACGTAACTCGTGATTTAATGTCATTTTCCTGGACACACATTCACACTTCCTCACATCAAACGCATGTACACACAGACCTGTATTTTAAACAGCATAAAGAATCACAGAGGGAAGACATAAAAGAAAGACAGGAGGAGTGGCTGACATGAACTCGGAGAGAAGACATTCAATGGGGACAACCAAAGAGGTTGAGCTCTCACCTTCTCACTCTCGAGACAGAACCTGTCTATCATGTCCTTCAGCTGACGGGCCTGCACAATGGTAAACAACAAAACAACCTGCCGTTAGGTCACAGAAGGTCACACATTTCAGGCTGTCAGTCCTCTGTGGGGGCCACTTCCTTTGCAGCGTTTTCCTCACACAGGGTGGAGTACACTATTCTTTAATTTATGACAGTTTCACAGTGCTTTCAACTGTCATCCGATGTGTCTCCTGTGAAGTGAGACAGGCACACAGACCGAGGATATAAGGTATGACTGGAAAAGTGTGAGCGAGTGTGTATGTGCATGCTCCTAAGCACATCTGCCATTATAAACTTTTGCAAACATTCTTGTGTGACAGCAAGGCACAGACACAGAGAAGAGGACAGAAACTGAATGAAAAGATCCTATGTTGCCTGAGGGCAAATGTAACAAAGGGAGGTGTGAGGTGACAAGACACGCCCTCTACATGTACTTATGTCTGTAGGGCAAAGCAATACACAGCCAGGAAGAGGTCGCCTACTTATAAATGCAGTCATAACATTACCACAAGAACACCTGTGGAGAAAAAAAAACTTGATCTGGAAGGTATGGTAGTTTCTCAACAAGCCAACAACATAGATGAGCTAAGAGCTAGGCCTGACACATCAGCCCCCGTCTGCTGTTTCTAAAGATTCCTCCTTCACCTCCTCCTCCTTTCCCCCAGGAACAGTATATATTTTCAATATCTGCAGTCCGCCTCTTCTTTGCTTTATCACCACAACCATCATCCTTCCTGACTCAAAAGACTTACGTTAAACACATTATAACATGACAGGTAACTCATTAAACCCCTAGTCCACACTGAAGAAGGAATGAAGAACGCTTGCCACAACACATGGTGGATCACTACAGAAGTAAAACAATGGAGGGTGACAACATTACTCCCGCTATTGTATGTCAATGTGTGATCTGCACACACCATGGGACAATTGGATGCTATCAACTGGAACTGCTGCTCTATGCATTACAATAATCATACACATTTTCCCAGAATGTACTGGTGCGGTATTACTCATCAAGGATGGGAAATTTTCCTGAACACTGGCATGATTTTGAAACCGCTTCACTTTCACCAACTGATCTGATGACTTTCCATCAGGATAATAATAATAATAATGTATAATACTTATATAGCGCATTTCTTGTTGTACAACTCAATGCGCTTACATCCACCATTTGCACTTATTCATACAATATTCATGCACACAGCAAAAAGAAAATACACAATGGCAGACGCACCTACATGCATAAACTGTCTCACCGAACTAGTTGTGGAGGAATTTAAGAGAGATCTAGTCATCTACAGAAGAGAATAGGCTTTTTTGAAGAGGTAAGTTTTGAGCTGAGATTTAAAAGAAGAAAGAGTAGGCTGATTACGAAGGTCTTCAGGGAGGGAGTTCCAAATAGAAGGTGCTCTAAAACTGAAGGCTCTTTCGCCAACAGATTTCAGAGAACGCTTAGGGATTTTCAAAAGTTTTTGTGGAAGAAGAGCGAAGGGTACGAGAGCTTTGGTAGGTGCAGAGAGAAGAAGAGAGATAGTGAGGAAGAGATTCATTGAAGTGGCGGAAAGCAAGAACTGCCAGTTTAAATTGCCACCGATACTGTATGGGAAGCCAGTGCAGTTCGATCAGCATGTGAGTGATGTGCTCACACCTCCTCTTCTTCAAAACAAGTCGTGCAGCGCTATTTTGGACTCTCTGCAGCCGAGCAATCTGTTCTGACTAATGTTTCAGCTTGACCATAATTTATTGCAAGAGTTGGAAAACATTCATATTTTCAGTATCAGTTTCATCTATCTTGTAACGCTGTGGAGACATGCCAAATTGATAAACTACAAAACTGGAGGGGGGGGGGGTATTTTAACTTTAACAGTGGGAATATTAAACACTATGTCTATTAGAAAGTGTACTTTTTCAAGAGCAGTATTTTCAGTGTATTGTGCAAATGTCTGCACAAGAATTCACAGAAAAGAGAAAGTGACAGAGAGAGAAATACGTACACTTCTCTCTCTCTCTCTCTCTCTCTCTCTCTCTCTCTCTCTCTCTCTCTTCAATCAATCAAGCCGCCTCCATCCTTTCTTTCTCTCCCTCTACCTTCTCAGTTAATCAATCAATCAATCAATCAATCCATTAATGAATCAGTCAATCATCAACCCTCCCCCAACATACCCTTGGTGTGTGGAAGATGAGAGACTTGGTCCTCAGGTTGAGCTGTATGGTTGTACTGTCTGGTAAGACCACATCCACCACATCCTCAAACCTGTACCACACACAACCACAGCATCACACATAACTCACTGTTTGATGCTGAGAGAACAATTCTGCCTGCAGTTAGGGAAGAGTATTTTTGGTTACAAACAACAAGGTGTTGAGGGCATCTTTGGCCTGTGGGACCTCTTGTCTTCAGCCTACAAAACATTTGCAAAGAACAAATTCTTTGTGATTCTGCAACTAATAATAATACCTGAATTTTTGTAGGAAGCTCTTTCATCTTAGCGTAGAGCTCTAAGCACTTAACAACTGACTTTGGGGATAAAGACAAAAGAATGACCCCAGAATAAATATCATGTGCACACTTACACACACACACACACATCTTAAGTGATGTCTGCCTGACATTTGGACGAGTTTGTAGTAAAATACAATCGTGTATCCATAGAACTCAGCTGGTCTAAAATCACCTTCCACAAAGTGTCTTTTGCACACAAACATCCACAGAGCAAATGCAGCAGTTCACAAGTTATGCATGCTAAAGACAAAAGCAGAGAGAAGAAAAGTTGTGCTTTAAAAAGAATTTCTTTTTAATGTTCAGCAACACTGCTATGATCACTAAACACATCAAAATGTGGTTGAGAACACCAACAAATGCAGCTATGCACCTGATGTCTTCCATGACAGAGAGGTGGTCATCCACCAGACTTTTCTCCCTTGTGATCAGCCTCAGTCCTGTGTGACTGACACCCAGGTACCTCACCCCTGCATGCTGGCTGCTGCCCTGGAAACACACCATCAATCAGCACGACAGGTGAGAGGTGGTCAGGACTGGTGAGGGGCCCCTAGTCAAATGGTTCAAATACAAAGCTGTGGAGCTGATGGTTGTGAGTTCAAACCACTTGTGTGGCTGGATTTTTTCTCTTTTTTCCCTTAAAAACCCTCTATGTCCACCCAACAGTAAATGGGTACCTGATTCACATAAGGGAAAGTAAAGGCAGTAGAAAAGAGGGATGGGCTCCCTCTTTCAGTATTCTTGTAAGCCCAGGCCACTGTGAACCCCAGTAGCCTTGTCCCTGTAACATTCTGACTTTTCATCTTTAAGCTATGTACAGACATGCTCTTTGCAGACCCAGGTTGTCCTGAAGATGCACAACCAGTTGAAACATGGACTGATTTCTGCGAAACCGGATAAAGAACAACAGAACTGAGGATACAAATGGTTCAAACAAACCAATATTACTGTCATCAGTAAAGAGCTTAGCAGGTGGTTGTCCTTTGTGTGTTGGATCAGAAAAAGGCAGCACTGAACACCAATGAGGTGACTCAGATGCAGGGCAGTGTCTCCTAAGGTGAGTTGCCTTTAGGTAACTTGATTCTGATTGCTCTCTGTGGACTGCTGGTGCAGGGGCTGCAATGTCACAAACTGGGTGTGGTTGTGTCTGGGGTAACCAGAATGAGCAGCGTGAGAGGAAAAACACTAGAGGGCACAGAGTGTGAAGACCCCTCCCCCCCCCCCCCCCCCCCCCCCCCCCTTCGAAAAAGAAAAAAGATTGAAGAAAAAAAATCCCATCTGGAACTTTGTTCATCTTTTAAATACGACATTCTTCTCCCAAGGAAACCTCCTCCATTTCATTTGTTAATGATTTCTGAAGATCACTGCTTACACATACCACCATATTAATTACAACCACTGTTTTGTGCCTCTATTTGTCTTGAAAATGTGAAAGACGGTGTATTATGAACTCACCTATTCTGTGGCAACGTGTTAAATATGGGGAAGAACACAAGGATACACAAGAGTTAAAACAACTATTTAAAGGGTTAATCATGGAGAGAAACATATTCTGCAAACACAGCATGAATGTTGTCATTTGCCCATTTGCTTGAACTGAGAACTTGCTTGAACAGAAGCTATGCAGATTTTAAGCGCAGGTACATATCTCTTTACCCTGGCTAAAACTTTGTGTTTATTTCAGCTTACACTATTTAAGTCCTTTTCTTTCCTTGTTTTTTCTTCTTCTCTCTTTTTTTTTTCCATGGACTTGTCTGTTTTAACATTATTGTTGATTTTTTTTTTCAAGTTCATAGATCATCAATATCTTACTTTTTTTTCTTCTCCATAACTGCTCTTTCCAATGAGATTTATCACTGACAGAGCTGAAAAGAAATGGCAACAAAACGAATGAAGCTAATCAAACATCGCTACCTGGTTAACTGTACCAGCTTGCTGTCACCAGACACAGCCATTTTTAATCCCACACATGTACGCACAGCAGCACAATGACGCCTGTCATTCCGTCTGTCCCCAGGATGTTACATGACAAACTGCACCATTCTACCCTCTTTTCTTAGCCCTTCACACTCACAAAGGGTACATGCAACACACTCCACACTACCACAGCACTTGAACCCTCATTGTAACACTTCCCTGCAGCCTTTAAATGAAAATGTAAAAACAGTAAGAAAACAAAACATTTTTGAGAAGTGGATAAGAATGTTTAACCCCATCTGTGCTGTCCCTCTTCTATGCACACCAAATCTTGTCACTGACTACAGATGATGAAGGTTAAAATAAGATATCTGATACAAGCTGAATTATCTTCAATTTCAGTATCCATACAAAAAAAAGACTATGTTGTTGCCCTTTGCATATTAATCCATGTAGTAAGAACTGATATCCCTTCCAACAGAATCAAACGCTATGAAATCTTTCACAATTTATCTTAAAACTTTACAGATTAATTCAAAATTCATGACGGAAAAGTACTTATTTCACCTAACGCTTTAACATCTCTATTTAAATTGTTCAGGTTCTAAGCAAACCCATCACTGCTTCATTCACCTCTACAGAAGTCCTTAACTTTGAACTGACCCCAAAAATCTCATACGCATAAATATAAGAGAGATACTGGGTTCTGGCAGTCAACCCTCGAAATGATCAGAATTCAAACTGAGCCCAAATTAGCAGGCTCAGCACCTGCATCTGCATCCATAAAATCATTCTGAGCAGCTCTTTCTGAGAAAAACAGACTATTCCACAGTGTTTGGTTTCTCTTTTTTAATTGTTCAATCTTTCTGTTCTGCCTGAAGAAGACTTTATTTATGTCTTTTTTTTTGTCTGTTTCATTCATTTGGCAGCTCAATAATTCAATTTTCATTCTCCTGCTCTATACTAGCACACATCCTGTTTCAGAGAGTTAGACTGAGACATTAAAAAAAAAAATTAGAAACAACATCAATAACTTACACATTTACATTTGATATTACGGAGAACAAAAAGAACAAAAAGGTCTTTCCAAAATCACAACCTATAGCAATCAACTGCATGTATCTTCAGACACTGTAAGCATCCTAGATTGTATTACCATGGCAATGTGTGACAGGAGTTACCAGGACAGAAAGGGTTAAAAGGGGGGGGGGAGGGGAGGTGAGGGGGAGGGTGGCAGTCATGACAAAGAAGCATCTGTCAAGGGGATAGACCATTCATCACACTCTGTCCTCTGTGTTTCTCAGGACAGACGCACAAGTCTCCATGCTCCTGCTGAGCTAAAAGGGGAGCAGGATCAGGTTGGATTTATGTGGCAGCTGTAAGAGAAAGAGGGTGGGAGGGGGGGGGGGGGCAGACAGGCTAGGGAAGGAGCAGGAATGGGAAAGTGGAGAAGAACATGGATGGCAGGGGGCGGGGGGGGGGGGGGGGGGGGAGGGAGGAGATGAATGAGAGAGAGCAGGAAACCGAGGAAGGGAATGAGAGGATGTGTATGTGTGCTTGTGAGGAGCGTGATTGTGTGTGTGTGTGTGTGTGTGTGTGTGTGTTCTGTGTGTCTGTGTCTGTCTGTCTGTCTGTCTGTCTGTGCATGCATGTGCATGGGTGCTAAAGTATGTATAGTGTGTGTATTTGTGAAGTGAGCGCATGTGTGTGTGCATGCATACTGGTATGTATGCATGCATGCATGTGTGTGTGTGGTGTGTGTGTGTGTGTGTGTGTGTGTGCTGGCATGCATGTGTGTATATGTGTGTGTGTGTGTGTGTGTGTGTGTGTGCATATGCCCATGCTCGCGTGCATACACGCATTCGCGTGCGTGCGTGTGTGCGTGCATGCGTGTATGTGTGTGTGCATGTGTGTGTGTGCGTGCGTGCATGCGCACGCTTGTGCATGCCTTTGTGTGTGCATATATGTGTGTGCATGCATGCCTATGGGCATGAATCAGTCGATGTAAACGAGTGTGTATGCGACAGTATAAATGCACGTGCACATGAATATTTTGAAATTTTACTTATTTTAAAAAACTCATTTTCAAAATTTATGTCTGAAACTATTACAACAATGGAATAAATGAACAAGCTTCATGGAAAAAAAATCAAAACATGAGAAGAAATATACTGGTAAACTGCTTATTCTGGATAGTTTAGATGCAATTATCATCATCTACCTATCAAAATAGGGTAGGTTTAAATGCTTGGCCACACAATAAATTTATGAAAAATGTCACATAAATTCTGTTCAGCGATTAGGTTCATCTAATCATGGTGTGTCCCATAAATTAGTTCATCTAACAATGTATGTCCCAAATATTCAGAAATCCCCAAAAGAATATTACTCCTGTGTTAAGTTCACAATGTGCCTGCTTCTGCAAAATGAAGTTACTGATGCTCTCATCTGAAACATTTGCAGCCCCAGAGGTGTCTAGAATTAACAACCAATTGGTCTGGTGGGTAGGGTGTAGGGGGCTCTGGATACAGGTAATGGGAGGAGTGCAGGAAGCTGGTTGCCAAGTCTTCTTTGGTGCCCCAACAGTCTTCAACACTCCGGGATAAGTGATAGGTGGGTAAGACATCAGACTCATGTTCTGAAGTCCAGGGCTCGATTCCTGCTTCGGAATGGCCAGTCAGGAAGAATTTTTCCTGTTCAGAGTCAATCTGTCTGGACTCCAATCCCTTCAAGTCTTTCAGAAGACACTTTAAATCGAGGTCTAGCGCATGAAAATGCACGCACGCATAAAATTCTTGCATGAAAGTTTAATCCCGTGCCACTCTCGGAGATGAGTACGCACCTTCATGGGCTGGTGAAATGGAAGACATGAAAATGAAATGCATGAAACAAGTGGAGACATCATCCCAAAAGACACAATGTGGTCGCACTTAATGTTGGGATTAAGAACAGCGGCGAAAGTATCTCCAATGGTGAACCTTTAGAGTTTTATTTGAAGGACAAAGAAAGAAGAAAGATGGATTTGAATCTTAAATTTTGCATATGCATGAGTGTTTATGTGAGTGAGTGAGTGAGTATGAGTGTGTGTGTGTGTGTGTTTGTGTGTGTGTGTGTGTGTGTGTGTGTGTGTGTGTGTGTGTGTGTGTGTGTGTGTGTGGTGTGTGTGTGGCACGCATGTGTATATGCGTGTGTGTGAGAGCATGTTACATGTGTGTGTTGTGTGTGTGTGTGTGTGTGTGTGTGTGTGTGTGTGTGTTATGTACGTGTGTGTGTGTGTGTGTGTATGTGTGAATGAGCTTGCAAGAGCGGATGCATACATGTGTGCATGCATTCTTGTGTGCATGTATGTATGACTGCATGTTTAAGTCCAATCGTATACTTGCATGGGTGCATGTATGACCGTGTGCATGCCAGCACACATAATGTATCAGTTCATCCATGTCTGCACCCGTCTTCAGTGAAAAAGGGGGAGAAATGGACACACCCACAACAATATTCACTTTTATTGACCTCGTCCTTTAGCTTTCCCTCCCTTCCTTCCTCAGCTTCTTCCTTTCTCCTTTCTCACCGAAATTTGTCAACAAACACACGCAATTCTTTTAGCACATCCTTTCCTACAGAACAAAACCATCATACTAATCATCAATACATTGAATTCCCAACTATTCATGATAAATCATTTCCATCACCATTTGAAACTCCAAAAATGGATATGATTCCATGTTGATCTTTTCTCTTAAAATAAAAGACAACTCAACATTTTGTGGGTGGACACACGCAGTTAGAATGACGATGTTCATTCTAACAAGAAGTTCATTTTCACAGCACACGCATATTTGCACATACACATGCAAACAAACATAGACACGCACACACACACACACACACACACACACACACACACACACACACACACACAATTTGCATGCACATGCATACACACACACACGCAGGCATGCATGCACACACGCACGTACACAAACACAAAATATATCACATACACTAGTGAACACCTGGTCAGCAAGGTGCAATCATTCCAAGGGAAAACTAGAAGACTATTCAGGAGAGCACAGACCTTTGGCCAAGGTCGAGCAGATCCTGGATCTGCTCATGGATCTGTATTTGCACCACAGATCAGCCTCTAAATTTCAAAGCTTTATTCTTGGCCCATGATCCATCTGTACAGCAAGTTCAGTTAAGATCAGTTGAACGGTTTTTGCATAACCTCGACAAATATAAAATAACAATCCTGGATAGGCCTTTGGATCTTGATAACCATCAACATTGTATAAATTCATCCTTGGGTCAGATTCCATCTTTCGACCAAGTTTTGTTAAAACTGGTTCTGATGTTTTTGCATATCCTTGCTGACCAAAAAAACCAAACAAACAAAAAAATGGACGCAGGTAAAAACAATAACTCCTTGGCACTTGTGACTACAGACAGGACAGGCAGCACTCACGGCGACAGGGAAGAGGCGGCAGAAGTAGGTGGGCCACTCCTTGGCGGTGTCCACGATCACCTTCTTCACCTGCATGTTCAGTTCCTTGGTCAGGTAGTTGTGTTTGTTCACCCCGTAGCCCTCTGCAACACCAACACCACCTCATAGCTTGGGTCCACTTCAGACATGTACTGAAGGCTCGGGGAAACGCCTCCTGCATGTGTGTGCCTGAGTGTTGAGTGTTGAAGGTGAGGTGGGGAAGGTGTTAGGAGGGAGGAGAGAGAGGAGAGGTCAGGGACCGTGGTGTGTGAGGGGGGAAGGAGCGGAGAGTTGGGGAGTTGCATGTGTGTGTGTGTGTGTGTGTGTGTGTGTGTGCATGTTGGTTGTGTGTGTGTGTGTGTGTGTGTGTGTGTTGTGTGTGTGTGTGTGTGTGTGTGTGTGTGTGTGTGTGTGTGGTGTGTGTGTGTGTGTGGTTGTGTGTGTGTGTGTGTGTGTGTGTGTGTGTGTGTGTGTGTGTGTGTGTGTGTGTGTGTGTGTATGTGTGTGTGTGCGTGTGTGTGTGTGCATGTGTGTGTATAAGTGTGTGTGTGTGTGTGCGCCTGTGTGCATGTGTGTGTGTGGTGTACAAGTTTGTGTGCATGCATAAACACTGGGCTAATACAAATGTAGGTTCAAACAGGCACAAAATTTGAATTGCTACAGATAATAATTAATCAGTTTCACGTTCACTCAGAAATACAATATCAATTTTACTCCACTGAGTGATGCCAGGGTTCTAAAACAAGATCAAGAAATGGTCTTAGTATACATGTTCATTTCTCTGCAATATCTGACTGACTTTATTCAACCTTAATATTCAAGTATGGGTAGCTCCAGGTAACATACATTCATCTCTAAATAAAACAGTGTATGTAAATAGAGAATCAATACATACCCATCTAAATTTATATAACTAACAAAATAACTTTCACAACAGAAACCACATAAACAATAGACAAGTAGGGTAACTCTTACTCCCACAAGAAAACAAATACACGCCATTAACTCCAAAGGAATGCTGCTTATGACACTGAATCGCCTAGCAGATATGACAGCACTGAGCACACAGAACAAACAAGGAATCATCACCTGTATTTCTTTTCTTGTGGGAGCAAGAGTTATCCTACTTGTTTGTTGTTTACTGTTCCCTGCCTCATTTCATATTTACTAAGATTTTTCTTTTTTTCAGTCAAACTTGCGCAAGTGCGCGCATGCGTATGTGTGTGTGCATGCGTGCATGATTGTGTGTGTATTCTGTGGGTGGTAGTTGTTGTTGCTGGTGATATTCTTTGGGAGGGAGGGGAGGGGATGTCAATCTGCAGTGAAAGGCTCCCTAATCATGAAAATCCAAATACGAAATATGAGGTGAAAAGATTTCCACAAATTCAAAACAACACCCACAAACTGACCTAGGTCTTTGAAAACCAGCAGCTATGTGTTTATCTTTCATGGTATCATTGCAAAATAAGAGAAACAACTTAAATAGCTCATAGTATTTTGTGTATTAAAACAGAAAATTTACCCATAGTTCTACTACACATGTTAATCCTTTGACTCACTTGATTTATTGCAGCTGTCTTTTTTTTCAGCTTTTTCTAACACACAGGCTAACCCTTTGACTCCTTCAGTTTATCTGTACTTATTGTAACTTTTTTTGTCACAAGCGCTGTCTCTCTTTTATCTGTTATGATTTGACTTTTGATTTGGGTCTTTGTAACAGTACATCTAATTCTCCATAAAATCACATATCAAAATTATTCCCGATTTTTCTGTGTTCCAAGGTTGCCATCCCCCCTCCCCCTCCCCCCAAGTTGCCGCTCCACCCACAGTGGGAGTAAAAGGCCTCACACACACAACAGCTACTGACCCAGCATGCTCTTCATCTTGACACGCTGGTCCTTGTTGATGCGCACGCAGGCATTGTTGTAGACGTCCTGGGCCACCTGGCAGTAGATCAGATGCAGGATCATCTTGTTCTCCAGACGCTCCGACGGCCAGAACACCTGAAAGGTCAGAAACTCAAGGTCTGGAGTGTGCCCCAAATGAATACAAGATGAGGATGTATGTGGTTTTATCGTAATTTATTGATTTATGTTATCTCTATCGAGAGACACCACCTAAAATCTCTGAACTGACAAAATGGGCCCAAAATAAACTATTTATATACTTTTCAGATCAAAAATAGATTAGATTCAAAATATTAAGATGTATTATAGACTGGGGCACAAAATAAACTATCATTAGTTTTCAGATCAAAATGGGCTAGATTTCTAGATTCAATACATACTGCAGACTGCTTTTATACTCTAAATACAAATACTTGTGTATTACCTTCCCTTTATTTCACAGCACAGGCAGTTTGCTTTAATCAATATAAACAGAATTCACTCATCTTGATGCCACTGCTTGTACGGTACAATCTCCCAAGTGTTCTGAAGTGACTAAAACCTTCCAGTAGTGCCTCTTTAAATTCATGCAGGAAAGTGAAACTTGCAATAACCATAATTTTAAGACCTTAGAAAGGCTGCTTCAGTTTCTGCAAGCCTTTAATGATTTGTACGAATCTTGACTGACAAAAACAGATATGTACAAAGGGACAACGCCACAGACTCTCCTCACCTCTTTCCTGATGTGCAGTGTCCAGGGCACCTTGTTGTACATGAGGAAGTGCTTCTTGTTCTGCGGGAACAGTTCTGTGATGACACGCTCAAATCCGGTGTAGTCGATCTGGGGAGGCTTGGGGGCGATCCTGTCCGGTTCCAGCACCCTCTGGAACTGTTCCTGAGGCTCGTCCGGCTGGATGACAGTCTCAAATTTCTCCTCCACCTCCACAACCTCCTTCTTCGTGACCTTCAGAGGCGGTGGGGGCTGTTTGGGAGGCGGGGGAGGTGGGAGCTCATCTGCACAACCAAGATCAAGGTATGTATGAATTTTTGCAAGCGTGAGCAGGGACTGGGCAATGAGGGGCCTGGCAAGGGTAGAGGACAGGGGTGGATAACAAAAAGATGTGTGTCTATGTGAGAGAGAGAGAGAGAGAGAGAGAGAGAGGGAGACAGAGAAAGAGAAAGAGAGAGAGTGACACACACACACACACACACACACACACACACACACACACACACACACACACACACACACAACGCACACACACACATATATATATAAACATAGATACAGAAACAGCACTGCTCCCATGCTACTGACTGGAGCTCCCCAATACACATCCACTCCCCCTGTCACACTACCTACACCCTAGCCCATCGCAGAGGCCATATCCAGGGATGCCAGAGAGAACTGGGGAGAGAAGCATACAGATGCATCACAATCTTCCCAGACAACAAAATCTAGCACAGCCAGATTGGTTAAAGCTGGTCGACCAAGAAGGACCGTACAACAACCAGCCAAAGGAATATGAAGCATATAAACTGCTATCCTTCCACACTCTTACCTGGTAACCCTGATGCAAATGCGAAGCTGCTGTTGTTGCTTTTGTCTGAACTCTTGTTGTTGTTGAGGACGTTTTTCTTATTTTTTACTGTCTAATAATTTGTGCCACTTCAGTGACCATTCCAGCTCCCTGTCCACAGCCTGGGTTGTCCAACCACAACCCCAGAAACGGCAATCCACAGGGAGAGGTCAGTATCAAATCATCATGAGGCAACCCGCCAGTGGAGACACTGCACCGCTGCCGAGTCATTTCAGTGGTGATCAGCAGTGCCTGGTGCAATTCAACATGCACAGGGTACCACCTGCTCAGCTCCCCACTGACGACAAATAATTGCGCAGTCACAGAGCCTGTATGAGCGAGCGTCCCTCTCACAAAGGACACCACCATGTCTTTCCAATGACAGTTTCCATAAGCTTGCCAATACGGGCAACCTTTAACCCGAAGAGTGCATATAAGCCGTCAGCTGACGCTGAAGTAAAAATGCTTTTCCAGTGCCTATGGGCCGTCCACTGACGTCATGCATTTTTCTTGAATTTTCATTCGTTACTATTTCTATTAACGGACTTAAATAGAGTGTGCGTAGTAAGCCTTATATGTCTGTAGTATTAAAATGATATGCAAATGACCATACGTGATGGGAAAGACCATTTATTCTCATCACTGACTGGACGACCAGCCAGCACTTCGTCTCGCTTGCAAAGATGGCGGCGCAACCTTCGACAAGCATAGCGACCAAATCAATGTATTTACACAGCTGAGCAGGCTCTGCTAATCATTTTTGACAAAGACAAATAATCTTTTATTCAACAACTTACTCGAGCATGAAGGTGAGATGATGATAGTGATGGAATTGCTGACCATATTCATCAGTTATTGAGTCAGGCTGTGTGACCTCAGTGTGTGTTCAACTGATGGCTTGCCAGCGTCGAACAAGCTAGCCTAGTGTGTACTCTGCTCTGTGTGCCAGTGGCCAGTGATGTGACAGTCAGCGCGAGAGGGGAGCGCGGCCTGCTCGCGGCATGACACGGGGCAGAGGGAAAGGTAGGGGAAGAGGAGGAGTGAAAGAGAGGGTTGAAGTCCAGCAAGGGGGCGTGGTGGGGGGAGGGGGGCGTGGTCATGGACTGACCTGTCTGCATAGAGTGTGAGCGTCTTGATAGACTTCTAAACTGTTTTACTTTCATTTACAGGTGTAGTGTGACAATACAAACTTTATTTTCAACTTTTTTGCCTTGTGTTCTTTTTTGGATGTGAAGCTGTAGTGGTAAATACATATGTTTTTGATCGTGCAAAAAAATCTATCCAAATCTAAATGCCTAAATATTTTTTTATTATCAAAATTAAGACAAAAGAAGCCCAGATTCAAAATCTTCATTCAATTTCCTTCAAAAATCATATACTTCATTTTTATATCTTTTGTAGTTTCTGAGCTAGAATTTTTTGTTAATTATTACCCCCAAATCATTAGATTTCCCTGGCACTGGGAAAGCATTTGTTTGTAACATTTTCAGGCAGTGAACGGGTTAAATGAACTTGTCTATTTGCTGGTGTTGTTGTTTTTGATAAAAATAAGCATATTTACACCTTTCTACTTAGTTGTCACATCCCCAGCCATCTCAAGGCTGAAAGCTCGCTAAAAACTAGAACAACTTACAAATCAAGATCAAAATCAATGATCCCAGATTTATTTCAGAAACTAACAGATCCACGTTTTATCATGACTATAATTACCTCTCATGACAGTGGAAGCATAAATACTCTCTGCCACATGCGAAGTGGACACTACCGCCGCCTTCTTCAGTGTATCGGTGGTCTGGACGCTCTCTGAAACCTTGCTGACCTGTGTGCTCACTGGGACTGGGGGCAGTGGGCGGGTGACTTCCGCTTGGGTCTGCGTCTTCTGTGCTCCACCCAGTTTGGACTCCAACAGCCTGAGGGTAGCTGAGTGAGAGGAGCTCTCCACAAGAGATTTGGCTCGGCGCAACTGCTGGTCATTCTCCTGAGACGAGTTATACATTGGTTTTACAATACTTCATCTCTCTCTTTCTCTGTATGTTTGTGTGTGTGTGTGTGTGTGTGTGTGTGTGTGTGTGTGTGTGTGTGTGTGTGTGTGTACGTGTGTGTGTGTCTGTCTGTGTGTCTGTCAGTCTGTGTGTATGTGTGTCTGTGTCTGTCTGTTATGTCTGTGTATATGTGCATGTGTGTGTGCATGTATGGTGCTTTCATCAGTGTGCATACAGACATACACAAACACATACTGATGGAAAAGACTACATCTGGCTTTGCAGTATTCATGTCCCATATTGCAATCTGTCACAATGCCAGAAAACCTTTTCCTTTTCATGAATCTAGTCTGGAAACTGCAACATGAGCAATTTTTTTGTAACCAAAATCCCAGCGATAAAATGTAAAAAACTACAAATGGTGTAACATGATATTCAGCTTGCATTTCTGATGAACTATTTCACATCAGAAACAAACAACAAAGCATCATGGGTAACAAGATTGTGTGCATATAAGAGTAAACAATGACAGACAGACAGACAGACATACAGACTGATAGACAGACAGATGGACAGACATAAAGACAGACACAAATGTATGCAGATGTAACTGGCTTCTTCATTTTCAGTCACAGTGTTTTGACTGTATGTAGTTTTTTGCTTATATTTTTTCTCACATCTTTCAAATCGACAAGGAACTAAATACAAACCCACCTCACCTGTCCTTATCACCAAAATGGAATCAGCCTGGTTTAGCTCATCTCCTTTCTTCACAACGGACTTTGCCACTCTACCTCAACCCCTTTCTTCAGAACAAATTTAACCTGCCTTGCCTCACCACTCTTCTTCAGAATAAACTCATCTCGTTTTACCTCATCCCTTTCTTCAAAATGGACTAAACCTGTGTTTCTCATCCTCTTTCTTCAAATCAGACCTAGCCTGCTTCGCCTCACCACTCTCTTTCAGAATGAAATCATCTCACCTTATCTCACCCTCTGTCTTCAAGATGGACTAAACCATGTCTTTCCTCACCCCCTTTCCTTCAAAATGGACTCAGCCTATCTTACCTCACCGCCTTTCTTGAGAATAGACTTGGGCTGTTCAGGTTTCTGCCAGACCTTCTTGCCAATGATTCTGTTCTCGATGCCCCTGGCCACCTTTTCGTCAATCTCCAGCTTGCCCACCTCCACTTCCTTCTTGTGCACCTCCTCTGTGGGTGGCGGCCACACCACCTGTACACGGGGTACCTCATCACAGCACTGCGTCAGTACATCACCATCCTCTTTCTCCTCACCGTGGAGCCCAGTGACATCATTTCATCTTTTTCAAAGGTGAACATTTATTTATTTATGTCCAGGAAATCAAACAAAAAATACTGTGACTAAATTCCCGATCTAAAACAAATCCAGTCGTAACTAATCAAACCTGTTTAGCTGGATCAAAGACACAAAACCAACAAAAAAAAAAGCAGAAACGTATCAAGTTCAAGGTTCCATGGTTGATGCTGAGCAGATCAAATCATAGTTTTCATTTCCAATTATTCATGATCTTGCATTTAGCATTAAATGCAGCAAATATGTATGCATATAATATGTACACGTATATATATATATATATATATATATATATATATATATACATATATCTGTTTTTTTGGTTTTTTTTAATTCAAACTACTTACAGTTTCATTTCATACTGAACAAAACTATACAGAAAACTGAAAATTTGGAGTTTGGCAAAATTCTACATGTACAACAAATGATAAATTAGTATTAAAAAAAAAAAAAAAACATAATGTTCATTATCTTTGAGTCAAGTACACACTGATCATCATCCCTGAGCCAAGTTGCAATTCCCCCCCCCACTACCCCCCCACCCCAATATCACATCTGTAGCCATTCTATGTGGAATTTGTTTCTTTAAGAAAGAATCCTGGCTCTCACAAACAATTAATTCTATCACTGGTTGATTTACTTTCACTTTGGAATCCACGCTGCTCACCTTTCCAATGCGAACCTGGCGAGCACGACCATGTTTATCCCGGATGGTGAACGTGCCTTTCTCTTTGTCAATCTCCAGCCCAGGTGGAACATTGCTCATGGGAGGGGGAGGGGGAGGAGCAGGGGGTGGAGGGAGAGGAGCTTTGGGCTGGGTGTGCAGAGATGGGGCATCACTGAAGGCGTCTGCGTAGATTTCCTCAGAGGAGGTGCGAGGCAGTGGGGGAGGTGGGTGAGAGGGGAGAGGAGGCGGTGGGGGCGAGGCGGATCTGTTCTGTCCAAAGAGGCTGGTGGCTGCAGCAGACTCTCCCTGGCTCTGGACGTTGGAGGAGGTATTGAAGGTCACAGTCCTGGAGGTTCTAGACATGCCGTGACTGCGGCTGGCCTGCACGCTGTCCTCAAGGGCATGTGCCTGGGACTCAAAGTTCGACTTCATGAACTGAACACGCTTCGGAGCCACTGGGGGACCAGGCACTGAGGAGCTGGCCACCACTTCTCCTGCACCGCTCTGTGCTGCCAGAGGATCCCGCGGGGAGAGCAGACCGCTGTAGCCCTGGGTGGTGACGGAGGAATTCATACTGGCGTCTGGGCTGATCACCTGGGGGGCAAACCGAGGGGACGTAATTCCTGTCGATGCTGGTTGAGACCCTGCTTGATGCTGAATCTGCTGAAGCTGCTTCTTCAGGTTCTCCCGCTCGATGGACTCCTTCAGGAGGCGGTTCTCCAGCTCTGTCTGTTGGAGAGCAGCCTGCATGGACGCCATCTGAGTGACCACCGCTGTCGCCTGCTGTTGCTGTTGCTGCTGTTGTTGCTGGGACAGAGCCTGCAAGACGGCTGCTTGCTGCTGCTGTCTCTGCTGGTCCTGAAACACACATATGTGGGGCTACCGTTACGGTCAGGCTTTTTTTCTTTTTTCTCCGAGCTTTTGAAAATACAGAACACACTGCAGTACATGGAACCTTCCCAACAGGAATGCAACACAAAAAGGCTTGTTTGTCTGAACGTTTCTTTGTATAAACTACATTCATCCCAAATTCTCCCATTAAAAAATGCCTTTTTCAGCATTTTTGGAAACAGCTGTTGACAGGTTTTCCTGTAGCTGAGGCAAACCTCTCACAGCTCTCTCATTACTTGCATGCAACCATCAGTTCAAACACAGATGTGTAATTACATCTTACTGTATCCTTCTTTTCCTTACTGACTGGTCCCTTCATTCTACTACATGTGCAGACATCAATGGCCAAAAAAAAAAAAAAAAAAACTAAAAATTAAAGGAAGCTAAATCACCCTGATTGGTTAACTTTCAACTGCTTGTCTCCCCTTTACTGACAGATTGCTGTCTTCCTCATGTTGAATTCAAACTGGTGTTCATCTTTCCTGCCTGTGGAAACGTACTCCAGGCTATCACTTTTTTTCATGGACCCATCAAAGAACTGAACTGTCTCTACATAAAACACTTAAACATCACTTTCTTCACTCAACCATGGCCATATTTACTCGCTCATTGTTCTGACAAAGTTCTGGGAACCAGTTGCAGTTCACTGCTAGGACGGACACATGACAGTTAACCTTTACCAGCCGAGTCACCTAATCGTGGGTGACAGGATTTCTTTCCCTTGAGCTGAGGCACCCAAGGCTGGGTGACGGACAGACAGTACATTCTGCCGTGTCACACACAATCGTGTGACTGGAACATAAAAAAATTCCTACACTTTCCATAAAATGATCCAAGGGAAATAAGCTCTGTAACTAGTCTTGGGGATGTTGTAGTGAGTAGTAGACCTTACTTTCAGCGCTCTATCATGAACTTGGCTGACTCCAGCAGCTTTGGAACAAAGGAACTGATGGCACCGGGCTTTGCCGGTAAGCGCGCGCAAAAAAATCTCGGTCAGACGAAGGGGCGGCAGCGATTTCTCTCTTAATGAAGTGCTTGAAATCATATTACAAAGTGGATCTGGTGATGAGGGGAGTGATAGAGAGATAGAAAACTATGAAAGATAAGAGGAAAGTGAACTGTTTGAAGATGCAGCCATCCCTTCATCTTCTGATTTGGTGTTGTAACAGAATGGAACAGAATGTAAACGAAGAATTTTTTGTACTTGTCAGACATGTTCTTCAACGCACAGTCGTGTCTACACATTGAAAGTAAATGATTCAAAATTACTATGTTCGATTAGTTGAGTGTTTGTTCTTTCCTATGACACCTAACACAACACTGTCAGTTGGTGTCTAGCTACCGTAAAAATATATTAAAAAGTGGCAAAATATGTGCGTCGTCAGGGACTGAGCGTCATGCGCAAGTGCGCGGCAGCAGGGAGTTGTGCTGCACGCGCCGCTCCCGGCTAGATAGTATTAAGGGGAGGTAAGCATTAGGGACTTGGGTATAGAGTGTGATCTAGCTTGTTGGTAAGCCTGTTAGAAAACATGATATGCCAACACCAAGCGGTAACCAGGAATCAGTATACTGCTGACAAACTGAGTATAAACATGCCTACATTTTCTTGCTGCCAAGTGTACTGTCATCACAGATAACAGTATTCCTTGTTCTCCATTCCCAGTCATTTGCCATCAAAAGGAGAGCAGCTGTTATCACACACAACAGTATTCCTCATACTAGACCCTAATCATCAGCAGCCGACAACAAAATAAAAATTGAAGAATCTTCCTAGCACAGATTACAATTTTCTGGTTCATTTGGAAAAAAATGCATGCCAAGCATAATATTTAAAAGATTCGTTTTTGATGTCTGGCTCTTAAAAGACATATTCATCTTGTTCGTATTAAAGATGAAGTGTATTTTATACCAAAAAGAACTAGGAACTATGTTGTGCAAACTTTATCTTTGATTTTCATTTTTGTCTTTTTCATTTATGAATGTTCAAATAAATGCAGAACTATGGGATTCACTAAATTCTCTTCACCTCTTAACTGTGAACTACTTTGTTCAATTTTTGTCTTTGCTTTTTACCTCTTGTTTCTTTCATTTAATAGGCATAAACAATACTAGTCTACGTGATTCACTGAATTCTGTAAATAGTTTTGCAACTGGTAGGAATTTGCATTGCTGACAGTACTGAGAAGTGCTATGCTAGAAACCTTTACTTATCCACTTATCTGAAATATAAAACCACCCTACCACACACCTGGTGAGTTTGTCATCATGTGGATCCTCCAGTCATCAACTTTGCCAACATACCAACAAAGTCTATTTATTGTAGCAAACAACTATACACAAGCAACAATAAAAATAACAAGCTAAGATACAAGTACACACACAAAATCAAGGGGAAGAAGTTACCTTGGTTTAATACACAATACCGAACAGACAAGTAAATGTTTGTTAAAAAAAAAAAAAAAAGTCTTCCTCAGACATCACAAAAAAATGACATAAAAAATGCAAAAAAACAGCACTACCCTGATCACAATCAACATAAACATTTACAATGCTGATAACAACTTGAGGTGATGAACTTGAGGTGATGATAACGGTGAAGAACATCACATCAATGAAATCAAGGATACCATCATAACGTTACTAAACACCAATCATATCACCGAGGTTGAAAAAGGTCACTGACTATCAGAAGGGACTGCAGGGCCACTTGCTGCGCGGCTTGCTGCTGCAGAGCTTGCTGATTGATCAATTGCTGGAGAGCATCTGAAACAGAACACCACCTCCGTCAACCACACAATCAACCAATCCATCAACTAACCAATCATGCAATCAATCACGAAATCCACCCGACGAGCCAACCAACCAACCAACCACTCTATCAAGCAGTGAAGTATGGAAGCAACGGAGCTAACGTGAAGGCTACTTAGTTAAGGAAAACTTGATTCAGACTTGTGTTGCTGAGTGCATTGCAGCCTCCACACTTTCGACACACTCCTCATCACTTACAACACAGACAATGATTTAGACACATCTGGGGTCCTGCTGGGTAACGTGGCAGACACAAAGTTCCAAGGTCAGGGTTTGATTCCCACTCAAGATAGACAGGTTGGAAAAAATTGGCTCTTCAGAGTTCAACTTCTTTACAGAATCCTCACTGTCCTTTAGATGAAACTTTAAATAAAGGCCTCATCTATGAATGCATACATAAATACTCTTGGCATATACATTAAGTCTAATTGCATCTTTCACAAAAGAGCAGGCCTTTGTGTACTAATCAGACAGATGACATGAAAACAGAACATATGCACACTGGTACTACATCTAGACATCATTCCTGAAGACTGCATGTGGCTACCTTACTTGTAGGATCCAACATTTGTAAAAATCTTACCAACAATGAATCTGTGATTTATAGCAAAGAAACAGAGAGAGAGAGAGACTTGTTCTACTAGGGGCACAGTCAGTCCATTACATTACTGTTCATCACTGACAACAAAGACAATGATTGAAACAAGTGCTGCAGAGCAGCTGTAATCCTGTAACGTAACTGTTCATCACTGGCAGTAAAGCCCATAACATCAATGTACATGACTGAAAACAAAGGCCGTGTTACGCTATTGTTCATCATTGAAAATAAAGCCCATAACCTTACTGTTCATCACTGAAAACAAAGCTCATGTTACACTGTTGTTCATCATTGAAAATAAAGCCCATAACCTTACTGTTCATCCCTGCAAACAAAGCCTATATTACATTATTATTCATCATCATGAATGAAATCTGTAACACTTCAATTGAAATTACAAACCATGGTTCAAATATGAACACATGCATAATATCTTGCACATACGTAACATTCCATCACCAACTTTACTTTCGGAAGAGACAACCAGTTTGGCCACTGGACAGATGACATGTGTATACATAGCATGTACCAAAAGAATGAAAGTATGAGTGAAAAACTGACTGACTGACAGACTGAGTAATGCGGGAAATGACTGAATGCGGGAAATGACTGAAAGTAGCGCCAGCAGGCAGCTGTTCAATCAGCTCTACCCAGGTATGTAGCCTGTTCTGCAAAGGAAAGTGTGGACTGTAAAGTACCCACAGCTTGTCTCAAGCCAAAGATAGATGCCTTATGTATGTAGTCTTCATAATAACAAAGATAATAATCACTTGAAAACAAAGCCTATACAGTTGCTGTTCTTCAATAGAAATAAAACCCATCATAGTACTATTCATCACAGAAAACAAAGTCCTTATATTGTTGTTCATCACTGAAAAGGAAGATTTGTAACAATTTAGACATATCTTGCTGGGGCATTGTATGCTTGTTACATTTTTTGTATGGACAAAACCTTCCCCAAAGCCATCAGCATGCACTGAACTTTAAACCAAATGGCTGGAAATTCTATTCTTCCTATGGCAAAAATGCTAAGGCATGGAATGAAAAGCAGGAAACCCGTACCTGGTTTCAGTGACTATAGAATATGAAATTGATTGGAGACAGGTCTTGTTACAGCAAAGGTGGTCAATGCTGACCTGTGAAAAACTGAAGACAATAACCCTAATGGGGTAGGAGAGAAAATGATATGGAAGGGGCATAACTTCATAATACTGATGCAGGAGTGGGAGGACATGGGGAATTAGTGGCAGGGGCATATCTTGATAACACTATCACTGACAGCTGTTAGCGAAGTTGCTTGAACCCACCAAGTCATTCTGAGCATACTGCAGCTGATTCAACCCATCGGGTCATACCTACCAGTTGCTAAACACCACCATCATAAACATTTGGGCTAATAGACCTTGGCAAGGCCAAGCAGGGCAGTGAAAGCACAGGCCAGCGCTGTACCCACCTTGCTGTGGTTGTAAGCCTGGGGTCAGCTGGGGGTTGAAGGCAAAGGCCGGGGATACCATGGGTGGAGCCACCACATTAGTGGGCGCGGTCAGACCCAGTCCTAGGTTCAGACTGGGAGGAATGTTCGTCTGGAAAGCAACATAATTCATTATTTTCTTTTTAATGTATTATCAACTTGTACAAAACATTTGGATAGATTCCAAATTATAAGTGGAGATGTTTTCAAGAACTGTTTTGTTGTTCTAATAACAGAGCATGTTCCCATTCCTTGACGTTCTGAGCTTAGTGGAAAATCAAGAAGACATTCTGTAGCAGTTGGACTTAATTCCTGCCCGTTAAGTCATCTAATATGACATATCTACTTGCTCAGTTTCTCAAAAGGTCTGATCAAATATGCAGCCTCCATCTAGACAAAAGGTGCACATTACTTAGATACTATGTTTTCCTTCTTTTTTGTAATCCTGCTGTAGCCCCCTTCTCCTGTATTATCATCATAATTCCTAACCCAGTCACCTCCCCTGCGCCCCCTTCTCCTGTATTATCATAATAATTCCTAACCCAGTCACCTCCCCTGAGCCCCCTTCTCCTGTATTATCATCATAATTCCTAACCCAGTCACCTCCCCTGAGCCCCCTTCTCCTGTATTATCATAATAATTCCTAACCCAGTCACCTCCCCTGAGCCCCCTTCTCCTGTATTATCATAATTCCTAACCCAGTCACCTCCCCTGAGCCCCCTTCTCCTGTATTATCATCATAATTCCTAACCCAGTCACCTCCCCTGAGCCCCCTTCTCCTGTATCATCATCATAATTCCTAACCCAGTCACCTCCCCGGAGCCCCCTTCTCCTGTATCATCATCATAATTCCTAACCCAGTCACCTCCCCTGAACCCCCTTCTCCTGTATCATCATCATAATTCCTAACCCAGTCACCTCCCCTGAGCCCCCTTCTCCTGTATCATCACAATAATTCCTAACCCAGTCACCTCCCCTGAGCCCCCTTCTCCTGTATCATCATCATAATTCCTAACCCAGTCACCTCCCCTGAGCCCCCTTCTCCTGTATCATCATCATAATTCCTAACCCAGTCACCTCCCCAGTCACAGCCAGCCACATGTCACACTCACAAGCAGGCCACAGGAAACTGTCAATGTCATGTCACACTGAAGCCTCTCACAGCAGAACGTGTTTTCTCTCAAATCGCTTCCAGAAAAAAAAGGGGAGGATTGGGAGGGGAGGTGGGGAAGATGCGGAGTAGTTCATGCATGTGTGTGTATTCAAAAGTATGCATGCATTAGCATACAAACTTGCTGGTTTAATGGAAAGTAAAAACTCTAAATTGCACCTATAAAATCGCACACTTTCTTGATGTCAGCTTGATTACTATTTTAGCGTGTGTAACTGCCAGTTTAGTCTTTCCATACAGCTTTCTTAAATGTGACAAAATTCAAAGATAATCCACCTTACCTGCTGTGTTTGTATTCCAGGTATTCCTTTGCCACCGCCCTTGATACGAGAGTGCAGGGACCTGCCCTCAGAGGTCAGATCATCATGTTCATTGAGGGCGCTGTTGAACACATCCTCCACCCAGTGTGACCAGTCTGAATGCTCCGAGGTGACAGAGTGGACGTCAGCAGTGACCACTCCCAGCCCCTGCTTCTTGCGAATCTGGTCCTGCACAGCCGACTTGCGCACACCCCCTGGCGTCTTCTTGGTGTAGCGCGAGTTCAGTCGACTGGCTGAAAGGTCATGGCCATTGGTCTCAGGGAAATAACGCCCATTGATGCGGGAATGAGACAGGTCAAGGTCATCATCATCCTCGGTGATGGCAGACATGTCTCCGTTCACCATACCGCTGACCTGTCCATTCACCACATGCCCGTTTGGGATGTGTCCGTTTGGGGGAGCTGGGGCTCTGCGTTTAGTGTAGCGCTGGTTCATGCGGCTTTCTGACAGTTCTGATGACAGAATGTCTGTGGGGCGCTGGTTGAGCACGCTGGTTGTGGAGAAGCCGAGATCTTCCGCAGTGGTATTGGTGGTGGTGGTCGTGACAGTTTTTACTTGACTGACACTGACCACTGGCATAGTTCTCTTCAGCATCTCTGGCAGCGGCCCCGTCAGGATGAGAATCCGTTCCTGTTCAGCGTTATGCGGTCCCTCATCATGATGTCGGTGGTGCATCCTCTCTTTGGTGCGGTCAAAGGAGACGAGGAAATAGGCCTTGCAGTGAGGGAAGCCTGGGGCCAGCTCCATCTCACTGATGAGGTCCAGGACATAGTCATAGCCCATGAGCTCATAGCGGTCCACGTCTTCCTGCAGCATCAGAGTCCAGCCCTGCGTGTTGTCCCTCAGTCCTCTGTCAGAACAAACACCACGACATGAAATGCTTGCAGGCACACCTTTCAGTACTGCTCATTGTTTGGTGTGCTGACAAACTAGTTGAGAGTGGAAATGTGTGCATGCTGATACAACGAACCTTTCTACAAAGATTTTCAATCTGTCCTGATAATTCAGTCTTTGTATAGTCTGTCTTCATGGAGAGGTACCCAAACTGGCAGTTCAAGAAAATGTGAAAATGCTCAGAGCTTATCATAATGTGACAGCTGTGTTGATGCATGAGAACAAGGAAATCTCGTTCAGACCTCCTCTGATAAGGTTCCAAGGCATGATGTTTACAATAAAAGACAATTTTTCACTGGTTTTGCAAGATCACATACATCAGAAAACCAAAAATGGCCCAAAAAGTATCATTTGGAAGTTCAAAGGATGGGGACAGGATGGGAAGTGGGGGTGGGGATGTGAAGTAATGAAAACTGGATTGTTATGAGACTAACATGTGCAATTTTGTTCAGTAATTGAGAAGACAAAAAAAAAAAAAAAAAAACATCATAGATTCTGGATAGCTCAGCTGCTAAACAGAACAGGAAGAGGTTACTCTTCAGAGACTGAAAACAGTGTCATTTGGTAAGAGAAATGACCCCTCACAGAATGTTTGGTCGTTATGTGGAGTAAGTCATTGAACACAGGGGTTGTTACCAGAGGTTCCAGTGAAATGTGAGAGCAGATTATTAAAAACCTGACTAAATAACATCTCTCTCTCTCTCTCTCTCTCTCTCTCTCCTCTCTCTCTTTTCTCTCTCTCCCTCCTCTCTCTCTCTCTCTCTCTTCTTTCTCTCTTTCTCTCTCTCTCTCTCTCTCCTTTCACTGTTAACCTGCACATCTCTTCTTTTCCTCTAGCTTTATCCTTCTCAACTAAATGTTACCCTCCTCTCAATCTCTCACTCTCTCTGTCTCTTTCTCTCTCACCATCTCCCCAGAATTTATCATCTCCTCTATAGTCTCTTCTATGCCTCTACTATCTCCACTCCACTCTGTCTTGCTCGATCTTTGAAACTAACTCCTCCTCCTCCTGCACCTATCTATCAACCAAACCAAAAGCACACCTCTGTTTCAACAGGTGAGAGGCCAGCAGTTCACCAGATGTCCAGGACTCCACGTGTCCAATCACATTGATGTCTGAAACATGAGTTTCACTTAAGACATGGCAACACTGAAACGTCACTCACACGTAAACTGAAATACACACACACACACACACACACACACACACACACACACACACATCACACACACATGGGACATGCTGACCCCTCTCTCTCTCTCTATGCCCCCCCCCTCTCTCTCTCTTTCTCTCCCTCTCCCTCTCCCAGTGTCTCTCACTTACCTCATACTTATGAACAACACTCTCCTTCACACCAAAGAATAACCTGAGGCCACAAAACCGACCTTCACAACACGCAATCTAACGTACAACAACGCATACAGACCAACAGTAACAGACACAAAAAGCATGGAGTATCAATACAGTAATAAATATCATACCAATATCACACAGAAAATGATCACAGTCTCAATCAACTTACCATCAGGAAACTTGACCTCCACAGCCATGTTGGCTTTACGCTCAATGGCCCGCCACTCCAGGAAACACGGGGGGTACACCCGACTGAGCTGGGGGTCAAGGTTGGCTGACTGCAGCACTTTGTGCTGACAGATCCACTTGTAGCCGTTGATGCCAACGTCAGACACATACCTGCACCACAAAAATTCATGGAAACAGTTGAGGATACTGCTTCATTTTTAGGCGCGATTGTATTCTTGTGATTGCATATACTTTCACTGGACTTGACAAGTTATTACAACAGAAGATTACTTCATTCCATATCAACACTGATAAATCTTTAGTCCCAGGATGTTATTTCATTAAAAGAAACATGTATTTAGTATGATTCTGCCACAAAATGTAGAGAACAAACAACACAGAATGATCATACCTCAGCAGTCAAAATCATTGAGTTTCATTATCAAGTTTACGTTTTCACTAATTTCAGTATGGATCAACTATAACACTACTTGTTTACTATGTAACAGGTCTGTGTAACAGCGTGAAGTCAGTTCTGGATATTCTGTACCCTGACAGATGAGGACCTACAACATTTCCACAAGCTATGATGGGTCAGGGCAAAGGTTTATCATGGTTCAACACTGCTCTTTAAATTTAACTGCCATTATAACTATATACTCTGCTACCAGGCGGAGCAGAATATGAATGACAAATATGCATCAAATCTTAAACAAAATGACACCACGTGAAGAGACACTCAAAACAACACAATTATTCCTATTTTGTTTAAAATCAAATTTTATGGTACACATAACAACCACAGAGACACTCAGGAGAGTGCAGACCTCTGTCAAGGTCAAGCCAATCCTAGATCTGCCCTTTGATCCACCCTTAATTTGCATACACATTTACCTAAATTCAAGGGGTTTGTCCCTGGACCACATTCTGTCTTTTGACCTAGTTTGGTCAAAAGTCAGTTCAACAGTTTTTGCATAAACATGGCCATCTGGAAGGAAGGGAAGGGAATGCTGCTTATAGCCCAGCCGACCGCGAAGGGCCATATCAGGGCTGTGACAGCCAAAAGACCAAAAGACACAGGTCCTTAATGGAGGTAGTAGTAGACATGCCCAGCTGATGATGAAAATATAGCAAGAGAAAATTCCCTACCAAAGCACCTCTTTCACAAAAAAAAAAAAAAAAGTCTAATTATGACAAGAGCAAGTGATGGTAACAATGAACGCCAATCAGGCCACCTACTTGAGGAGGTACTTGAAGAGCGTGGGGCTGGCCATGAAGCAGGACAGGCAGGAGGCCATCAGTTTCCACGTCCTCTCTGCCTGCTGCAGGTCCTGGTTCTGCCACGTCTGGTTGACAATCTGGCACAGGATCTCGTCTCGCAGCCCCTCGTGTAGCAGGCCCTGTCAGACACAGCCACAGGGTCTCTTCCTTCATGTTGCACTACCCGTCACATACAGTCACAAAATCTCATCCTGCACTCCTTCATGTTGCACACCCTGACACTTACAGTCATCCCTTATGCTGCACACAACATACCCTGTCACACACAATCACAGAATCTCATCCTTCTTGTTGCAGACCCTGTCACACACAATCACAGAATCGCATCCTTCTTGTTGCACACCCCATCCCATGCAGTCACAATCTCTCACCCAACACTCCATGTTGCACACCCAAGATACAGGTGCCACTCATGCAAAAGGAAGCAATCAACTTAACCCTTCCATACTAACCATCACCAACGAAATGTTCAGTCTTATGTCTCTTACCATCTGGACAATGAAGTCCGACAGCACCTTCTCCTTCTTCTCTGACAAGCTGGTGTCACACATGTAACGAAGTATCTGTTGTAAATGAAAAAAAAACCATTCTCAGTTTCTACAACACAAATATATGACTAATGAATTATTATACTGACTTGAAATTATGCTTTTCATATCATCATAAACAGGCTGCCTTTCTAAAAAAAAAAAAAAAGAAAATGCCCATGTGAAAGACTGAATCTAATCACAATAATCTAAACCACAAGAAATACTGCTGCAAACAATGATGATATGTTATTCAATTCAAGTTGTGCACAACCAGCAATCCTCTATCAGGTCTGTAAGCAGCAAATTGAAATTAGAACTTTACCCTTAACCTTTAATTCTGCACTGAATATAATGAAAACTTACTGCATCAATCCAAGAAAAAGATCTGTTGTCTCAAATGGTAAAGGAAAAAAAAAAAACAGGAAAGGACATCTTGGATTAATTATTCTGGTAAAATACTGCAAAATTTTTAGCACTTCATAATTCTGACCATCAAACTCTTTTTCTTTAATTCAAGTACAGTTCACAATTCTTTCTGCTGTAAAAGTCACTTCACATAAGAATTATGCATTACCGTCTTACCAGAATTTCAAATTTCTTTGGTATTCCACACACTGAAAAGATTTAAACTGAAGACAAATTCACTACAGAAATGATGTAGACACAACTCGAATGTGTCTTCACAGGTTCAACAGTTCATGGACTGGTTATTGATTCAAAACACACAGCATCATGACTGTGTATTCAAAACATTGAACATCCAGGTCAGGAAGGAAATTTAGTGTAGAAGACTTTGAAGCACTGACCAGTTTGAAAATGGAGAGAGCCCTCTGGGACAGCGCCTCACCCTGCACGTTGGTCAGAGGAAGGTACAGGGGTTCTTTCCTCATCCCCCAGTCAGGACTCTGCACATGTTACACCATCAGTGTAGCAGTCCGTCAGTATTCTGCATGTTACATCAGTGTAACAGTCAAACAGTATTCTGCATGTTACATCTTTCAATGAGACAGTCAGGACTCTGCACATGTTACCCCATCAGTGTAACAGTCTGTCGGTGCTCTGCATGTTACATCTTTCAAAGAGACAGACAGGACTCTGCACAGATTACACCATCAGTGTAACAGTCTGTCAGGATTCTATACATTACATCTTCAATGAAACAGTCAGCTCTCCGCATATGTTACACCATCAATGCAGCAATCTGTCATGATTCTACACATTACGTCTTCAATAAAACAGTCAGAACTCTGCATATGTTAAACCATCAATGTAACAGTCTGTCAGGCTTCTGCTTGTGACATTTTCAATGAAACAGTTATGATTCTCCAAATGTTACACCATCAATGAAGAATTTCAATTAAGATTAGTCAGTCAGGATTCTGCAGGCTACACCTACAAGAAAAAGAAAAAAAGAAAGAAAAAAGAAAAGAAAAAAACCCATCAAGTATGCACAGTCACCCCAAATGCTAAATTTTATTTTCAGCGCGCACACACACACACACACACACACACACACACACACACACACACACACACACACACACACACATGTAAAAGAAATTCAAGACACAAACACCCCATTTTAAACCACCATAAAACAGTCACAAATAAAAAGACATCCCCCCCCCCTTCCCAACCCCCATCATGCCTCATCCCTACTCTCTCCCCCTCCCCACACACACACACACACACACACACACACACACACACACACACACACACACACACACCTCCCTCCCTCTCTGCACACCCGGTCCCTCAACAGGCCTGACCTTGAAGTAGACGCTGGTGTACTTGCTGAAGGGGTGGGAGTTGATGTCGATGGGCAGGCGGTAGCCCATGTCCATGGAATGCACGTCCCCCCACCGCCGTGATGATGTTGTGCCCATCATGGACCAGGCGCCAGTCTGTGGATCAACGTTACACTCAATCCCTTCAGCCCAAATGATGCTTGAAGATCAACGTTAAACCAATCCCTTCAACTAAAATGGCCTGAGGATCAGTGCATGCTTGTAGGTTCCCATGCTTTCACAATTACTATTGCACTTGGTCTGTTCTCAAGAATACTGTGGACTCAAAATCTGACAAATTTTATTATTTGCTTTTGGCGAATCAAGAAAAATTATGTATTTTCAATGATTTCATGTATTAAGGATTCAGCAAGGGTAAACTAGAGACTGCACACATGAAATTTTTTTTTTTAATGTAGCATACAACAGTCAAGTTCACTTTCCATAAGAATGTATGATTTTACATCTCCCACTTCTTCAAACGCATTTCCTCCACAAAGTCATTTTTACAAAATTTTACACTCATTATTTCTTGATTTAACAATGGATTTTCTCCATACAAGCATCAAGTTTAAGTTAATAACCTAAAGAGTCTGGTTTTGTTGCATTTATGTTATGGACCTTAAAAGCAGATTCAGGAATTTTGAAATGTCAGTGACAACTCAAGCAGGTTGACACACTATGCACACAGGTAACTTTCAGACATCTCAGTATGAAATCCGCAGCAAAAAAAAAATAGCCTTTGGCCATGGTGGTGTGCTGTGAAAAGGAAAGTTCACTCATGCTGGCTCTGCATCTTAAGTAATTACTGTCAACAGAAGGGGGCCTAACAGATAGTGTCCCGCCTACGTTGGATCAAAACATAAGCGACTGAGCTCCAGCAAAGTGACTCAACAGCAGTGTCTGAGAGGGTTGCCTGGTAACAACTTGATACTGATGGCTCCCTGAGGACTGCTCGTGCTGAGGTTAGGATAGGACGATTTGGGGTGTGGCTGTGTCATGTAGCTGGACTGAATGGCATGGAAGCAATGCTACAGGGGAGTATGCAAAATGGAACAGAGAAAAAAAAAACAGCTGTCCTTGGCAAAATTTTGTGAAGAAAATTCACTTTGACAGATGTAATCAGGCAAAGAAAACAGGGATGGAAAATGGGTACCCAGCTCTGTGTTCCCCCAGTTCACATGAAGCCACAGTGACAAAAAAGTAAACATTTGTTCCTCCTGCTCACAAGTATTTTGTAATGTCAATGCAGATGGCCCCAGTTTCTTTCCTACCCAGGCTACCATCTCCATTATTCTTTGCTGACAGATTTGCTCAACATCTGAGGAGAATCTTAGCTCAGAAAGAAAAAGAGAAATATGTGGCTATGTGGGCATGAATCAATCACATCAAATTATAGCCCCAGGTCCAAGGAAAAGCTGATGAAGAAAAAGGGACACAGACACACGGATAAGGCCGATGGATAAACAAGCAAATATCATGATTAAATATGAGTCATCATCTTGTGAGAAAAAAAATAAGGAAGAAAAGCATGAAAGCAAAACGAAAAAAGAAAGCAAACACAAGGTAAAATTGAATTTTCTGTTGTATGGTTTAAGGATGAAACTGACTCACATGACAACACGCACAAAGAAGAATAACTGGTTCCCTGCAGTAATGATCTGACAACATGTAACAACAAACAGACTGGTTCCCTACAGGTTTCTTACAATGACAACACATAACACAGGACAGACTGATTCCATACAGATTTCTCATAATGACAACACATGACAACGAACAGACTGTTCCCTACAGATCTCTTACAATGACAACATGTAACAAAGGACAGACTTGTTCCCTACAGATTTCTTACAACATGTAACAAAGGACTGTCTGGTTTCCAACATTTTTTTTTTTTTTTTCATAATCACAAGACAAAAAAGACTGATTTCTTGCAGATTATAATAAACTGCATAATGACACATGACAAAAGACTTGACTGATCTCATACAGATTTTTCTCTAGTGCATAAACAAGACAAGACATCTCATACAGGTTTTTCTCTAGTGCATAAACAAGACAAGACAAAAGCGGATTTTCCTCAGTGTCATCATACAGACTCATACCAGTTTTCTGTAGACTAACCAGCTCTCCTGGTACTAGTCCAGAAACTTTGGCGATTTTCTGGCCATGGAACGAAGCTGACGCTCTCATACAATTCTCAGTCATCAATCACAAACAAGATCATTCAATACCATACTCTAGTGCATAAACAGACAGACAAAAGTCGGACCGGCACAATGTCAATAAACATTCAGTGCTGAGACTCACTCCTCTGGCAACTTCAATTCGATCAGCCATCAAAGTCCATCCAAATGTCATGTCATAATTAAATCAAACTTCAATCCCAAATTCTCTCGCAATCTGATCGACAATCAATCAAAAAGTCCAATATCAAACCATCAAATGTCATGTCATGAATAAATAACAGTCAGCACACAATCACATGCAGGAGCAGACACAAACACAGAAAGAGAAAGGATAGTATATCTGTATGTGTGTGTGTGCGTGAGAGAGAGAGAGAGAGAGAGAGAGAGAGAGAGAGAGAGAGAGAGAGAGGAGTGTGTGTGTATGTGTGTGTGTGTGTGTGTGTGTGTGTGTGTGTCTGTGTCTGTGTGTGTGTGTGTGTGTGTGTAAAGTAAGAGGAAAAGACAGAGAGTTGACGCAAGGAATGGATACAGAAAGAGAAAAAGACAGGGAGAAGAACAGTAACCAAAAACATAATCAATGGTGAACATTGAATGCCTAAATATAAGTTGCTCTTCTACTCTTGAATCTACGACAGAATTTTAAATGCAGAACGACACCACAACAAAAAATGTGAATAAAACCATGCAAAAAAGAAAGAACAAAGACACATTAAGGGCCACCACTTTGGTGCTGTGAAGGACTTAAAAGGACTTAAAAGTACATGTTGCATGTCCCTGGAGATACATGAATTTCATTTTTCTTTATCTTTGAAAGTACATGAAAAGTCACACCATTTCATATCAAATTTTACTCTCCGACTTAGAGCTTTTCAGAAAGATTCCATGATGGAGCAAACAACAGGTGAAAATGTTTCCAACAGACTGCTAGGAATTGGAGATTTTCTCCTTTTTTTTCTTTTTTTCTTTTTTGCCATTGTTATTGTTTGGTTGTCTCTTCACTACTCTGGTTTGACTTTGTAAATAAATACACAAACATGCAAACAATAAACAAATCATTAAACCAAAAGTACAAGTACATGAATGTAAAACAGACAACTCTTTTCAGAACCTCTGTCAAACAAAAGTCTTGTTTCTTTTCAACACAGAAAGAGAAAAACTGAAATATCCCCCTTAGCAGCAGGCAATGAAACTATCTGAAGCATTTTATAAAGCACTATATAACACAAACAGAAGTAATATCCTAGACTGAAGACAGTTAAATAATGCGAACATTTTTTTTTTATCCCTTTATCACCACTTTCTCACTTTCTTGTCCTTACACAGCCATAACATTTCGACTGAAAGGCTGAAAAACAAGGCAACAAGCAATTGAAAAAAAAAAAATTCAAAACACAAATGCAGTGAAATTGAAGTGAAATACACTTCATTTCAGTTTCTATGCAAGTAAATAGTTACAAACATACAATAACACATTCAGTTTCAACACAGCAACAGTAATCATGTGCAACTCAAGCAGCCACTATTCCCCAAAAGTTTCCATGCAAAACACTGAAGAGTTGACAGGAAGCATGAAGGCGACATGATGTCACATGATCACAACACCCACATGAACAACTGTCTGCGGTTACCCTGTGAACGTTGAGAGGAACATGCCTGGAAGCTGAATCCAGTAAGAAGAGCTGAGAAATTCGACGTTTGATTTCCCTACCAGGCTAGCAGCATGATTAACAAAGGAACAGATAACAAGATGACACAGCTCTCTCTCTCAAAAGGAACAAAAGTATTGTGGAAACCATGTGTGTATTACAGAGCATACCAATACACTAGTGAGCATGTTCAATACTGAGTTGATGAATTATGAAAACACAGCACTAAATGAATAGTCTTAATGAGGAGAATGATCATTTGATATTTGAGTACATTTACCAGGATACAATCCTATTGTTCTTTTCGCAAAGACATGACAGCAAAACCAAGCATTCCCACAATGTCTCTTACCGGCTCCTTACATGTAGGCAAGGTGAACATATGAACAGACATGCCAATGAAGTGAGCGTTGCTAAGGATATCACTCTCACACATATAGTATGAAATGTATCTGTCAAGTCAAAGCCATATTCCCAAAACAGAACACAAGACAATCATAAGATTCAATGAACTACAGTTACACAAGAGACAACACAAAGCGAACAATGGGCTCATGCTAAGAATTATCCCAGAACGTACACGCTGTACCTGGTAGTTCTCCAAAAGTCCACAATAGTCACAAATAAAAGATTCCAAGAATATGAATTTTGTTGCAATGGCTGTGCACACAGACACAGTAAACAACACGGCAATGTGAATCCTCTAACACTGACTCTGGGGAAACCTTTGGTCAGAAGCTCTGGAGGAGAGCTCTAAATGAAGTTTAAGTGGCCAACATGATGAAGGTATCGAAGAAAAGTAAAATCTTTCACACTCTAATAGAGCCAAGAATCAGCACCTTTTACCAGTCACTTACAGACAAAACTGATATCACTTGATGAGACAGGAGGTTGTAATATTCCGCTTTGATATCCTTGCAGAAATTACGGAAGCCACATGAATGTATTTCCAAGGCACCATAATCTACCACCAGTTTTTTTAATTCTATACATCTATCATGAAAATCAATCAATTTTGTTTCTTTTCCTCCCTCATATGAAGGCCTTTATTTAAGGAGTCTCAGGAATAAGAACAATGACATTCCTAAGCATCATCATGACCTTCAATCAAACTCTTTTCTTTATGATGAATCAACAATTCAAAGAGCATGGGCTGGCTGTTGTTGTTCTGTGAAGCAGGCAGACCTCCATCCTGTCCCTCCAGTTGGGAGCTGTGTGAAGTGAGGTCAGCCAGTGTTTTGCTTCCAATCTGGCTAGTTCCTGTCCCCTCCCTCTGCCTCCCAGTCACCTTGGAAGCCCTGTGATGAAGTGGCCTGTTGAGGGCTGAGTGACGTCCCTTTGGGGGCTCAACAAGATTTACCTGTTTTCCTGTTTGTTTATCGTCTACTCCCACGACAGATTGATTGGCTTGGTCCAAATTCCCTTTTTTTTTCTTAACCCTCATTAACCTCTTTCAAAAACAGTTTGGAATGTTTTTAGTATACGCACGCTTATACTCCCATTACAGGCTGATTGGCTGGATCTTAACTCCATTTTACAGGCTGATTGGCTGGATCTTAACTCCATTTTTTAACATCATTGTCCTCCTTCAGGGTTCATACAGACTTGGAGAAACAAAATTCCCAACCTTTTCCCAACCTTTCCCAACCCCAGTACCAGTTTTCCCAACCATGTTGCATCTCACATACATATGGTAACGTCAGGTAAATTTTCATTTTCTATACACTAGCTTGAATTAAAAGAAATGAAGAAACTCACCAGTCTCGATTTTCGGACAATTAGAATTTATTTGTTTGTGCCTTTGTTGTCTGGTTTTCTATCTCTTTGGTTCTGAAGATGCTTGTTTTTATTTTCCCAAACCTCAACCCACAGACACCAAATGCCATTTTTCCCAAACTTTCACAACTGGGAAAAGGACCATCCATTTTTCCAAAACCTACCCAACTATTCCCAACCTGTGGGAAGCCTGTCCTTTAAAAATGGTTGGAATGTTTTAGTGTATGCTCTTGTTCCCACAACAGATTGGCCAGGTCCAAATCCCCCCCCCCCCCCCCTTTTTTTTTTTTTCAACTCATTAATCTCCTTCAAAAACAGTTTAGAATGTTTTGGTGATTGCTTATTCTTCCATAGCAAATTGATTGGCTAGGTCCTAATTCTCTCTTCATTTTTTTTTTTAACTTATTATTCTCCTGGGACTTCAAATGTCTTAGTGTGTGCTTATATTCCTACAACAGATTGACTGGCTGTGTCCAAATCCTCTCTTTTTTTTCCAGCTTATCACCCTTCTTCAAACCCAGTTTCCAATGTCTTAGCGTGTGCTCATACTCCTACAACAGACTGATTGGCTGGGTCCAAGTTTCTTTTTAACTCATTATCCTCCTTCAAAAACAGTTTAGAATGTTTGGTATTCATTCATAAACAATTTCATCTGAATCTTATGTACAGTTATCAATTTGTTGTTGCTTTCATAATATGACTAATCAATCAATCCAGAGTCTAGTTTGACTGATCAGTTACTTCAGAGTCTAGTTCCAGTTCCACATCTCTTTTGTGTCATTTACTAAGCAAACCAGCCTGAAAATGTAGATTAAGTTCTGCATCTGAACATGGGAAAATCCATGGGAAATTTCAACATTCTTTTGTCACATGTAATTTACAGCAATACTGAAAACAGGGCAAAACGTAGGAAAAAGACACTGACCACAAATTTCCAAACTGATGAACATAAAGATCTTTTCTTGCAGCTGGTATGTGTGAAATTATTTTGTCAAATGCAAGTTACAAAAATGGATTATTTTGATATTTTTAAGAAATGTATGACCAATGACACACATTTATATGTTTCTGCACATATGTGAGCATGAAAACACACACACACACACACACACACACACACACACACACACACACACACACATGCACACACGTGCACACACACACACACACACACACACACACACACACACACACACACACACAAGGCAACTTGGGGACAAAACAAGTTGTGATATATGCTCATAATTCAAAGTAAGCTTTAAGACAGAATGTGTGGAGGCAAGGGAGGATATTACCATGAGAAAAAGGACAGAAACCCCT